>JAUBNY010000160.1:1017831-1040598 GCA_032275445.1 Crypturellus soui | reverse complement strand
TTTTTTAAAAAAAGAAAGATTTTATAGTTTAAATTTAATGAATTATAAGGTTTCATACTCCACTGTTATGTATATTGTAATTTCTGTTAGACACACAAGCAGTAAGAGGTTCCAAGTTCATTGTCATTTCATTCCTACAATACAAATTCCTCATCTGTTAGACTGCTGTATTGCTACTATAGACCAATTCCTGCTTAACTTTATATGATCAGATGCATACTGTGGCTGCGGTTTGGCTTCTCTTAAATTAATAGATAGGTGTCTTTATAGGAGCTACACATTATATATGTGTATATATCTGTGTATGTATATAAATACAAGTATATATATAGTCAAAGAAGTTCACTATGTCCTGGCTATAAAAGTCTGTAGCAAAATGCTTTGTTTTTATAAGACCAAAATTCCATGAAAGTATGCTATCCATTGTAACCATTATTGTGTCACATCCTTTTCATATTACATAAGATTTGGAGTGCTGCCACATAACAGAGGAAGAGCTAAAGAAGAGGTTATATGTTTAGCTTATTTTTATTTTTTATTTAGCAAAGGGGAGAAACTACTGCTTCTTAGGAATCGTTCAAAGTAGCCTTGTAAGTCCTGTTTCTTATATGCTCAAAATAAAACCTTTTCCAAATACAGTAGGACTATGAATAGGTATGGTACTAAAAAAAAATGCAAAAAATCTGCAAAAAGTAGATTTGTAAGAGAACCAAAACTTCTCGTAATTTGCATTTCAGTAGCAAAATAGTTTCTGTAGAAAAAGTGAATTTTTGAAAATTGTCAGTGATGTGTTTTGACACTTCATGAAAAGGAATCAGTTTGTTTAGAAATTATATTTTTCTTATTTTATCTTGAGTGAAATACTTCATGTTGACATACACATTCCTCTCCCTTTTTGCTTTTATGGAGAAGAAAATAACAAAAAACGTCCAATAATTTTTCGGATCAAGTGAAACTTGGTCAAGAAATCAAAACCCCTTTATCGACCAGTCCTAATGAAGCAGTAAATCTTCATGACATACAGAATAATGTAATGCTATGCTTTGAAAAATAAATAAATATGAGGGGAGAAGATTTTCATTATGCCCTCTGATATTTGGTGAATGCTCTCTAAGTGACTTCTTTCTCAGATAACGCCATTCCTTCATATCATCCACAAGAAGTACAAGGTCCAAAATTATTGCAACTGTGAAATATTGAACATAATGGAAACCATTCTCTTTCTTTGTCCAGCTTCATAAGGAGCTGAGAGATCATCATGTCTTTCTAATGAAACTATTTAGTTTGTCCAAACAGTTGATAGAATCTATTACAATTGTTTGTATAACTGTCTAGGTCAGCTCATATATTGTAGTAGAGGATTCAAAATGAGGAAATTCAGTTCTTGAATAGCTCGTGCTTTACAAGCAAAATAGAAAATTGGTACATTAATATTCTCACAAAAAAAGTTTTCAATTTCCATATCTGATCAATTTAACAAAACTTCTAAGTAACTGGATAGTAAGGAAAATAATAATAAAAAAAGGCAAACACACACACACACACATACACATACAGCATCCAAAATCAGAGAGGCAAAGACACCAATGGAATTCCAATCTGCAGGAATTTTCCTCAAGTAGTCTGCCTGTAATACATTGAAAGGTGATTGGTAATTATTCAGATTTACCAAACCTTCTGGTTTCAGATACAATCTTTGTGGATACCTAGAAACAGTTGAGTGAATAGTTCTAAATATATTCTTGATATTTTTATTATCGTGCTCCCCTCTTCCCACCCCCAGTAATCTGCTTTCTCCTTTGAACTCATCTCTGCATTTTTATGAAATGCATGTTCTAATGACACATTACAGAAGAATCAGCATGAAGTATGAAATTATGAAATCTCCTCCACGCCTCAGAGGATGATCCCATCGTATGCACAGGATGAATTTGTGAACATTGGCATGTGCAAAATGTAATGGAGAGGAGATTTCTGAGAATAAATTCAATGTTGATATTGCTTACTTAATAACGGTTTAATTTGAAGGAAATAATCCTTAGGCAACGTTGTAAGTGGATTCTTTACCTCTTAAAAGATTTTGTACACTTTTCCATGAAAAAACACAATCTTTCTTACAAACAACAACTGAAACTATTAATTAGTCTCAATTTTAATTAAATGATGATACTCATTTAACAGCAATTAAATTTCAATAGCTAGATAAATTGAGATAACAACATTTAGTTTAATTAAATTAAATGTGGTATTACTTCTCCTATTACCACTGTGGTTACTACCACTGATAATACAAATGCTTATCATTTATTAATTTTTGAATATGCAAAATTATTTTACCATTAAAAGAAAATTATAGGATTGTATGATTTTATTTTTTGAAATATCCTTCACTTGATTTTTATAGATTTTCATACCAGAAATAAATTAATACAAAAAGCTATTTAACTTTCCAAAGCTTAAGTCCAGGAGTCCTATATTTTGTGAAAGTACCCTTGAGTAGAATATATATCTTCTTACTTCTTATCAGTCTATATTATATAAATCACTTTATTCTGCTCCAAAATTCTATTTCATTGAATTTGAGTACCCTATTTCAATTAAAAAGTCCTGTTGCTTAAAATAAATTTCCAGTTTTAACGTTCAACTTTGGAGAATTTGTCTTGAAATGTACTTTAAAATTCCTCTCTTCTTTCCAATAGAAGCGATGCAGCACTTTACCTAAATTCATATTTCACAGTGATATTTCCTGTCAGAGATTACAGCTGAACAAATAGCCAGCAAGCTTATTTGCATATGTTCATGAAATCCAAATTTTGACAATAAAAAAGTCAAATGGGGAAATCATTTAGTAATAAAAGAAAAATAAAAGAAGCAGAAAGAGTAATTATATTTCTATTTGCCCTTTTATACAGGGATGAGAGAGATTCCACAAAAATTGAAAAGAATACACTTAAAAATATTTTTTATCAGCAATATGGTGCCTTTAAGAAAAATAAGCATAACTTTTACTCCTACAAGACAGCAGGAACATCAAGGTATTGAGTTTTAAAAAGAAAATCCTCTTTGAATAATAAAAACAGCAGCATTTATACAGGAAAGTAAAAGAGAAAGTTATCCTAAATGAAAAGGTGAGTAAAGAGCTCTGAATATGAATTTCTTATTACTTTAGTTTTCTTTTCTAGGTTCTGATCACTGTCAGGTTTACAACACTAGACTAGATGCATCCAATATTGAAACAGGATGTTATTGACATTTTCATGTGATTATTTTTTTCTTTTCTCATAAATGTTCTTTCAATTGTGTATGTATAGCCAGATCCCTTTCAGAAAGAACTATTTATCCGGCCAGCTGCCCTAATACATAATGCTATAAGAACTTTTTTTGAACATATGTATTCCCAGAGGCTACATTTAGAGTTTCTGTCTAGATTTGGAATTACACTTTTGATCTTTCATTTGCCCTCATTACTGTACTTTGATTCACACTGTATAGCCACCTTGCAGTATGTGAACATGATTTATTTGGGATGAGACTAAAGTGGAAGATGCACTTGAGGAGTTCAGCTCTAGTGGGAGTTCTTTCTAGAGGACCAGGCTAGTGCTCATGCCAGTGAGAGCCACCCCTAAACCCATGTAAAGTTTCAGTGCTGAGCCCCAGCAAGAACCAGTCCCTATGGTGACACAAAACTTGACAATGTAGACAGACATCATCACAAAAAGACTTGTTTTTGTAATTATTAATGACTGACTAAAAGAATAAAGTAAAGCATATATGCCTTCCTATTGGAAACTTCCTAATTCTAGGCAACCTTGATGATTTGATTTAAAAGTGAAATGTTTAGGTATGTTGTTTTTTTTTCACTTTAGTAGTCCTGGAAGCAATAGGAATGGGTAAAAAATATTCACCTTATTCTTTTTTTTTTTTCCATGAAAAAAATGGAGAAACAAAGCATTACTGTGTATTAACATAAATTTTGACAAAATGGAAATTGCCTTTTCCTGCTCTACAAACCCTATTACTAATTAGTCCAAGCTCAACAGCTATCAACAGGTGAAGAATAAGCCATAGTTTAAAATATAACGGTGTAGAAGAATTGCTTGAAAAGGAGGAACTTAGGGAAAAACTAGAACCTAACAGAAGTTTTGGCATCACAGAGGCTTGCTTGGGGTGATACACCATTGCCACTTCCAGCATGGTTGGTAGAAACGGACTCTGTTCCTCCATGGTGCCCTAGGCAGCACAATCTGCCCTCCTCGCAGCTGCAAAGGGGAGTAAGAGAGGCTGGAGAGGAGTGAAGACACTGGCCAAACTCTGCTGTGCTCCCTGTGCTGGGCCGCTGATAAACCGCACAGTAGCTGCCCAATGGGCAATATATAATAAGATGTCCAGTGATGAGCCAGCAAGGGAGGAAAATCACTCCTCTTGGATGAACTTTGCTTGAACTTTGCTCATTATAAAATCATTATAATGTCAAAACACACCACCATCCCAAAAGTTACCTGTCTCTGAGGTACGACCACTCCTCACTGAGCATGCGCTCTGGATGGGCTGAATCCCTTTCCTCCACTTAGGCTGGGATGCCACCTGAGGAGACTTATAAGTGAGGAGGGAAGAATCCATCATAACTTCTAGGATCAGTCGACGGGCTGATTCCCCCTTCCTCCCCTTGGGTTGGGATGTCGCCTGAGGAGACTTGAGACTGAGAACCCTCTCCCATCTTCTGCAGTGAGTGATGATTGTGCATTTGTACATCAGAGCTAGCTAAAAACCCCACCCTGTACTGACATACAAAACCTGCTTTGTAAATGTTGCATTTGAATAAATCCTGCTGTTTGTGAACTCAACTATTTGTTTGGAAGGCGATGGGACCTACAGCTTACAGACTGTGAATCTGATGCTGCCAGAGTCCGGCCTATATCAACCACAGTATATGATATCTCACCTCCCTCTGCCCTGGCTTTCAAACTGCAACACATAAGGCTAAAAATGAAATAAAAATGAAGAAATTATAAAGTGAAATTTACTTTACAGCCCCTCCCATCCAAAGAAGACCCTCAAGTGGTAATATGGAGCTTGTTATAAAGGACCTTCACTGTAAACTCAGTTCTATCTCTTGCAAAGTTCTTCCATTTATATTTGTTTACCTTTAAACTTTATGTCCTAGACATGCTGTCTTTCAGTATTTGCACTTCAGCATTTAATTGTTGCTGGGAATAGATGATAATTTTTAAATTTCTGATACAATGTAGAACTAACTTTCTTTAGAATAATCCAATAGAGTAGGAGCTGAGCCCAGCTTTGGTCTCCTCACTTTATCCTATATGAGTTTTCACATTTTTAACAATAACTGTAACATCTTCATTTTTTTTCAGTGAACATTTTAGTTGCTATTTAGGTGTATAGATATACATAGTATAATAAATCCCTGTAATACTATTCCTGCCTAAACACAAAGAATTCCCATCCTTGATATATTAAATTCTATAACCTGTTTGATTGAATTTGATCCTGAATTTCACATTTTAGGTAAGCATGGATGATTAGAAATATGGGTTACATTTGATTTTGATACAACATAGTTAAGTTGGGTGACCATATGTGATCAACTTCCCACAAAATTTGTTAAAAAAAAAAAAAGAAAAAAAGACATTTTAGTCTCTTTTCCTCTCTGTGGAGAGGAAATGAGTAGGAATTCCTTCTTTCCTCTGCTGCAAATTCATAGAATATTGTGCTTCATAAATTTCAATGCACATTAGTATACTTACTAATCTATAGGAAGTTTGTTCCAGTAACTTCACAAAATAGTAACAGACATGTTTGGTGTTTTACCCTTGTGCTTAGATGACTTCTTATAATGTTATAAATGATGGTGTTTTCATTAGGAATTGTAGACAAGGATTTATCATTCTAGGTTGTATTCTTTTCTCCAAAGATAGACAATATTATTACTGAACTCTAAAAAAGTTATACATACATATATACATATATATATATATATATATATATCCTGGAAAGAAGCTCCTTTTATCACAGATATGTCTTCTTTCAACAAATCTGAGGTCACTTGGAGTTATTAATGCACAATGACAGTTTCAACAGCTGTAAATCCTAGAATTAATTACTACTAAATATTTGATCTTACCTGCATTTCTTTTAAACACACAGTGGAAGCTCTTCCTTTAGGCATAGTCCATATGTTTAGATGTCATTTTAGTTTGTTTGTTGTTTGTTTTGGTCTTGATTTTTAATTACTTCACTGTTTGCTTTTAGCAGAACAAGGAAAAGCACTGCACTAGCATTGAAGGAAGAGAATTTTGCTAATTTAGGCCTGCATTTTTATGCCTAGCAGAATAAATGTCCTTTAAGGATTTTTTAAAGTTGTGAGACAGATCAGTACTAATATTCTTCTCAGCACAGTTTAACTCAGATAAAAGAAGGGGAAGTGTGTGTGTGCATTAAACCAGTGGCCAGACCAAACGAAAACTTCAGAAATATAGCTTAATTGATGTTTTGAGGTTCTAAAACATCTGGAAGTTTCATTATATACTGTTGTTCATTAAGAATCCTTGTGAATTTATCCAGCTGTGGAGAAAACACCTACTGCACACTTTCTAGTCACAGATATATTAGAAATTGTCAAAGTTATACAGTGCAATTTTGAATAATTGTCTGCCTTTGTGAAGGTCAAGGGATTCCTTGAGCATCTAGGACAGTGTGTGATACAGAACGTCCAGTAGGTCCTCAGATTAGAAACTAAACAAAACACTGCTGTTCCCATTGAAGTGCGATGTACTGATGTGAGACATCACGGACTCTGTGGGCATCAGTGTTCTTATTTAACCGCATATTAGTGTGTGTTTATTGGGCCTGCTGCAGACAATAATACCATCCATTTTACCTCACAGGACTGTAACAAGATCAGGGAAAACAAACAAACAAACAAACAAACAAAAAGTTCTCTCTCCCATTTCCTGAGCAACCATAAAATCAGTTAAGGGAACTTTTGAGAAATGTGAGTGCTGAGTATTACAAAATCTGCATTTTAAACTGCAGTGTGGAACAGAATAGATATCCATTCCCCTTAATTTCACTTTCATCAAACAGCCCAATAAAGTACTTCTATTGTTCTCTGAAAGAAGACACCTTTTTCACCAAGCAATATAAAACAATATAATTTGGACTGCAGTCTTTAATAGATGCAAAGGAAAGTTGAAGGATTGTTTTCAGTTGAGGCTACAAGCTGACAGACTTGAATAATAGATATAAGCTTGCTGAAAGGCAAAATATCACTGAGTATTAACACCACACACTGCATATTTATGAAAAAAAAATTAAAAATATGATCAAGTTTCTAAAAGCCCAAATGACATGAGTCACTAAAACTTCTCTAATAACCCATTGATTTGTCCTGTACAGACATCACTGTTTGTTTTAATCAAAAGTAGAAAAAAATAATGCTAATAGTACTTTGAAAAAGAGTACAGTAAATATGTCATTTTAGAAAAATATGTATTGGAAAACAAAATGGTAAGCCCATAATAATGGAAAAGAAAAATCATATTGAGTGCATATATACAATAAACAACATTTACTTCATTATAACATTTATATGTGAGTTACCACAAGTTTTCTAAATTAATTTCCTTCCACAGCAATTGCATTTAGTGGCTTACATATCTCTTAGCGGCTAGGTCGTTTAGGCACTTTACTAAGGAAGTGAAATTGTAACTGGATCTGGAAAGCTCTGGGTCTCCCTCTACAATTAAGGGTTATTAAGGATTAAGTCTTTGGCTGGCCAAAAGGCAGATGAAGACTTGAGAGTTCAACAGTCCTTAAGGTTGTTAACATTTTGTGAATAATGTTAAAATAAAAAATAAAATAAAAATAAAAAAGAAAATATTTTTGCAAGGTAAATAGCACCGCTGGGATCAAATCAAAAGCTCTGAAGTCTGGGTATGTTTAAATCCAGCTGTTGATTCCTGACTTGATCACACTAGATAAACTTTATGAATGGCATATTGGAAATAATGTGTCCCTATGCTACGTGATGCTGAACAAGTGACTCAAATGAGTAACAGCAAAAATCTGAAACAATCCTGTTGCTTGAGACACCGATTGCTTTCCCAGATTACCTTCATTATCATTTTCATTTCATTTCTGTATTCACCAAGTCCTTACCAAAACAAACTCTGATTATTAGGAGGAAAAGGGAAAAAATCCAGTAATTCATTGTCCCTTAAAATAATTCTGAATTCTCTTCAAGATCTTCTTAGAGATCACCTCCAGCTTAGATGCTATACCTTCTGACATTTAATTGTCTAAAAATATATATTTTTCTGTTTGACTGTATCTTGACAGTACTTAGCACTGTTATGAAGACATAAAGCAGGGAACAAAAAGCCTGAGGGATGAAAGAAAAAAATAGAGCATGTTTTATGACTTTCTAATCTTCATGTAGCTACATTGACAGAATTTCTTCATACAGAAAGATTTAAAAGGTTATAGGACTTCTTTATGAGTTTATGAGTATGTCTCAATTTTAACCTCATATAAATGAAAATCTGAAAATTTATTTCTCTGTACAGCAGCCGACAGGAGGCAAGTTCAGCAAGTTGAACAGCAGAAGTAAATATGGAAGTTTTGCATTGTAAACATATATTACATAAATGAAGCCTGAAAAGAGAACACTATGATCCTCTGAGCTAAAAATAAACAAAGCTGTATGTGGATAGCCCTGTGCTGCAAAGGGCTACTGCTGCAAATACCATTTTTAATTAAGAAGACAGTGTCCTTTTCTGTAAGCTAGAATTAAATCATTATCTCAGCATGGTGGTAAAGTAGTCTGTATTTGTAGGATGTGTAATCTATTGTGTAGAATTTAATTATTCTTGTGGGATAGAAGAAGATAGGGTTAGAGTGCTCTCTAGTAGAAGAAAAATGAAGAGAAAGTTCCTAGTATTGATCCATACTTAAAACATTACAATCAATCATAGTTTACCCTTTTACTAGACTTTCTAAGCTCACCTTGTTGCTGTTTTTGTATTACTTCTTTTATAAACCTTAACAGACCAATTTCTGTACCCACTGCAATAGCTGAGCTTCCTTCTAGTGACTCGGAACCAGGTTATCTTCCCGCAGAAGTCCCAAACTCCACTGCTCCAAATTTTTC
Organism: Crypturellus soui; assembly: GCA_032275445.1. Classification (NCBI taxonomy): domain Eukaryota; kingdom Metazoa; phylum Chordata; class Aves; order Tinamiformes; family Tinamidae; genus Crypturellus; species Crypturellus soui. The sequence continues at coordinate 1,031,429 of JAUBNY010000160.1, read as the reverse complement.
AAATTTGAAATTTTTGGTACAGAAGCTTTGTTTCTACCTGAGCACAGCAATAGGTAAAATGGTAATCAACAGGCAAATCAGCTCAGTAAACCCAGACTACAGGCACTGTAAATACCTATACCACTTTTCTGAGGCATGAGTACTATAAACTCTATAAAACCTTTAAAACTAGAAACTATAAAACCTTTATAGTTTTAATAACCTTGAGCAAAATTCCCTCCAATCTTCATCCTGCCAAGCATCCCTTTACCCCATCACATCAGCCACTCAGGGGCAGGACAATGCAGCTGGCCTTGTTTCCTCAGTACAAGAGGGATGTGGAGCTGCTGGAGAGAGTCCAGCACAGGGCTATGAGGATGATCAGAGGCCTGGAACATCTGCCCTATGAGGAAAAGCTGAGAGAGCTGGGCCTGTTCAGCCTGAAGAAGAAAAGGCTGAGAGGGGACCTGATCAGTGTAAATAAATACCTTAAGGGAGGGAGTGAGGAGGATGCAGCCAGCCTCTTTTCAGTGGTGGCCACCTATAGGACTGGAGGTAATGGCCACAAACTGAAGCATCAAAAGTTCCACAGGAACTTAAGGAAAAATTTCCTGACAGTGAGGGTAACATAGCCCTGGAACAGGCTGCCCAGGGAAGCTGTGGAGTCTCCTTCTCTGGAGATCTTCAAAACTTGCTTAGATGCAGTCTTGTGTAACATGCTGTAGGTGACCCTGTGTGTGCAGGGGATTTGGACTAGATGACCTCTAGAGGTCCCTTCCAACCTTAATGATTCCATGAGTCTATGATTCCAAGGGAAACTCAGGGGCATCTCTGCAAAGATTGTTACTAGCACAGATAGAAATAGGGGACATTTCATCCTACATCTATGTCAAGAATATAATAAATCAGCTGGAATCTTTTCTGTGGAGCACTTCTTTGCCTGCGTCTCTATTTGTCATTTGCTCCGCGACGAAGTCGGGACGACCCAGGATGCATGCTATACATAAGCCTTTATTGATCAAGTAGGTACAGTACTTCAGACCCCACACTCGCGTGTGCGCATGCATGTACCATCTCCCTCCCCTCTGAGTTCTTATATACTCTTTATCCTCATCATGGCTCCATGGTGATTCCTGATTCACTGTTCCACTCAGTTCCTTTTCGTTGGTAACTTCCACATCTTCACTTCCTTTAAGCTGTTTACCTGCTTCAGTCCATATCTTTGCAGACGGTTTCAAGGACATGGTAGCTTGAGAAAGTTCAGCTCTCAGACAAGTTGAAGGCCGTCCGACCAACTCTCAGTCCCCACGTCTATTTAATAACGAGCCCTCAGATTATACCATTTATTCTCCTCTGATAATCCACTCTCTAGCTGTACCTCCACCCCAGGTTGCCTAAACCCCCTCTCTGCACCAGTACAAGTGGTGCATCAGCCCAGTGATGTGCTGCAGGTAGATGGTCTTTTGAACAAAGAGAAAATGCCAGACAAAGAAAGGAGGAGAAGATACCAAGACATATTTTCTCTTTTAATGCTAGACTTTAGCCATCAGAAACTGAGATATTGGTTGCAGAGCCACTATCTACAAGCAACTATCTACAACTCAGAATTTCCTCAGCTACTTCCATCTTCCTCATATTCACCTCCTTTGAGTCCTTCCTCTCCTCCTCTACCCACTTCAATGAGCCTCCTTACAGCTGCCGCTGCCCTCAGAGCATTTGTGCTGCTGGTGCTACAGTCATCTTTCCCTGGCATTTCTCTGCTCCAGCAATTACCATGTAGAAACTCTACATTGTACAGAATTTAACACTGCTAAGTTTTCTGGTCTTTTCCAAAATTATAAGCAGTTGCTATAGCTGAAACTATGTTTAGTAAATGGCTTTTTTTTCCCTTTTCTTGCATGTACAATTCACACAGCCAGTGCAAACCAATTCAAGCAGAACAAGGCTGACTTCATATCTTAGCAACAAAACTTATCATAAATGGACCTTTCTTAGTGTGTATTTTAAAATACATTTCTGTGCATTTGTCAACAAGAAAGGCAGAGGGTCATTTGTTTCTAAAGACAGCTAAAGTACTTCTCAACACATAGCAGTATTGTTTTATGGACTCCTAAATTCAACAGTAATTTCTATTGGATTTTCATGATAATAGTGTTTATCTGGCAAACATCCAAGACAGAAACTAATGGAAATACAGAAGTTATTCTGAAAAGATAGACCTGCCCGCAAAGTATTTCGCTCTATTTGGATATCTGTTTTGAATGTAAGTCTATATCAAATATTAAACATGCACATGTTTTCATAATAAAATAGTATCTAATTGCTAGGTAGAAAAGATGCACAAAGGACCACTTTTTTATTACAGATATTGCAAGACAGGAATACTGTTATATGCAAGCTGACTCTCAGAGTCGCTGAAGGTCATAAACATTCAGATTAGCTTACTACATAAATTAGTTCATAAATACAGGAAATTTGAAGAGAGAAAGATGGAACTATTGCACAGAAAAAGTCAATTATTATCAAGCAAATCTGGTGAACAAGTGTGAAATGGGAAATAGATCAAACTGGCATGAAGGAAATGTAGCCAAATTGGTGAACAAAATAAGAAAGTGGTATAACAACCCCACTGTCAGGAAGACAGTCTTCAATGCCTACTAGGTGACAGCTGAAAAGAGCCCTAGGATCCACTGACTCTGTGAACTCATTTTCTACCAACACTAGTAGGGAGAGGAATGTTTAAATCATGAGTAGAAATGTCATTGTAGGGTCTCAGTGTCAAACAGAAACTCATCCAAACTTATGAAAAGGATTCAAAGATACCTTCAGCACCTATTTATCACAAAAACCCTACAGTGTTTGTGTGCCCTTACCTCTCCTCCATGTTGCTCATGGAGGAACTCAACTTATTTCTACTGCTCTGTTTTTGATTTGTTTATAAAAAGTCTTTCCTTAAGGAATCCAAACTTGAATATTTCTGTGGAAAAAATAGCCACAACAACATGCACGCAACAACTTTAGGCTGTTTCAACTACAATTTATTTCATCTTTTCCTCCCAATTTAATATTATCTTAAAGCACCAAATCGATTTTTCATTCCTTGTAAATCTTTACTAAAAAAAAAATAGAAAAAGGGATATAGTTAAAGTTTTAATACCCTAGACTTCATACTCTTTAATGTCTACATTTTTATCATTCCTAAAGAGTTAAGAAAATAGAATATTTTGGCATATGGCAGGCATTTGTTCAGCCACTTCTTTCAGGCCACTCCAGATGACATTTAGCTGTTATTATAATGAACTGGTAGGTCTTGATAACATCTTAGCCTCTATGAACTTTACTCCATCAAAATTAGCTCTTTACTCTACTTATTAAATCATATAAAATGTATTTATTAAACTTAATATTGGTGCTAATCTACATGTCAGAGAAAATTATCACTCTTTGTGAGTAAAATTCAGCACATTTCCAACTATTTCGGATATTGTCACAAAACAGAATTAAAATATCGGTCACCTGACTAATTCCTATTCAATTCCTAATAAATGCATGTATTATATATACATATATAAGTATATGTAAAATATATATGTAGTATATAATAACTGGCTGGACAAAGTCCTATGCAATATTCTCCGGGTGACCCTGCTCATGCAGAGTGGTTGGGGTAGACAATCTCCAGAAGTTCTTCTGGAAAGATTTCTCATCTAATGGAAATTCTGTTACTTAGCACAGAAAGCACATTGACTAGAGTGTTGACCATCTCCTATTATAGAACTTTGATTTTTTAACCTTTATTTTCATTCTACAGAACAAGTACAGGAATTTTTTACACCAGACAAAATTTGGCCAAAATGCCCATCTTTTAATAAAAATAATTGAAATTCTTACCAGGGAAGATGCTGTGAAGCTTATATATTTTGATGTGTGTAGTTATCAATAACTATTTAATAACAGGAATGGATCCAAGGGAGAGAATACCAACACAGATGTAAGGGCTGTGAAAGAACAGAATGTTAGTAGAGTTTTTGAAATAAAAATTCCCGTTTTTCTTAATTTTAAGCAAACAATTATTTAGGGGAAAAAAAAGAAGAGTGGGGCCTTGATCCTATTTTAGGGCAGTGTCCTTACCACCACTCAGTAAATCTGTGAAGTAGTTAGTTAATGATTCTCACTCTTCTGTACATGTTTCAAATTAAATCTTCAACCACAAACATAGTTCACTGAAAAAAGCTTCATTGCTATTCCCTTAACAGGCTCTAAAATCATGTATGCATTAGGTTTTCATTAAAATTCTTTGCTTTCTGAAAAGTGTGATGTGCAGTATATTGAAACTGTTAGGAGGTTTATTATCCTACCATAACATTTCATAGTATAACAAATTAAATGCATTGTTCAAAGCTTTGCTTAGTTTTTTTTATCACAAACCATATAACTTCTCACGCAGTAAAGCTGAATGAAATCATAATGATTGGACACTTAAAATAACAAGACAATTCATTTTAAGTTTCAAACTTTAATTATTCATTATGAATTCATTCTAATAGCACTACAAATGTACTTAATAGATATCCGTGCATATGTCATATAAACTGATTTTGTGATCAGTTTCAGTAATCTGATCACTGTATAATTTAACGGACACTTTCTATAGCTTTAATCTGATGAAAGATACTATTTTAAAGAGAATATAAAAAATATGTGCTACTCTTTATTTCCAATGATGCTTCAAATTACATTTCTTAGCTATGCAAGGACTTCAAAATAATTAATATGCATGGTGCTAGGAGTCCTTAAGAGATCTTTATCCCAGTATCCTATTAGTATGCCTACAAATTCTTGACTCCAATGTCAAAGCAGAGACAGCTATTTCAGACTAGCTTAGCTGCCAGACCTAGCATTTCTGTGCAGAAGATAAACTCCGATTGACTTCAGTGGAGCAAGTTCAAGACCAAGTGCAAGTTATGGTAAAGTAACACCCATAAATAAGAAGGTCTTTAGTGGAAAAGATTAGCACATGGCTTCTTCCAAGAGACAAATTCTCCAAGAACTCCATACCTAAAAATCTTCTCTTTAATTATGTGACTGCTTTCAGTCACGATAGCAATTTCTTAAAAGTATATATAAATAATGAAGGTGACTTGAGCGTTAAAGGATAATTACACTGTGATTTGATTTACAAGACCTTTGTCTTGGTCTGCTCAGAATGTCATTGTTGTTGCATGTAGGCAGCAGTCTTATTTATCTGAATACCTGGAGAAGATTAAAGGGCAGTTTTAGCAATCATTGTAATTAAAAATGTTCAGTAGGACCACAAATTTGATGCATCTTCTGTGTATGTGCTAATGTTTCATATTGATTATGTGAATATTGGATAACACAAGTTCAGCAGATTATATATGACCTACAAACGTGCCAAAGCAGCAATTACTGAAATACAAATTATTAAAAAGAATGTACTGAGGGTGACGAGGGATTTCTGAGAAGGCAGATAATTCACTATGCTCTTCCTGACAGTATATCCATCTGGGGAAAGAGTAGTAGCAGATTCTCTACAAAAGGCAAAACGATTGCTATAAAATGAATCATGAACCTTTCATTTTACTCACTGAACTACTTATTGCTTCAATAGAATAACTATTTGACACAGGATGTAAGGTAGACAGCTTCCTTTTGAGAGAAAAAAAATCATGCACACAAATACTCTTATCACAAAATTACAGTAATTTGGGGATAATTAATGATTAACTGTTTAACCGATACGCGGAATTCAGTCCAGGAAGATTGAGCTAAACAGCATTATAGATAGCAGCAGCAGACTGTTATTCTCTTTGTGAATCTGAAAAATTTGTGTAATTCCTGTTTTTGGTTCAGGATTTTCTCTTACACTGAAGGGATAAAAAACAACAGATGAATTTCCTGACCCCTTAAAGAACTTCAACAGCTTGCACCCAGAGAATATAAATATTATATGTATGCATTTATGTGTATACAAGTACATAGGAAGAGTCTGTGTAACATTTATATACCACATATGTATAGAATTTAATCAATGATTTTTTTTTTAATTCTAATCTATCTGATCTAAATTTTGTAAAATTCTCTAAGTAATATTTTTAATATTTTGCCAAACTTCTCAAATATTTTGTGCCACATGTTCTGTAGTACCAATATTGATAGTGCACTGTATAAAAAGAATCAATGAAAAAATAAGATAGTTTATAGAAGCTGTTATACATACATACTTTATATAATAATAACAATAGTAAAAAAAAAATTTCTTTGCCACTGAGAACTGCATCTTGTAACATATGAACAAAAGGCAAAATTATGAAAAAATGCTGAATTCTTTCTCAAAATAATTAATTGTTATGTCTAGTCTGCAGAGGTCTCTGGAAAAGAAGTCCAGAGTCCAGTCCATAAAACTTGTTGATAAAAGAAACAATATTTCCAATATTGTATACAAATGGCATTGTCAGAAAAATCTGTTAGACTCTGCATACCTTTCACTTTGAACTCTCTAACTGTGCATGTAGAGAGCTTTTTGATTTACCGTAAAATGCTTTTGTGGTTTGGGCCTATGGACTTAAAATGTACATAGACAGCAAACTTTGGAAAGTTCAGCCCACGTAACAGTGTAAATACACAAAATTTCTAGAAATAAATCAGGAGAATGATTCTGGAAGTACATGAGATGCTATTTGATGTTTCATTACTGTAGGAGGAATTTTGCATAGGCAGTATCTCTTCTAATAGGAAAAAAATTAAAAAATAAATGAAATTGTGGTTACTGAAGTATAAATTTTAAAGGAATCTTAAGGTACTGCTGTTCTTAGCAATCACTTTATTCTGTCTTCTTATTCCTCCCAATATCTTCCTTTTAATCTTATAGTCCATGTGTGGTAGTATTTGATTAACCAATATTGCTTCTTAGTGACGTTCATAATAAAAGACATACACTAGTAAATCCTTTTCAGGAAGTTAACTCATGTTCTGCTTTGAAATTTTTGTTTTCCTTTAGTGGGGAAGTGTTTATATCAGATGTGAAGCCTCCACAGTTTGTCTAATCCCAAGCCACACAATATGTGAGTCAAGTTCACTGCTGACTTACATTCACTGTGACTCTATTAGGTTCAGCAATGTCACATAAAATTTGATCTTCTGTCCTTTTGTATGGTTGTACAATTGAATGTATTTTCAGAGAGTCCCTCTGGGTGTTAAACCAGCATCAGCTGAAGTCAAGCTTATAAGAGTGATTATTGGTACCTCACAGGGATGGTAACTAATTTTCTTGTGTACTGTACTGAATGTCAAGCAACAGTAAATTTGTTAAATCCAATAGGTCAAACATACAGAGGAAAGCAACCTGAGTGGAATTTGCAACTCTGGATCTGCAGTTTTATAAACACTATAAAATGGTGTTAAAATACCCCACTAAGGTACTCTTAACTCATACCACAAAGACCACAATAAAGTTCTATCATGGAACTGCCAGGACAGGAACAGTATTTGTGGCCTCATTATTAAAGAAAGGAATAAAAGCACTAGTTTCTGTGCGGCAAAGACTTTTTGTGCTAAATTCATTTACTCGGAGTTTTGAAATGCATGATTCTACCACACCTGAGCACATCTGCTATTCCAAGAATTCTTGCCCTTTCCAAACTATTGCTCATTATTTGCCATGCCAGATAAAGCAAGGTAAGTTCTTTGCAAATCAAGATAGCCATGGATAATTTCTTATGGTCTGTATATCCAATATATATGCATATACACACACACACATATATATACACATTAGTACGTGTGTGTTTGTCTATTCCCTGATATATATAATCAGTGAATAGTTAATGTGTACATGTGCATTAATCAACACAGGTTTATTTAGATACATCTGAAATCTTTAATGTTCATTGCAAAACAGAGATCTTGCTTTATTACTGTTATTTCCCCAGCACTTTGACATGAAGTGGAATTTATTTTCATATCGTGTGGATGTGACTAATGATGCAATTCTGTTTCTTATTAGTCTTGTAGACAAGATCTATATTGTCTATAACATTTTATCAGTTGTATTTTTTCTATAAAGACATAGGCTATGCTGTAGCTTTATGGTTCTGATATCTCTCCTGGTGCTATTATGTGTACATGTATAATGTGAAAAGCATAGTTATTCAGGTTTGGTTTAGCATGGTAATGTTCAAAGATAGTCAATTATATGGCATATCAGAAAAAAGAGATAAGCATACCAGACGAACATAGATAAAAAGAATTCACAGTGTGTGCTTCAAGCAGTCACTATATGTACATACCTTCGAAATTTGGGCCCTCCACAGTGAAATTCAATTAATAAAATAACTAACTACTGCTAAATATAAGTGATCTAACTAATTGTCAGGCAAGAGTATTGCGTATTTAGTGAACCTCTGAGGCCTGGATTCTTTACTGGATTGAAAAGTAAATGGTGTCTAAGGCTAAATCAATTTTATATACATATGTATTTTCTAATCATAGAAAAATCTCCTATAGCTGCAAGCTGTTCAGAATAATTCAGAAAGTTCTGGCAGCATAAAATTCAAACTTCTCTGATGCTTTTGAAAATATTTCTCCATTCAAACAGAACATTTCACTTATGGGAGGGAATATGGCAACTGCCCTATATATGCCATCCATTCGGTTTTCTTTTATGCTCGTATTTCAAGTATAGTCAAGTCCTATATTTGTTCAAATACTGTTTATAGTCAGATCTGCAAAATATAACAAACTTCAAAGCAGTTTTAAGGATGTTTGCTTGCTTCCTGACTATGTGCAACAATTTTTCTTGGGTAGAAAATGGAATTGCAAATTCTGGTCCAAACAGACATTGGGAGATGCATCATTTCTTGAGAAATTTAAGCCACTGAGGGCTGATTTAGCACATATGATAGTGGGAAAATTGGTTGGTTGGTTGCTTATATCCTACTGAGATATTTCATTTGAACTAAGAACTTTGAACTGAGTCTATGCAGTTATTTTTCCTTTTACCATCTAGCTTTTCATTGTAGTACTTTTCTATTAAAACTGTTTTCCATACTCATTCTCTTTGTGTTTTTTTATCCACATTTCTACTTGTGTACTTCTTTTGTCCACCCAGTATAATGACAGAATGATACTAACAATAGAGGTCAGGGTCTCAGGGAAGTACCATTTCCACTGACATCCTGATGCAACAGTGTCAGCTGTGCTCCATGGGAGAAAAACATCTCAGGCAAAGCTTCTCCTTGTGTAACTAATCCATTTGTATTTAAGTACAATCAGCTTCAGTGAGGATGTTTGTATGAATGTGAAAAAACAATTTGTAAGACTGGTCTGGAAAATGCACCAGATGAGGAAAACAGGGAGATAAAATGTTTGTTCTAACTAGACTGACAGCTTGGCCTTGTATGTCTCCCTGAAAATGGCATGCTGAACAACTTAGTGTGCGCTTTCAGTGCAACCACTGAGAAGATGTGTGAGGATCTGACAGATCTTACTGTTACTTGACTAAACTGAATAGAAACACCTACAACAGAAATTCATTGAACAGTTCTAAAGTTTATAAAGCTTTCAAAAAATCTACCTGCTAAGTTTTATGTTTATATTGATTTACAATTTAGTTTTCCCATTTTTTTCTAATCCCATTTGGCAGATTTACTTTTCTTTATTTTGCAAATTATTTATAAATATATATATGTGACTGCACCTTGCATATGATATAGAGCCCAATTAAATTTGCATGTATTCTTTTACTTACGGATGGAAAGTTTTCATCAGATTCTAAATGAATCATCTTTAAGAAGTGCAAAAGAGGTCTGACATCTTTAAAAAATTACTCTATTACTGGCTAGTAATCAAAACTCTAGTCTATTTAATCATAGTCTTGAGTTTTATGGAAAGTTTTTTATGAAATATTATTCTCATGTACTACTTAAAAGTGTGTATTCTAGGATGCCATATATGTTCCATCTCAGTTTCCCTGCTCCTCAAAAGCCTAGTATCTCTACATTAACTGCAAGGAAAAACATTGATAATAAGAATTAAAGAGGAGTTAGTTTACATCCTGGCATTCTGCTGTGGAAGTCCTATTCGTCCTATCAGTCTGTATTAGAAAATGTGTCTATTTCTTGCAGATTGACTGAAATCATATAATGCCATTTGATAAATGCATTGTCTGCTTGACTTGAATGGCTAGATTACGAAGTCTATATTCTGGGTGACTGTGTCTGACGTCTAGCGAATCTCTGTAACTGTGCTAGCACTGAAAGATAAGACTTCAAACCATTGATAATTACCATATGCCCATAGGTATAATTAGGCTTCACTTCTTCCTGTGGACTGGAGATTCTGATTTAAAGTAAAAGTGAGGAAGAGAAAAAAGAGAATATATAGAGCATGTTGAGCAAAAAGACATTAGAAAATGAGTTTAACTTCTTCACCCAACACCAAGAAATGTTTACTGTTTATTAATAAATCAGGCAAATAAAGATCAGAGAGTGGAAAGAGCTTTATTAAACTAAATAGCAATAATGACACAAGAACAGGTGAACTGGCCATGAATAAACTGTGATTGAAAGTCATAAGTCATGGCAGTGAGTTGAATTTGGTTCACTTTACTTACAAGATCAGACTGAATGAATTTGAATCATTGCATTTAAGGAAAAACACTTTCTTATCATGTATTTGGTCCTCAACACATTATATAACTAGAACCTATTAATTATAAAGATATCAGCTCTTTAAAAAATAATCATATTACAGTAACTGAAAAAAAGGAAATGCAAGTGCATATTAAAAAGATATCTTTATATACTTAATATACATATATGAGTATGTGTCTTTGAATATAGGAATCTATTGAACGTTACCTCTGAATCCAGACTGAAATAGATAAGGTCCCACTACTGTCTACTGGTAACATGATGTTTATAGTTAGTGAGACAAATAGGAACCTAAATTAAACAAATTGTCTTCAGAATGTTTGTAAAGTACTCAACTAATGGTCAGACACACACAGCATAAAGAAACAACATTTAATCAATACAAATCAAGCAGACAAAGGCTAACAGGATATATGACAGAAAGTTGTCCAAAAAGTGTCTTAACTTGATGGAATGTTTTTATTCATTTCCATAAAAATATAGTGATAGGCCACTAGGCCATCTTATAGGAGACATAAATGCAATGCACCCAAAGTAACAGAGACTAATATAACTTGGTTTTCAACTTCATGGAGTTTATGTAAAACTGCAGTCATATCTGATAAAAATATTTCTGCACTGAGGTTAACCAAAAACTCTAAATCTCATTTCAAATTTTATTATTCAGTCTGAAAAACTGCAGCGTGTGGTGTGTCTAATATTGTTAGCTCTACTATATATTGAAATACATAAATGCAAACAAACTGAGTAGTCATGAATTGCAAAACAGCTAGTAATATATTACTAAGGGATGTTTTTCTCATTATGCTTCCCATGAGAATCTCATTCCCTGGAATGCCATTCAGAGGTATATGGTGTTTACATATCAGTCTTACATTGAAAGAGAGGCCTTTTATTTTTGTTTTCTTTTCTAAATTCTTTATCCTTCAGGTACTCCTTTACCAAGCATTGATTCACTTTTTACTAAAGCTTTTTATGCTCCTAACCACTAGAGCATCTAAGCAACTGCCAGCAACAATTGAAGATGAAAAATATGACAGTAGCATTTTGTGAGTTGAGTACCAAGGCACTAAAAGATAAAATGGACTCCCAAAGCCACACAGTAAGTCTTTCAGTCTTTAGGGATTTTCAACAAGATTTGCTAAGTTGCATTTTCCTAAAAAACATTTTGTTATCCTTCCTCTTGATTTAGTATTTGATTTCTAAGTTAAATATTTCAAAAAACTATAAGGTCTTTGGAAACAAAAACAGAAGTGGTGCCTCCACTAAATGTCAGCTAAAGGTATTTACATGGAATTTACAATATCTGACCCTGATCAAGATAGTTAGGACTCCAATTCTGAAATTTTTATTACAGAAAGATCATGTGCAGTTTTTGAGGAACACTGACTGCTCAGCAGTGACAGACCCTTTCCCTATGCTAATGCAGTGGTCCCTCCATACTTGATCCCATTGCCCCTTCCTTCTTTGCCCCCATGCTGTGTGCAGGACAGATGGTCCTGGAAAAGGGGACACAGCCTCTTCTCTGCAACCTCATGTCTAAGTGCTTGGTGCTCCTGCAGTCCCAAAATGTCATGTTCTAAGAGCGAGGGGCTAGCAGAAGGGAAATGCTCTCTAGATGTGCGAGCATGCCAAGGCAACACTCAAGCTATAGAGTAACCATGACCAGCAGCCATAGGAGTTGGCCAACACCAGGCAAAGAAATCACAGGGTTCAGTTTAATTTTTCTGGGCTACACCGGTGCTCACTCTTCCAGTTTACAGTGCCTGTAAGGACAACCTCTGCTTTAGATATCTACACATTATTTCTGCATCAAAACACTCCCCTTGGGCAGTGCTCAAAAGGAAATAGAAAAAATGCTTGTTTATCCTCACTCCGTTGCTTTCAGGAGTTTTCTTACTTGTCAAAATGTTTCACTTTTCCTTTCTACCTTTTACTGACTAGAACTCACCATTCTCTTTTCCTTGCTTTTGTCTTCTCCCCACTCTCCACTAACCCCTAAAAAGCTGTACTTTGAAAGCACTTCTGCAGCTTAAAATCTTTGTCAGAGGTTTAAACTATGGTACTACTGTAAGTAATGTTACTGAACTCTACTGTCTACATAAAAGGGAATAAATATTTTCACCTTTGAAACTATCAAGCTTTCAGAGGTGTCCTCATTAAGAAAGACACAGATGACTGCATAACAAAGGAAGATTATCAGATAAACTGTTGAGAAAGAAAGAAAGAAAAAAAAGGATCAGAAAAACTGGAATACTGATTATTTTAAGTTAAGTTTTGTTTAGAAATCAAAACATCATATCTAGTAGGTCTGATCACATCAGACCTTTCTTTAAGGTCTGATGTTAAACAAATAGGCACTTTTTAGTGATTTCTCTGGCAGTGGTTTTATAATCTCTACTGAATTGGAAATGCATGAATGACCCTAAAGGTTTCCATTCTTAGTAGTTCATGATACTGCATAGTCTTGACCTAGATAAATGGCAATTCTTTTAAAGTTTCATATTTGGAACCCAACATCTCGAGGATGCGTAGAGGTAAACCCCAGATACCCTGAAATTCTGCATTTCCTCAGCTTAGGGAAAGTGTCTTTCTCTTATTATCTTTTTGAAATTTCTGCTTGTTGTACTTTAACAGGTTACTGGACAGCAACTAAGTGGGACTAATTAGCGGTTTAAACACTCTAACCCAGTGAAAAAAATAATTTGACTTGGAAAGAGACACATTTTGTAATGGATATTTATATTCTCTCTCTCTCTTGCTCTTTTTTTTTTCCTATCGGTCATATTCTAGCATTTTAAACACTGATTTTCAAGTTGGATAACTATTTTCTTTTACCAGATATCTACCCTTAAGTCTCTTAAAGTAAATTTTGATATACTCAAAAACTTAAAAACAGGGAAAAAATTCTATATTATCCTCTTTGTCATTCCTAAATGTATTTCT
>JAUBNY010000160.1:977433-998519 GCA_032275445.1 Crypturellus soui | reverse complement strand
TGCATATTTTAATAAGTCAAGAACTCTTGGATGTTTGGAAGAAAAGTTGTGTTTTCATTACTCAGTGCAATTTTTATGAACAATCTTTTCAGATTTTAACACTTTGTCTCCAGAAGCATAAGCTTTTGCATACTGAACATCAAATGCAAAGTCCTTATTTTTTGTTCTTGGAAACTGGTTCCAGGCACCAAAAGATTATTATTAACATAATTTAAGAAAGTAAAATAATAAACCTTGCTCTTAATTACAGAGAAATGTGAATTCTTTAACTATGGCATGTTACATACATATATAACATTTCAGACTTCCTCACCTGCATTTGTGACACACCATTGAGCACCCATAAGTATCATGTTCTATATATATCAGTCAGCTTTTTCTGGTGAAAGCGACAACAGAAATGGTTTGCAAGGAAGTAAATTCATCTTCTTCAATCAAAAAAAAAGTTAGATCACTATCTTCATCAACATTCAGAAATAGGATGCTGTCAAGCCACGGGTTTGTCTTTATTTTATACCGAGAAATAAATAACTAAGCTATTGATGTTAGGAAAACCTTTTTTTAAACTAATTCTAATGCAAAAGAAATAACTATGCTTTAATTAAAAACACACTAATGTGGTCAAAGAGTATTTTTATTTAGAACTCAACCCCATAATTTCATAAAATAATTGTTACACCTAGGTATTTTAATTATTTAAGACTTCAATTTAAGAATGCCTTAAGAAGTCTCTTGTAAAGAAAAATCAAATAGCATATTTTTCTACTACTTTATTATACTGGTATATTTTCAAATAAATATATACTGGATATTCACAACCAGCTGATTATCACCAAAACAGAATTTCAGAATGTTAACTACCAGAAGAAAACCTAAATGCAACTCACGATACAAGCACTAGCATCTTATTATGCTATTTTATGGCAAATTATCATTTTCAGTATGAGACTGAGTCGGGAATTGTGTAAACTGTCATCATATTCATCAGCTAGAGAGGAGAGGGATGTCATTAGTGTTCTAACAACTACAGGACCCATTAAGTTAAACCCATGAAAAGATTAATCACTCAGAATATCATGAGGCTAACAGGCTAAGTGTCTCTATAGAGTTCAATGTAGGCCAATTTATAAGGAATCGTCAGGCTAGTACATGAGGAGGTGGAAAGAAGAAGAGAAGGATGAAGAGCTGTGAAAGAAGAGAATAAGATAGGTGTGAAGAGCTTTTCATGACTGTGAAGCAGAAAAAAGAAGCCTGACACAGTAGTTAAATAGTAATGCAGACACCCAGTGAACAGGTGGAAGAGGAAGGACTCATGCTTCTGCTTTCCACAAATCCAATGCTGGTTTTGTCACCAAATCATAACTAAAATATAATTGTGTAGAGGATGGTATTTGTGGTTGTAATGATACAATAATCTTCATTTGGGCATAAAATATCTTGTCTTCTCTGAAGTCTTCAAATTGCCACTTACCATGAAGCAGACTGGCATGGGAAGTTCTAATGTAGAAGCACAATAAGAACAGGTATACCCAAAATAGCACTGCACAAAGTTAAAACTGTTATTACTGATTGATAGAAATAATAATACGCACCCACAGCTCATCACACAGGCTCAGACATCTGCTACTACAGTTATTGCATCTTTTTTTTTTGATGATTTACTCTATCAAATTTAATAACGCATTTGTTACATTTACAAAGATGCTGTTACAGTAATGTTGCCATAGGCAAAAATGAGAAAACCACCTTACATCTCTCCAGTTGCTCTCTACCTACTCACAAAGTGATTTCTCTTCATATTCTATCTTTTCAACAGTGACAACCAAAAATTCCTTTTCCTTAAAGCTCAAGCATATTAAGAGATCCTATCCCCAAGACAGAAAGGAAAAATGCCTTCTGCTGACCTTGCTGATCAACTGGGAGACAGTCAATCAAACAAAGATATAAAAGAAACATCACATGTCCTTTACCAGTAAAGATGGTGTGAAATGGAAATGCACTGCCTTAACTCAATAAAATTTAGAGATCTGTAAACAAGGTTTGTAGAAAACAAAATATTTTTTTTTTCATTTTCAGTGAAATCTTTGGTCATGAAAAAAATAACCAAGTAAAAGTTACTCTTTTAACATTTGAATGTTACAAATATTTTGCATCTTATTTCACAGAAATAGTGAGAAATCATTCTTTCCACAACGGTAAATTTGCACATTAGTTGCCCAACCTGAAAACTAAAAAAAGTCTTTTCTGTGATCTCATCTTATCTGGTCTTTTTTCCCTAAGTTCTCGCATGTCCTCACAAATGAAGTCACTGACAGAAGTGCTGACTCGTAGGATGTAATGTCTGTGCGCTAGAAAAGCTCTGCATTCACAGCAGCAGAGGAGCAATCTTGTATCAGTGCAACACTTTCTCTAGAAGGATAAAAAGTTCCATTCACACACACTTTCTCTAATGAGAGGTATTCAATTGGTAAATCCCCATATATTATTCCACAGGGCTGACAGACTAGACAGACGTGATATAATCAAAAAAAAATCAAAATAAAAAAGAATCAGTCACAGCATCAAAGCAAGACTATGGCATCAGATGTCGCATCTTCTCTAAAAAGATATGCTTACTGTTCAGTTCTGTTATGCCTTTAAAATAGTTTTAGGTCTTACTGTTAAATAATACATCATACATTACTAGACAAGGAATATTGAGCTTTTAAGAACTAAATTTTGATCTGTCATAAGAAATCAGTGAATTCAGTGAAATTTTTGATACTACATGATAGGCATGGGCAATTCTTTCATTAAAGAAATGCATATCTCTGAAAACCTTTATAAACAGCTTTCACTCTGACCCATCATTTTGTAATATATTCAATGCACAGAGTACCTAAACATCATGTCTGCATTGTGCTTGGTACCACAATGGCAAATTTTATCAAAGTAATTATCAAGGTAATTATTAAATACTTATCATAAGTTGTATGATAAATTAGTTTGCAATTTCCTATGTTAGACAGAGTATAATTATGAGTGACACTGCTGCTCAGTCTATTAAAATGATTTGGTGATAATAAATGAGCTCATCACTTCAGCCTGAGGGCTTTATCCTTGTGACTACTTCCTACTTGATATTATACAGGGTTAGGGAAATGACCTTTAGTGACCTATGATAAAAATGTCAAAAGTCATGTTTCTTTTATCTTGCGGTCAACAAACCATAATTAATGAATGTTCTAGCTTTCAAGACATGAGCTTGAAAGGGCACTTGGATGGTGGAAGTCTAGTAAGGGATACTGAAGACCTTTGGATAACCTCTGATAGAAATGTAGGAACTGTTCATTTATGTGTAGTGGTCCATAATGAATGGGAGTTTTGTTGTGCAAGGGTTATCTCTGCAAGAATATTACACTTGTCCAGTTAGTGATTAACATTTCTTCCAAATGGGAAAATATAGTTCCTGTGAAGAAAGACAATCTACCTCCTCCCTCATTATACTTTTAACATTTTTAAATCTGCTATTTCCTTTGGTCATCTATCTTCCTGACAAATGTCTCCTGGTCATATTCTGATAGTAAGGGCAATGGATCTTGTATTTCAAAGATGACAAAGACGACAAGGTTTGGGCTCACTATGATCACCAAGGAAAGGAAATTACATAATGCTCAGCCTTCAGAAAACTAATCATTCGAAGTTAACTGATCTAAAAAATGTCTCCAATGGCATGTTTTTGGAGTTACTGAAAATTATATAAATACTTTTTTATTAAAAAAAATATGGAAGATAGGAAATTTTTACAGTTATTGTTTTTATAATTCTACTCCAAAAGAATCCACTTTCAAGTGAACTTTCAAGTGGATTCCTCAGCTCACTGTTTAAATAACACTTATCATATAGACTTATTTGGTTTACCGCTTCCAAGAATGATAGAACAAAGGTCATTGGAAGACCCTGAATGGTTCCTGAAATTATATCAGGGAAGAAGATCCTTTTTTTTTTCGTCCAGTAAGAGACCAGATTATCACAGTACATAGAGTGAGATTCAGCTGTTAAAACTTTCCTCTGAGTTCCCCATCCTTGAAATCCAAATATGCTCCTGCAAGATAGAAGTGACAACTGCATTTATACCAAACACTTGTAAATTACAAGCAAAACCCAAAAAGACCTTGAGTGCTGCAAAAGTTCCCAAACCATTTGTTTGTATATTAGTCCGTCAAATTTATCTATAATATTCATGTTTATATCTATTTTTTCTCAGTCTTTCAGAAATCTGAAGTACTGGTTCAGTATGTTTATTTTATATTTGTTTTCATAAAGCTGCCATGGATATAGTTTGGTATTTTATTAGCAAATATCATCAGTGATGGTGATAGAACCCAGAAGCATCACAAACCAATATGTGCACTGAAGGATCAATCGATCTACTAAAATAGAGCAGATCTGGCGAGAAATATCTCTGTTGTACATACAAAGCAATGTTATAGAAAGGCTTTGTAAAGGATTGTTGATATAGTCAAATGGGATAACAAAAAGACTTTTTTGACAAATACTTTTTAACTATCTAAATTCATACTCTGTCATGATTTTAACATGGTACCTTAAGCTAGAAGATGCATTAGCATATCATCTGCTTCCAGTAATAAAAGACAGAGCAGGATGGCATTTTTGCATGCATTTTTATATTTTAGACTGTTGCCAGCAACTTTGCTATCACTGTCCTGGGATATTGATCTCTGCTTTTCAAGATGTAGAGCCATATCCACTCTATTTTTGTCCATTTCCCTTGAAGATATTTATTGACAGCCAACCTTTGAGTAGCTTGTAAGATCTGATGCTATTGGACCACAACAGCATGTTTGTTCTATTATTTTGTCTGGTCTATAGACTCACTTACTTTTATAAGCATTGCTAAGCATTGCTATCTATCATACTTCAGAACTCTTATGGTCCAATTCAGTGAAATAAAGAAGGATTTCTTGCCTGGAAATTTTTTACTGTAAAAATCAATTATTGATGGTTTTTTTCTTGAAAGTGGAATATATGAGCAGTTGCAAGAAAGGAAATAGTGAAAAAATGTTGTCTCCAAGGGAATATTGTTTAAGTAGAATGTAGACAAGTGCATTAAATAGAAAGAAACCTCAAGAAACATAGATAACAGAAAAAAATAAATATAAATTTTAAAAAAAGAAAGCTAAATTAATGCCCATTTTAAACATGGGCAAGTTTATACGAAAGTGCATTAAAAAGGTTTAAATGTTTTGATGATGTTTTGAATTATATAAACACTATTTTAATGAATGTCGTTCTCTCTCTCTTTCTTTCTCTCTCTCTTTTTCTCTTTCTCTTTTCCTTGCGTATATTACTTGCATGAACTAGATGGATATTCTCCCAGTTTAGTATATCTTAGTGTTCTATGGAATTACAGTGGACAAAGAACTCATAGATATATATCCTCAGCCTATGAGCTTTGTACTGTCCCTGGCATGAGTCCATCATTTATTGTCTTCAAACAGAGCCCATTACCTCATGACACATCCTGCTATGACAGATACTGCTTAAATTTTATTATTCACTATAGAGACTTGAAATAAAAGACAAATGGTAGTAGAAAGTTGGGCCAGGGCTTTTGCCTCTGGGATAAGAGCCATTATCCCACTTTCTTCATCATTTGTATGTGCCTAAAATTTTGTTTGCATATGTTGGTGTGTAGCTATTCCCTTCTACCTGTAAAGCTGAACCTGTCCATTTATTAATGTGAGCACAAGGAGTTTCTGCTTGACAGTCATTTGTGCTGCTGTAGCACCTCTTCCTGTAGCACCCCTAGCTGATTGGTATTTATGTATCTGGTGAACCCTACTGGAAAAAGAGCAACCAATTTAATGCAATGATAGCACTAATCACCAAATGAAATCCAGTGTAAAACATAGGAAGAGATCAAAGACCATTGCTCCATTTTTAAATTTTAGATTCATATATCTCAAGTTTGTTTCATTGTCTTTTTAGGGGAAAATTTCACCACAACAACTAACTGAATTTATGCAAATAATATACATATATATGCATGATTAATATTATTAATAATATTTTTATTTATCCTTACAGTAGAAATAAACCTTTCTGAATGAGTTGCCCTGAACAAACACATGTTAAATATAAAAAGAATGTGACTTTTCAATGGACCAATTTTCTCTGTCCTCACCACAGAATTTCTACTTCTATTCAACCCAGTCATTGTACAATACTGCAGAAAAGAAACTCATTTTCCTCAATGAATTGTCTGTTTCTGGGGGTATCTTTTAAAATAGGAGGAATGTTACTAGCAGGTTGAGTGAGGTGATCCTGCCCCTCTAATCAACACTGGTGCGGCCACATCTGCACTATTGTGTGCAGTTCTGCGCTCCCCACTACAAGAGGGACATGCAAGTTCTAGTGAGGGTCCAGTGTAGAACAACAAAGATGATTAATGGACATGAAAATCTATCTTATAAGAAACAACTAAGTGAGCTAGGCCTATTTAACACGGAGAAGAGAAGATTGAAAGGGAATTTTATCAACATGTACAAGTACCTGAGGGAAGAATGTAAAGTGGATGGGGACAAAGTCTTTTCCGTGGTGGCCAGTGACAGAACAAGGGATAATGGGTGCAAGTTGAAATACAGGAGATTTCAATTACATATGTGGAAGAACTTCTTTATGGTGAGAGTATCAGAGCACTGGAACAGGCTTACCAGAGAGGTTGTGGAGTCTCCTTCTTTGAAGGACTCCACAAAAACCCCAAACCCACCTGGATGCAACCCTGTGCCATGTGCTCTAGGTGTCCTTCCGCTGGAGCAGGGGTTTGGACTAGCTGATCTCTAGGTCCCTTCCAACCTCAATTATTCTGTGATTCTGTGATTTTCTTTTTCAAATACAGTATGAATCTGTTTTATACTATTTTAGAGTAATAATTCAGATGAACCTCAAAGGCTTCCATCCATAGAAAATGTTCAAATTATGAAGAGAGATTTAATTTTATGTGTGTAAAAAGAATTATTGCTAACAGCACAGCATGCCTCCCAGCAACAATATTTATCCCAAAAGGTACCAAAGGATATGTGTGACTTTAATTATTCACACAAGTCATAATTGTGTTGAAGGATAGGCAAACATATCTTGCGGAATATGAGCTGATGTGCCCTGACTAACACTAATTTTTGTTATATTTTTCTTCTCTTTGGGGGCTGTGCTGTGTCTCAGTGGAACAGATTATTTCATCCTTCTTTCCTTTACTAATCCTCTCTGACATGGAGTTATCAACATAATCCACGAGAATCTTTCTGTTTCTTATGTATCAGCCTTACCTCACAGTAGAGAAGCAGGCTGGATATGTATGATTCAACAATTTGAAACTGGATCTCTTAATATACTATATGCAAGAACCTTTCACTGTTGTTAACATGTCACCTACCAAACGCATTACAATATCTCACTTATCAGTCTGATGATACTACTGGGTTGAGATAAGCAATGATACTAGCATGGTCTTTTCTGAAGACCATTTTAAATAAATAATACACGTTCAATGTTGCCATTATATCCAGAACCTCCATGCACAGTTCTTGAATTCTGCGGGATATCAGGAATGTAACATTAGGTAGTTGGGATTTCTGTTTTAAAGTGAGGGCTTGATTTCTTACTTTTACACTTGTGTTGAACTGAAAATTCCAGAGATGGTACCTCTGTCTAAGTAACTGGAGCTACAATAAAGGGTCTTTAACCTTAATGAGGTTTCAAAAGGAAACATTCTGTATGTGAAGCAAAGATTTTTTAAAAAATCCATCAAATTGAATTCCAGTGCATAAAATAATTGAGAAACCAATATATGATAAATAAATGGAAAGATCATCAGATTAAAGAGAAAAATAGTTACTTTAAAAGTTTAATTTTGATGTCTCAGTTCATGAGAAGTGCTTCCAGATAAAATACTTACATTTCCCCAGTGTGCTTAAAAGCTTGCAGATGTACACATTCTTTGGAAGTCTCAGAGATTAAAAAGCCATTTATGGCCCAGTCATGATTTTCAAGAGAACCTACAAGGGCAAATTGCGCCTCGATTTCAACTCTATTCAGTCACATGCTCAACATAAGTCTGTCCCAGCAAAATGTCTATAAATATCATATATTTGATGTATTTAGCTCAGCAAAAGCATAATTCCTCAAATTGGTAGCCACGTCTCCCCAAATATATTATAACTTATGGATGGAATCCATATAGCTATGGATGGAATCAATGGAATTATTGGATACCGCAAAAATAAAGCACTTCATAAGTTATCTACTTAGTACATCACAGGAGAATTAAAGCACTTAATTAATAAATTATCACAGAAAAAAGAGTAGTTGGGGTGGGCAAGGACCTCAGAAGTTCATCCTGTCCAAGCTGTCTGCTCAAACAGGGTTACTAGAGCAGGCTGCTCAATCAGGTGGACAAGTTGAATTGAATAAATGTAATCCATTGCGGTGGTATGCTACAGTCTGCAGAATTATTTTCCACTATGAAATTACTTGTACTGATTTGCAGTTTTTTTTGGCATGACTATTACTCAGGATTTGTACTGAAAATATGGAAAACATCCTCCCGACAGTATAATATCTCCACTCTTACTGTCTTCTTTACTGTGAATCTTCATTTTGTGCAACAGCAAGATATATATGTAATGCTTACAGCTGAAGAAGGAAACACTCCACTTCCTTTATGAAAATGGGATGGATGAAAAATAAAAGGCAAATATAAAAAGTCTGATAATGTGTTGAAGAGGAAATAGACTCCTTTAAATGCTAAAAAGCCTACAGACTCTTTGTTTTTCTCTAACTTCTTTCCTGTCTCATAGCAAATATATTTTTTTTCCAAAAATACTATTCAAGTTTTGCATATAATGGAGAAAGTCAAGGCTTATATATTCTCCCTACCTGTCAAGGTCAATATTTTGTATATTAAATTTAGAAAAAGAGCCTTTCTGAGATGTGTGTAAGTAAAAAGACATGAGTGAGAAAAATCTGTAAGAAAAGAGAAAACTAAATGGTTGTTTAAAAGGTCAGTTTTTCTGAAGTTATCTAAGATACCGTATTGACTGGGATTTTTACTTTTCTCTCATCACAGCAGAGGATACATCTTCCCAATCTGTTAGAGGTGTTCAGGCCTTTTTAGGCATCAATATATGATGGATTCCTCCAGGTTGTAGTTCAGATCTAATGAGATTGAACCCAGTTATAATCTCATTTGTGATAACTGATAAGCTACATCACAAAGGTGAATTCAGGGAAGGTACTTGACAAGAGTCAGACGAAGCAACATTAGAAACAGAGCATGAAATGGAGAGTTCTGTACCTTGGTTGCTGAGGGTAAGGAATAATGGTAAAGAAAGGTGACATTTCTATTTCAGTTAGTCTCACTAGGGAAAGAGTAATGTACACCAAAAAATATGCACTGAAGGGAAGTCGTGTGGCATTCTACACTTTAAAGTTATATGGGTTATATGAGTTAATGAAAAGCCTTGAGATGTGATATGCTGAGTTTCATTGAGTTTAGAGCATTAAAATATATAATTATGCATCAACACCCCTTGCTACTGGTTGTTATACTGTTTAAAATTGTTATAGGTAAGGCATAGGTAAAACACAATTTGAGGTTCTGCAATTATCAGTGCACTTTCTCTTGGCACATGCTTATATGAACTCTTTTTCTAAATATTCAGGTTTACTAAAATGGGAACAAATAGGAGGAAATAAAGATAATCTGTTAGTCAAATAAAAGATAAGACTTTGTAGTATACTGAGGCATATACTCAAATTTCAGCCCCTTGGTTTTTGTTTAATGCTAAGAATCTCAAAAATGATGAAGAGCCTTCCTTGTAGAAACAAAATATATTGTTTACATGAGCACCTTAGTACAAATCAAAACCAAAGCCTGAAACTTTAATGCTGATTTGCTGCTTTTTTCTTTTTCCTGGCTAAACACAATGTAATAAAAGGTCACCTTTTCATGAAAAAAAACCACTTATTTTAATGAACCCAATTCCTTTTATTACTATCTTATTTACATTTTAATATATTTGTTTCCACCTTCTGGCAGAATCCATCTAGGATTCCTTTTTATAAAAATAAAATCAAATTTTGTGTTCAGAAAAGGTATAAGAATGACAGGTGGCAAAGAGGAAGTTTGTCTATTTAGCTACAAAACAAGTGCTACTCAGTAACACAGAAAAGATTTCACGTTGTCCTTAAAGGGCATCTTTATTGGAAAATGTATATATTTTTGGATTTGATTTGTTATTTTTATTGCTGTTACTTGGTGACATTAGACCTGCAGGAAAATGAGATAATTACTCTTTGTTATAGATCTAAAGTTCAAAAATTCAAAATTTATTCAGAAAAATAAAAACAAAACCATATCTTAAAGGAGCTGTCTCTGAAGAGAGTAAAACCTGCTTTGCATTGTTTTTCTTTTGTTTTATTTCATTTTTGAAGAATATATTGTTCTGCTTTGTGCTTGGACTAATATATAACATTATCTGTGAATGCAACTTCCGATAGATTAAGTTTCAAAAATGGAATGTTCAGAGTAATTTGTGTTCCATACGATAATTATAGATTTTCAGAAAATTGTCATGTATATTATCATGAATTAGTTGCTGAATCTGCTCCTCAGACTAAAACTCAGGATGTTTTTTTGCCTTCTCATCTATTTTGTATCCAAGCTGTTTGAGTTTGCACATCTGTGTCCATGTCCGTGTCCGTGCGTGTGTTAAGTAAGTTACTGAAGCTTACTGAAGTGTTAAGTTAGATTATTATTAATCTAATAATAAAAGGCAAGGAAAGCAAGGAGGCAAGGAAGGAGAGTGAGAAAATTGTATATCCTTCTATGCATTCCTGTAGTTCAAACTGTAGACTAGTAAGTGGGGATTTCTATCAAGATTTTATAGGAGTGACTGACTCACTAGCCTAAAAACACACTTTTTTTTTTAATTTTAATTCAAGCAGTTTTGGCTTTTCACTGTACTCAAAACCGTAACGCAAAATTCAAACCTGTGAGTGGAGTCCGCTCCAGAACTACCACATGGTTAATGGTGGTTAGATCTTGTCGAAAATATTTTCAGAATAAATTCCAATATTACTTTTAATCTAAATATGCAAATGCTCAGAAGGAAGTGTTTTGTGAAAGAACATTTCCTATGTTCTCTGTCTCCAAGACAGTCCAGCCAATATGATTATGAGAGTCTCAAGTGAGGGTCTCAAGGCTTCCTGTCTCTAGTTCTTATCGGTCTTACCCTGCTGCACCACAGGAGGGATGGACCATGCTGAGGAGGACAATTCCTGAAAATTCTTTTTACCCTTATAAACAAAACAAAAAAGGTATGATTTCATTTGTGATTCTTCTCCTGCTTGTCAGAATAAGGTAACATGTTCCCCTGCCAATGTCTACTGGGGCTGTTAGTAGTTATGACTATATGCTGCACATATACTTGAAACTATTGATTATCAACTAGATATGGCTATTTTGAAGGGGGAATGGGAGGAAGTCTGAAGGCCATAACTTTACCATCACTAGCATCTTCTTGTGTGTGGAATGTACTTACCATTTCATTCCAGTTGTTGCCAATCTTTATACAATATACCTGGAGATTATCTTTTCATCTGATCTATATTTTAATTACCTTAAAGCAATGACCTTCTATATTTGTTTGATTATCACACTAGAGGATATGCTAGAAAATGTCAATGCTGAAAATAACAGAAACACAAAACATACTATTTCAAATTGGTTATTTTTATTGATTGCCTTTCTGCTTCTCTTTGGTTTCTTCTTTGAAAAATTCTTCATATATTCTTGGGTCTTGTCCAGAAGAAATACTGAAATCTCAAAACATTTTGGTATTCTGAAATCTTTCCTATTTTGTAAACATTTCTAGATCCTTAACATCATCTCTTGAAATCTGGCATTTCCATGCTCCTTAATTTGCTCTTATCCAATATTTATGAACAAGGCATTTTTAATGCAAGCAATAATGTATAGCTGACATATCATTGAAAAAATATGAGATGTAATAAAATTACAAGAGAAGAAAATACTCAGTCTCACATTAATACTGACAAATTTATGATCAGTGTAACCTAAAGGTACTCCACTTGATGTCCAGGATTTGTTACTAGGTTACTAGGTACTAGCTACTAGGCATCTAGTCAATCAAATAAAAGATATCCCCTCTATCTGTAATGGGGAATGACTGACGACTGATAGCCTTACCATTAATTCCTGGGGTACTGAACTGTGATACTATTCCTATTATCGTTATTTTCAACATATGATTTCATCATATGTTGATTTAATGTCATTGATTTCATCAATGACATTAAAGAAGTATTCAGTATGTCTTTTTGCTCCTGAGAATATTGCCTAAAAATGTTTCAAGATGCCTGGAAAATTTTCTCCTCCTCCAGGTAGGTCTTATTTTATTCTATTTCCTTTTTCTTTTTCATTTTAAATTAGTGTACTATTAAAAGATTTGATTTTCTCACAAATGCCAGGTATTATGACAGGGTCAACTTTGAACATTCATAATTAATCTAATTGCAGATGCTTTGTAATTAAAAGTTCACACTCCCAGACAACATTAGTCAAAGTAATTATTATAATTGCAATGATTGCTAATATAAAACATTCTGTATGCACTTCAGAGATATTTATTTTCAAATGGGATTCATACCTATGAAAGATGGTGTTTGTATTTGAATAATAAAATCAAGCTAAGCAAAGTCTGATCATAACTCTTAAGCAAAATGCAAGATAAATAGATTAGATAAATGCAAGATTATCTAATTCCTCATAAAAATAAGGAGCTAACAATATGCATTAGGGTTCTACTTTCTATAATGTACTTTTTATAATCAAAGAAAAATAAATAAAGTTCAGAGCAAAGTGGGATCCATATCGTAAGAGGAAAAGAAGATTTCAGGGACATTTAAAAAGAAATCTTGCAATTAAAACAATTTGGATGCCTAGCATCCAAAAGGTCAGATCCTACTTACAAATCTGTGGTCCAGCCATTGTTTATTTCAGGGGTGCAGAGCAAAACTGTACCCACGCATGCTGAAAGCCATACTTTATACAGTGCCCTTTAGAAAGTTTCATGTAAGTGATAAGAAAGAATCATTTCCAGAGGACAAATTTATTTCATCTGATTCAAATCATACTTTGGGGTCCATATGTCTTTGCTAATTATGGAGAGTTTAGGGCTAAAACATTTCTAATTTAGCCGTCTAAGTTAAGTGATTTCAATCAGGCCAATGAATCTGAGCCTCTGTGCCCAAGAAGAGTTCCTGGTAGGTAGAAAAAAAGTCTTTCTAGCCCTATGATAATTTAAGAGCTAGTGGATTTGGCATGGTTTATAGTAATGTGGCCATTTGTTTGCTGACAAAACTGGGTTGTGATATACTCTATATCCTGTATATCTTTGCAAAAAGACAAGGGACATGGGGGAAAACGCACCACTCATAAATTCTGGCTTGGTTCTGTAGTTCTGTAGATATGCACATTACTTATGATTAACCATCTACACTTTTTGTTCAACATTTTCCTGGCCACCTTGCCTTCAATGCCAATAGCCATCTAAGTGAAACACAGAAAACTCCTGACTGCGTTACTACTGCTTGTCAGCTGGAGCTCCAATTGCTGCTTATTTTTCTTTTCTTTTAAACTACATCTTGTTATTTTTCCTCATTATTGTTTAGCTAATGCTCTTTGCTTTGCATAGAGACTCTTGAAACTCTTACCCTCTAGAGAATACTAAATTACTCACCCAGTCTTGCTGCTCTGAAAGTAAACACCTATGCTAATCGCACATGTAGAAGAAGAGAAAGAATATTTAGTCTGTGTGGGTGGCTAAAAATGAAATTAAAACATGCAACTGGCAGACCATCACTGAGAATTAGAATCTTAGGAACAGATATTTTTATCTTAATTTCATTCTAATTTATTGCTTTGCAAAGCAAAAGCCATAATATTTGATCTGAATATGACTTTCATATAAAACTTTTGGAAGGAAATTTCTCACACTGGACAACTTTCAGTCTGTTTCGGAAAGAGCACATGAGGATTGCTCTGCTTTTCCATAATCTTCTAATCAAGATGTTTCCTAAAGTTGTTCTCATCCTAAACTGTGGTGATATATGCAAGGATTTTTAAAATATATTTAATTTTAAACAGTCTTTACTTCTGCTAAGACTATAGATACCGCTTTAATAAAGTCCTCTAAAGTAGTTGATTTTTAACATTCAGCCACTTTTTAGGTGTGAATCTACAATATGAGCCAGTAACACATCCTCTCTTAAAATCAGCTTCATCTAGTCTATTTAAATAGTAACCTTACCGTTTGTCTTCTCTACTGCAAAAATTATATTTTATTATAAACTCAAAACCTTTGGTTCACAGATAAAATATTTAACAGTATATGGACAGTATATGCAAAATTAGATATAACAACTACCTTGCTGTTCCTACTTAAGAAAAATAGCATGGAAATCTAAGGTTCAGAGGAATAGAGTTTGAAAATCACTAGTGACTATCTGAATAAACTCAAATACTCTGTACAAAGATGATATACCCCTATTTAGTAATTAGGCTACTACCTGAAAATTGTTCCAATTAGATTCCAATTTGAATGAGTTAAACACATGACAAACAAATATGTATTTATCACTCTACTACAAATTTAGTCAAGCTGAATTTCAAAAAATAATTCATTTTTTCTAGTCAATGAATTCTAGTCAATACAAGACTTCTATCCTACCTGATTGGGTTTCAGCCCAAGCTAGACAAAGAATGAATTCTACAGAGGAGACTTCTTAAGTAAATTCTACCACACAGTAAAGCATGCTCACATGCCACACAGTAAAGCATTCCCCCTTCCTCTCATGCGTTTTAACGGAATACATAAATGGATATGGAATAAATCAGTTTTTGCAGCGAGAGCTCACTTGGTTCTATAAGACTTCTTAAAGGAAACATCACCTTAAACAGAACCATAAGCATCTGTTACACAGTCTAATTTTAAAAGATCATAATTTGCAGTTGCAAACTCAGCCTTGTTTTTTAAACCAATTCAATATACATCTGTTTAATTTTTCATGTCTATTGCCCAGCCATCTCAAAGGAAAATTTTCCCCTTGACAATATCTTGCATTTATTTTCTCACAAGAACCTTATTATATATTGAAAAATCTCACTGTTTCTGATAATAAAATCCTTCCAATATTTTCAAATTTAGACATAGAAATAATATTTGAGGGCATATAAATTGTGAAAGGTAAAGTGGTCATCTTGAATGAATGAATTAATTACAACCCACACTGGTAAGCAACCTTTCCTAGCATTTCTGTTAACAACAGACAGTCTTGCAATGTTTGATGTGCACTGACTTACGATAAAGCATACCAAATGATCAAAATCTTGATTAAGGAACAGAGAAAAATGATGAGCAAACAATGTGACAAGTTCACAGACAGCTAGTTTTGAATGCCAGAGCTGCTAATGAAAACTGTAAGTAAAGTGCAATTTGCAAAAGACTAATAGATTTGTTTGTCTATTTTCCCACCTGGACAAGGAAGAGAGCATGGAAGAAATGAGGAGAGTTTGGAATTGTCCTTTGCCAAAGACTGGACTGCATGGATCATTTTATCTCACAAGAAAAAGAAGAAATTATCCCTGTTAAACAGAGGGAGACCATCAACCCATCCTTTTCAGGAAAGCCTGTGTGTAATGTCAATGTCCCAGGGCACTCGGAGAACAATTGATTCCATTGGTAGGCTAAGGGGTAAATTTGGGGGAAGGTAATAGAAATCCCAGCTGGCTTTTAAAATGAGCTTGATATTTTATTCATGATGGCTTATGATATGAATGTCTAAAATAAGTCTGAACTGACTGACACAAGAAGTCTTTTGTCCTATGTACTTTTATTCTGAAGTAGTGTGAATTGGATTCAGTTCTAGCACAGCATATTTTACCAGAAATGTAAGCCTTAGCAGTTACTTATTGAAGTATGGCAATACTTCTCTGTTTGGATTTAGAATTTAGGAGGAAAAAAAAAAAAAAAAAAAAAGGTCAGAAAGTTAGAATCTAAATGTTCATAAAATTCTGAATGCTCTTATCTTCACCACACCATTTTTAAATCTTCAGTCTTCTCAGAGTACTGCCTTCTGCGAGGCCCTCTTCGTTCATGCTGCAGCAGGCTGAGCTCCTGCATTACCTGCAAGTGTAAAAGCCCTATGAAGATTTGAAAGATTTAATTTAGGCATGACATAGCCATAAATAATCTTACTCAAAATAATTGGCAGTGGCCTCTCTGAGAAGAATATGTAAATGCAGACTGAGGGTTGGAAATTAATGTGAAATGAGCAATGAAGTAAATTTAAAGTAGCATGACTATACTGTATTAACGTCCTGGAATACATATTCCAGACTAGGATTATCTTCATGAAATTTAAATGAATCTGCTATGAAAACAGGTTAAACAAAACTGAAAAAAGCATTTATATTGCAGAATGAATGCACTCCATAGGACACATACGAGAAATTTTAATTTCACCTCCTCTTCACTGATTTAAAAATATGTTGATGGAGAATTTCTGTCAACCTTTCATACTTTTCAGCAAGTGATCTTTTTCTGAAAACAGACAAACTGTAATATGAGTTCTAGACTGCTGTGATCTGTTGTCCATGGCTTTCTAAAACACTCTTTGGATTAGGATTTATTACAAGTTTAGGAAGCTATTTTAATTTCTTTTTATTGACAGATTCATCCTGCTCTCTACATCCATATACACAGAAAATGGGTATTGGCCAGGAAAAGATAGGCCCTTTAAAACACCTTGAAGTGATAATAGAAAACACATTAAATGAGAGAGACTGATGGCTTCTCTATTAAAGTTCTGTGAAAGAAGGAATGCTATTCTTACTTTTCAAATAAGATTGTTTTTTTATGAGTCACAGCTCATCTACTAAGTCTTCTTCCAAGATGCAACTTTATTAGAAGTGATGTGAAAAAAAGAAAATTTCTTGTTCCAGTATAGAAAACTGGAGGTTTCTACTAGGAGATACCAACTCAACACAGACACATACAAAATTTATGTCCATGTGGGAAAGCAATGCCAGGAAAACTATTTATTCTATGGATGTAATTTCACCCAGGGCAATGTTCTATTTTTCCAAGAAAAGTTTTATTTTTTTGTTGTTCTCACTTTTCAGTTCCAATATCTTCCTTGGTTTTTATTGCAACTAGGCTGTAATAATGTCACCAGCTTCAAAAGCATGGATTAAAAGATTTCATGGTCATTTAAATGTCCTATTCAAAATGCAAACTATGAACTTCCAAAGTGTCATTAACTTCTTGATGATGCAAAAGCTGGCTCAAATGTTGATTAACAGACAAAACTTTTCCATTAAAATATTTATTTTAACATATCCTGTAGTCCACAGTCCTGTAGTTTCTCCATTATCTTGACTTTCTGTTGGTTCAATTCATCATAGCATGCTGTTAGAAACATGATTAGGGTTATAATAATCTGTAAATAGAAAGAGATAGGCACCACAGCAGTAGTAAGAAAGACACTCTCAACAAAGTATAGGAATAATTGTGGTGTTTCAGTCCAAGAAATTTGGATGAAAAGAAAAGCTGAAATTAAAAGAGAGACAAGGAAGGTCTCTCTTCAACAGGGCAAGAGAGATCTCAAAAGGAAATATGTTAGGTAATTTTTTTCATCAAGTGAAGCATATGCGTGCTTAGTTACATTAAGGTCAAGCAGAAATTTCACAACATGATATCCCTGCCTCCATATTCCACTGCCCAGTGTTATAAAATGAAGATGAAAGAATTAATAACCGAACCAAAAAGTGGGGCACAATTGTGTAGAAGGAAATTTAGATGGAGATGACAACAGACCAGACAAGTGACTATTTTGCTCTTTCTGATGTTTAGATATAGGTTTAGTAAGTATATATATATGCATATGTATGCATAAATTTATATACATACACACACACATATACTTTATACTTTAAGTATCAATTCTGCTAGACAAACTTATATAGTACCAGCACCAGCAATCTTTACTGCAGAGGAGAGCATTTTGGTCCAGCTTCTTTCCAGTACTTTGTCCATACCCAATGCAGACAGAAGAAGCAGGTGCGTAAATCACATCAACATCTAGGATCCCAGGATTGCTGAAGGGTTCTGGAGTTACTTTTAGCATTCATAGGCCTTCCCAAAGTTGTACTCAGTGCAAACAATGTTTTGGCTACTGGCAAATATCAAACCATTTTTTTTTTCCAGATAGAGCTGGATTTCTGGAGCTGAAAAAGGAGTGCACTAGGACAAGAGGGTGTTGGCATTGCACACTTGAGACAAATGAGCTTTCCTTCCCTTTCCTTTGCTACACTGCAGAAAACCATCTCTGAATAGCCAGACCAGTATTTCATCTGTATCTACTGTTTTAATAAGAGGACAAAGGAAAAGCCCGTTTGACCTCTGCTTTTATCTCAAGGGAATTGCAACTAACCTGACAAGGTACGTTGGCTGCCTAATGTCTATAGACTCCTGTTATAGTACCTCCACAGTGTGCTTCATTTCATTTCTCGCATGGAAAACACTAGCAATATTTCATAACTGCTAGTGGATGGAAATCAGAATGGACTAGATCAAAATCTAAAGAGGAATTTTTAAAGTCAAAGTGTACAGAGATATATAGCCAGGGGAAAATGAAGCTTTAATCATATAAGGT
The DNA here is from genome assembly GCA_032275445.1 of Crypturellus soui. Classification (NCBI taxonomy): domain Eukaryota; kingdom Metazoa; phylum Chordata; class Aves; order Tinamiformes; family Tinamidae; genus Crypturellus; species Crypturellus soui. The sequence continues at coordinate 979,721 of JAUBNY010000160.1, read as the reverse complement.
GTGTGTGATCTCTTTGATAAATATCTTAACTGTATCTTGCAAGCAAAACAAAATTTCAAAGTTTTCAGCAGTCCAATGTTCATAATTTTTCTCAGACAAAAGGAAGGAAGGGATCACTTACTGCTCAAAAGTCTACAAAACCAAAAAATCTTAAGCACACAGTCTGAGGTAAACTACCTTTTAGAGTAAAACTTTTCTATACCAGAGTGTAAGTACTGAGAACTGGAATTACGCTTGCAGCCTTGAGTGAGCTTTCTGTGATTGCTGTATGATCCTCTATTTACTGTATTCCTAATATCTGGTAATAAACAATACATTCAGAAATACTTTTTTTAAGACAGCTTCTTTAGCAGTCCAAACTCATTCAGGTATATTTATGTACTACCTCTTTTTCAGTTTATGTTATGTTATTGAATTGAATTGAATTGAATCAATTCAAATCGAATCAAATGAAATTGTATTGAATAATTATTGACAGAATTTCCAAACTGCTGGACTGGAACACTTTCTATTGTCATATAAATATGTTACATCTTTCATTTTTGACACCTTTTATTGTTTTCCCTATGCCTAATGTGGCAGCATCCTCCTAATTCCAGAAGGAAATCTCCACTATTCCCTTTCATCTTAATGCCTAAGAAAAAACAAGATGATTGTCTGGAAAAAAAGTATCAGTACTCCCTGTTTGGCTCCAGGGTACTTCTGAGAGATACAAAACTGAATAGTATCTAAACTGTACCAACCATGCTGATCATGGAAGGTTAGTTAATTATAAGCTCCCCGTAGGTATTAGCTGGTAGAAAATGTGTCATCTTCATGGTGTCACCTGCCAAAAGAAGAATGTGTCATCTCTGTGTCAAACCCTGCCAAGAGATTCTGTCCAGGCATTTACACTATAAACGCAGAGACAGTGACATGGGGAATAGAGCGAGAATAGAATGTATTCTTCTCTAAATAATCTGAACATCTTTTTTTTTTTTTTTTTAATCAAACTGTAGTGCTCACTGCTGTACATTTGCTTGACTGGATTGAAATTATTTTTCCAAAACAACATCTGGAGAAGCATATCAATGAACCAAAATTACTGGCACTACAATTCTTTCATGGTTTTGCTTTTCAAATCTGTGGTACTGTAGAGCACAAAATCAGACCAAAAAAAAAAAACAAAAAAAAACCAGAAATTACTGAAATTTTAGATTACCTGAGGTATATCATCAGGCCAACTGAAACACAGTCTGCTGAACACTTTGCACTCCGTTGAATGCATATCCACTTACCAGCAAGACAGGCTACTGATACAGAGTCAGTCACAGGTACCTAATTCCCTAAGAAATTTGAGTGAAATTTCCCCGATTTTCAGCCATCTCATGACTCCGGTACATGGAGCTAGACAATACAGTAGCTCTGACAACAAGTGAGAAGCGAGCTGCCCTTTCTATGCCTTGGAGTGTGCTAGCAAGAATTCTTTGACTTTTCAAGAATACCTGAAGGAGAATATCATTTTATATGGCTATCTAGAAGCAAAATTTTGTATCAAGAAAATCTTTGCTAACTAGAATCAAAATCACGTTTGCTATAGCCTATGTCTTTTCTCCATGATTTTTGGCCTTACTCTGAAACGCAGAGTGGTACCTTATATCATCCCCTATTCTGCTAGTATTTTATATTAGCAGACACTGAACAAAAACTGGAGGAGGGCTAAGGAGCAGGAATAAAAGTCTGCAAGACTAGAAGACCATCCATTAGCTGGGCTTCTTAACTTTTACACAATAGTTGAATCCACCTGTGTCATCTTTCTGTCAACCAATGAGCCTCAGACCGTGTGGCTACCACAAAGTCACATAGCAGCACCTATGCAGCCATTTACACACTGCACAGAAAAACATACGCCCTTTGAGGAAGGCACAGAAGACTATGGCACTGAGTCATAGCATGAGGTAGAAACCACTTGCCAGTTTTATTTTCACTGATGCACTCTGGGCATGTGTGCAGGTATACCTATCTTCAGTAGTGGCATCTTTATGAGACTAGCACTAGATGGACCTGCCCCTAAGCCTTTGTTCACAGAAGGGTCTGCAATTCATCACACCATGATAAAATGAATGCCACCATTTTGTTACCAAACTGCATTCATAATGTGTCGAGTTTTTAACACTTCAGCTACAAAAAGTAATATTATGCCATGCTGAGAGAACTGTTTTCATTCTGTAATGTCAGTATGTCTGAAAATAATGAGCAACTTAGAATATAGTTCTAGTTCTTAGAATAAAGAGAGAATAAAATATCTC
>JAUBNY010000160.1:948179-964116 GCA_032275445.1 Crypturellus soui | reverse complement strand
GTGATTGATATTATGACCTAAATTTGAAATCAGGGCAGGACTTGAATCTTTTTTTCTTTTTCTTTTTCTTTTTCTTTTTCTTTTTCTTTCTCTTTTTCTTTTTTTTTTCCTGGATCTGTGATATTCTCTTGTTTGTCACATTTAGTGTATAAAGTAGAGTTTTAACCTCTTTTCTTTTTTTGTCAATAAAAGAGAAAGGAACATTAGATTGAAAAGCACATGCAGGTACCCTTAAGTGGTACTTGTGTATGATAGTATTTGAAATTAACCCACATGAATTTTTTAGTATCATAGAAGACAGATAGCAAAATAAAATAATGCAGAAATGTAAAAGAAGTTCGTGATTTAATGTGTTTACGGCAGCACATGTGCTATTTTACTTAGGACAGATCAAAGCTAGAATGCTATACTTTCATGTATAGAAGAGATAAAAGTAGTCCCTGCCAAACGTTTTTTCAAATTGGAATAAAAAAATTCTAGTCTGCTGTCAGAATTAAAATAACTGGATGTTGTATTTTGTTCTGTCTCCTCTAAAAGGAGATAGGGCAGATGAAGATAAATATAGTTAAATATTTGCAAGTATAACTAAATATATGAGATTAATGATGCCAATATTTTTTATTTAAATTAATATAAGTTCTAGTAAAAATGAGAAAACACTGTAAAAAAAAAGCAGAGAAAATTCTGAAGTAACACTTACTCAAAAAAAATCCTTTAAACATGTCACGGATGCTTCAAGGAAAGATTTCAAGCTTTATACTGTATTTCTGCAAATGTAGAATTACTGACTGATTCAATAAGCAAAAGATAGCACTGCAGGGGAAAAATAAACTTCACTAAGTATCTTCAAAGGTAGGTGCATTTGAACATTACAGATCATCAAGAAAACCAAAATCTACAAAATGTTATGCTTATCAGTGATAATTCTGCACTAATTTGTGCATTAGTCTTTTCCAGGAATCCATACATTATCTGCCACTGGTTAGTGAATAAAAAAGCAAATCTGTATCAGATTTTGTATAGGAAGATTCCTGGTTGTTCAATCCTGTGAGCACTTTATTCAGTTTACAGGACTCCTTAATGATGAATCAGAAGCAGGAAATCTTCTGCTTAGCTCTCAGTTCCAAGCTGGAGAAAAACATTCACCAAAAAGGATATTTTGTGTACATATATCTTTTTGCTTGGAAGATGAAGATTCATATGTTATCCCTGCAGGAAATTACTAATGCTATGACAGCTGGTCCAAGTTCCTACCGTGAAATCTCTCAACATCCTCTCAAAAGTTAGATCACATTCTTCAAACTGGTGACAGTTTAATGGAAGGTCACAATAATGTAGAGACATTAAAACAATCCATCTGTTAATTTCTCAGGCCACGAATGGTAAATTAAAGTCTTCTAATAGTTGATAAAGATTCTAATAGCTGAAAGTAAGACCAATGCTAGAAATAGATAACTGTTAAGAGCATTATTGGATCATGGAAGTGATTTATCTGAGGATGTTAACAGATTCATCTGTAAAAGCTTATGATAGTGTTTATTCTTTCCAACATCATTTCCAACTCCTCTCTTAAACAATGTCTTAAAATACTTTTTCTTCTCAGAAATATTTTTAATGTTTTTAAATTGAACTCTTTTATCACTTACACTTTTTTTGCCATTTCCTCAGAGTACTACAAAAAAAAAATCCACTGATAAAAAATACTTTGTATTCCATCATTCAATATTTGACAGGACTGAGATCCAGATAACGTACAGTTCAGAATAACATGCAATAAACAGGTTAGGTTTTGTTTGACCTTATAAGAACATTCCTAATTATTTTTTTGTCGTTGTTCAGCATTTATTTTCAGCATAAACAACTAGCTCATAACAGTTGTGAATATCAGAAAACAAACAATAATTGTTAAGATACTAGGAGGTTTGGTATTCATCTCTGTGAATACCAAAATTAGTGAGAGGGACATGAGTATTTTCCATGTTGAATATTCATCTCCCGTTGTCCAAAGAGATTATTTTGAATGCAGTGGACCCTCAGAGCTCTGAGTCTCTCTGACTCTGTCGGATAACATTGAGACATATTCTATCAGATTTACTCATGATGAAAAGTACCTTCCCAACATGACCTAATTTGGCGTGTTTCATTAAACTAGTCATTAACTTACTGTTACTTCTCTGATGTGTTCACACCCTATTATTCAAGATTGCAGCTTCCAAATCCCAGTCCCCAAGCACAGTCTCCAGGTTTCCAGCATATAAAGTTGACATTACCCTACTGCCCAACTCAGGATTTCTATTTATCACCTCTTACACGATGCCAAGGTTAGTGACATAGTGTGAGAAATCCCATTATTTTCTCTTGGAAATCTTTTTAAGCCCTTGTTGTAAATGGCATATTGTGCTATGCAAGAGGAAGATCTCCAGAGGAGAGATAAAACTTCGCTACTTGGACTTCTAACAAAGAGTGGGAGCAAACATTGTCAAAAAGAAACGTAATCATAAGGCATATCAGCACCAGCTATAATGAACACCTGAGACCTTTAAATCCTATAGAATGAAAATGGTTATTTACCTCCTCCAGTAACAATGTGAAAATGGGTCTTTTTCTTGGGGCACTTGCTAACTTTAATTTGCTTACACCTGGAGCATACTAATTTACTGGGCAATAGTGCAAAGACACATCTGGTTCTCCCTTACTTCTTCTTTAGATATACCAGTGCAGAACTGATTATTAAAGGATTATTTTAATTCTTTTTGGTGTGTGAACACCACAGTGAGCTATTAAACTGATGCATTAGTCTGTGGTCTCAGGTTCAGGTAGTTATTTTAACTCTGAGAAAAATGTTAACATTTCTCTGCAGGCACAGTATGATTCTTACTTCATTCACTGTCATAATATTGACTAACGATCCAGAATTTTCTTCCTCCCTCTTATCTATTTGCCCTAGTTCTGTCACTGACCCTAAAAGACAATACAGTAAAAGAAGGACTAACTAAGGATAAGTATACCGTGAATTTTTTTTTTATTTTGTTCTCTCTCACTCATTCAACTTAAATGTTGTTACCTCAATTACATGTAGTGTGAGAAGGAGAATTTAAGCTTATTCTTTCTCCTTGAGCTTTAGCCTTGCTACTTTTTGAGTATTAGATCAGAGAAATAGAAAGAAGCAAACTGAATATCTAAAGAATTCCTTCTTATTTGTCTTCTAATTATTGACTGCATGCAAAACATGAAAATTGCTATTGCTTCTAGTCTGAGAAAGAAGCACCTTAGAAATAGCCTCTGCCATGAAGATGGGACTCAGAACCAAGTATTTATGGCAATAACCACAGATCAGATGCTCTCTAAGAGGATATTTGGAATTTCCTCCTCTACTAAGAGGAAAATGATACTAAATTTATTTACCTATCAATTATTCATCACATGCCATTGCAAACGTATTTGAAAGTAATCTCAAAAACTATGCAATCTTTTGGAGATAAAGGAGATAAGCTTAATGTTCCTGTTGCTTCTTCATTTTTCTATTTGAGTTGCACATGACCTGTAACTTTTTTGAGCACATTTTTGTTAGCGGGAGATAAGTGAAAGAAGAAGATCAGAATCAGAAATAGGATGGGAGGAGAAAGAAAAGAAGAGAAAAAAAGAGAAAAAAAAGAAGAAAGAAGTGATGAATGCATAAGGTAGCGTGAGAGAGAAGTAACAAATCCAGACAAAATGATGTGAACTGGAACAAATAGTGAGTCAATGCCAGAAAAAGTGTTCAGTCTGAAAACTGTATATAACATGGATAGAATTAATATCTTTACAGATGGTTGTATATAAGGCTGCTGATTTGCTTTTCTAGTGTTAACACTTGCATATCGCAGAGTATCTCAGTTCTCCCTTGCTTTATAAGACTGAGTACTCATATTTTAACAGAGGGAGAACGAAAAACACAAGATAAGAATGTGTATCAGGTGTGCACTGTATTTGGAGCTAAGGATGCACGGCAATAATCTCAAGACTGATGATTTCCAGATGGTCTGATGCCATTCTCCTTGGAGTTAACTCCTTTTCTAAACAGAAAATGGAAGTAACAAACTGTCAGATAAGGACCGAGAAGTCAACCTTGATCCCAGCATCTTTAACTTACTTTGGGCAGGTTACAGAGCTTGTTGATTTCAAGCTCACTGTGGTGGATTTTACTGTACAGATCACGTTGAAAATGAATTTCAGGCCAATTCTGGAGAAAACTGACAAGGATTTAAGATCATAAGTCATAAAGATAGAATTTACTCTAGACATTCTTGTATTTTGCATCTAACTTTTAAGATTGTCCAAGCCCAGGAATCATTTTTCTTTCCTCTCATTTGAAACGTACAAATTCAACCTTTAAAAACACATCCTGTCAGCTAGACCCTTGCCTCATCTCACAGCAGTAGAGATACAAAAACAATATATAATAATATAATATAATAATTATATATATATAATAATATAATAAAACAATTAATTAGGGCTAAAAGTTATTTGAAGGAAACACACTCTTCAAAACTGAACAGAATGCAAATTCCAGACACCTTTATCATTTAGATCATTCTTCAAAAAAACAGGGTTTGTGTACCGAGATCAAGACAATGGGAGTGAAGGCTCAATCAGTGAGCTGTCAGTCAAAGAAACTATAGTTTTGGAACTAACTTTGATCTGATTTAATTTGCTTTAATTTTTCTTTTCCTGTTGTAGTACTTATCAGCTTCTATACAGATACACACCAGTGAATAAGGGAATAGAGTTATGTCTACAGCAAAGAGCTTCCAAAAATGTAGGCAAAAAGAGAATAGTAAGTGCTTGTTCATGCATAAGGTCATATTAGAAGAGTAGAAATAGTCTTTAAGAGATGGCACTTATTTTGTTTTCCCTACACGTTACTTTCAATATGTTAGTCATTTTGTTACTGTTGTAAGAGAATGAAAGCTGAAAATGAAAAAGAAAATCAATCTTTTTTATTTAAGATTAAATTAAATTCGCTTCTCAAGTAATGATTTTTATCTTAAAGCTGTGATAACTATCTTGCTGCAGTGACAAGTTTCTCACCTTCTTTTCTTACAAGTTAACTTGAATAATCCCCTCACTTTCAAACCGTTCCTGGCTTATGGCTCTCTAGGCACTTCAGTTAAGCTTGATTATTTGCTTATGCTTACCGTTAATAGAGACAGTATCACTTCAGAGATTGTAAATAGATTTTACTGAAGAATTAAATTCTTCAGATCTACTATCCCTACTAGATTTTTTTTTCATGAAACTGCTATCCAAGTTCGATGCCTTTCTGATACTTGTATACTTTTTCTTCTATTTTATTCTATGATTTTAGATAACACAAAACTCAATAGAGTGCAAAGACGAAAATGAGGATAATTTTATTTAAAAATGCATCAGTGCAGTTTGTAGATGGTGAATTAAAACTTTTAAGCATCTAATTCCAGAAGGATCAAGAAAACTTCCTTACTAAAGAATATAGTCTTTTATTCGATTGTATTGCATATAGTTTATCTGACTTCTGACTCCTTTAAAACTTTTTTTTTAAGGCTTGGTTGAGATTTTACATCTGCAGGCTACAAAAATATTTCAATTTAAAAATCCATTCTAAAAATGTTAAGTAATCATTCTTTGTTCAAGAGAACTTACTGATAAAAGATAGCTAATGTGAAAACAATGAAGTAGCGGGAGGAAGGTAATTTCAAAGCAAACTAGCAATGATTTAAGAAACACAAGATGGGTATGTGTATCACAATTCAGTGATATACCCAAGGTAGTTCTAAATGAGCTCTAAATGAGGTGCCAGGAGCAGTACAGACCAGGATAAATTTATTCTGCTGACAGTAGCTAACAGTGCATTTCAGATATGACCAAAAATGAGAAAGGAGAGGAGAAAATAGACATACAGTTTCTCTCTTTAAATGTCCAGAAGTTTAAAACTGCTCAAAATACATAATATTTTATTTCCCTTAAAATATGATTTACTCGTGAGATTTCAGCATATCTGTTCAGTGCAATGCAAGTGGTCTTTCGTTTCTTAGTTTCAGTCAGAAAGGGGAACGACAATCTCATGGTGAAAAGATAGTGAAGAATATAGCATATACAAATATATATCATTCATAAATAATTTGAGTGCATGTGCTTATATTCCTATTTTGTCCTCTCCCTTCAGAAATCCCCCAAAATGAAAACATTTAATCCAATAGGAGTTTAAAATACAGTGAGGAAAATAAAGAGGCACAAAAGAAGTAGGGGAATCAATTTATAATGCATTTAATCCAACTATTAACAAGAATAAACTTTAGGAAGGTACGTTTAGATTTTTTCTAATAAATGTATATTAAGAAAAACTATATTTATATATAATGTAAAATAGTTTTATTTTGAAGCAATAAAAAAGAAAGAAAATATTGTGGACTCATAAGGTTCATCACAGGAAGGACCAAATACATATCTACTATGTATATAATCTCTTGTTCCTTCACACAGGTAAGGAGCAAGCAAAGTTTGCTCTTTGATTGTATATTCTATATATTCTTCAACATATAACCAATTCTTTAGTCTTGGATCTATTATCAATTCTATTTGCACTTCCTTTCTAAGAAATAGTGTTGTCTGATACCTAGCTATGCATATTCTATCCAATAAAATGCCAGCTACCTTCAGAGGACATAAATCCCTGCAGGCAGTAACAGTGTTGCAGTGTGCTTACCATCCTACTACAGTCCCTCTCTTAATTATTCCTTTCCTCCTTCTTTCAATCTTTTCCTCAGCCCCTTCTCATTTTACATTTTCTTGCTCCTCAGAATACTTTTGGGGGTTTGGTTGTTGCTGTGCTGTAACTGTATTTTCAAGTAAATGTTAAATATCAAGTAATTTTCTTTTGTGAGAAGTTCAAAAAAAAAAAGAAAAAAAAGAGCAGACAGATCCATGGCACATCACTCTTGGGTCCTCCTTCCAAATTGGTTCCTAAACCCTCAAATCCCATTGAAACCCTTGAAAAACCATTAGCATCTCTAGGCTAACATTAGTCTACATGATAGCTTCCACAGCATCCACCATGAATATCCTGCATAACTTAATTATCATATTAAGATCCTCAGATCATTCCGAGAGATCAAATTCGTTTCACTCCACTCCTATGAACAAGATTTGACACATTTCTCCACTACTGTTATTATGTGGATAGGGCTGTAATGTCAGTTAATAGCCATAGACTTTCTTTTAGATCAAACACACAAAATAAAGTCTGCATTTAAATCCAATCCTTTTTCTTGAAAAAATCATAAAAAAGCTTTTTAATTATTTGTTTTGATATATATTGATATTGCTTTCAGAAGCCTAAGCCTTCTCTTTTAACAAAAGCCTAGATATTATATCATCTACTATCACTAAAATCATGTCACTTCTCACTTAAGGAATACTCTAACATATCATAGGCCATATTTGTTCAGCAACCTTTGTTCATCACAACTATACAAAATACATATATACTTACACTATACATACACAAATATACAAATATATACAAAACCCAAGCCCCATTAGAAACATGCCTCCATAGACTAGAGGAGACAGCACTCATTGGGGAAAAATAAGCAACTATGACTTTCTTGTCTGAGTCTGTTCATCTCTCTTCCCCAGTAGATTGATTGCTTAGAGTATAAAGGAAGCTTTGAAGCAAAGATGGAATTTATGAACATTACAAATGTTGAATTATAGTACAATGTTCTTTCTAGTGCTTCTCCCTCCACCCACAATTGCTTCTTTTACCTCTTTCCTTATGAATCATATAATATTCATTCATAGTAGTAGAAGAAGGAAGAATGGTTCCCCTCCCAACCTCAGCCCACAGTATAACCTGGAAGTAAAAACACCTCCAGGAACATGTAAATTTTAACCCCTTAACCTGAGAACATTGCTGAACTGTGTTTATAAATGCTATAAATATTGAATAGGGTTTTAGTTCTCTGAAAGCTCTGCTGTCAAGGTCAGTTAATTTTTCTCACAAAATGCATATTAAATGTCCTTACAAGACCTTTGATACTTAGCTGCTTTTAGGCACATGACAATTGTTGAGCTGTACAGTTTGGGGCACCTGAACGAAGAAGTCGCTCTATGCTCTGGGGAAGTTTTAGTCAAAGGGCAATCACCTATGAGGCTTAAACAACTCCAGAATCACACTTTTTTATTATTAATATTGTCATTTTGAATTTCCCTCTGTAAAATCTGCCTGTATTCTTGATCTTATATGGTCTTCCTGTCCTTGAGATATATAGATCTAACATTTTACAATTCCCTGTAGCTGAGGGGAGAAAAAAAAAAAAAAGATACAACAGAGAAAGCCTTTGAGGTTTGAGGTGGAAGTGAAAACAAAATAAAAACATGATCTGTTTTTTCAAGGCAAAGCAATACATTATTTTTATTCCCTAACTTAGTAGCAGGTTATTTTTTTTGCCTAAATTGTTCAATCATTCTTTAGAACTGTCCAGAATTTAGCCTGTTTCTTCTCCCTAAAACAAGCAGTCAATTTTAATTAACTAAATGTGCAGGAGTCTTTGGCATTTGTGGAAACTGGGCACACAGCCAATCTCCCAAAGCATCTCTGATCAATTTGCCTGGAAACAAGTAAAGAAAAGGAAGATGCTTTCTTAGAGAGCTTAGAATGATAGTCTGAAATCTCAACAGCTGGAAATAAAATTAATTACACAGTCTTGCGTTCTTTGCTCATCAGTGTAGCACCATTAGCATTCTTGGAACCATTCACATGAGTAAGTATGAGGGGGCTCTACTCTGGATATACTTTTTCCCAGATAGAAATGGTGGTGTACCAATTCAGCACTAATGCTTTAGTTGAAGTCCAGCATATTTGGAGTGCATAGCAATAATAATAATAATGATAATGATAATATTAATAATAAAAGAAAGAACTGTGTTATTTAATTCATGCATGTGTTTGTGTGTGTGTTCATATATGCAGCATTTTAAGGGCTTTAGTTAGAATAATGTTTGAGTTAAGAGGGAAAAAATGTCAGGGATTTTGTTTTATATATTTTGGACTAACTCTGTGGAACATCATTAAGGTGGTAGATGTACATTAAATTTTCAAAGAACCAGCATCTTTTATTATTTTCTTTATTATATATCTAACATATAAAATCTGCAATATGTGCAAACTTCCTTCCTCTTCTGTTATAAAGCAGCATGTGTATGAATCATAAACCAGCATGCGTGTGAATGTAGGTAATTTATTTTACAATTGACTAAACACAGAAATAACAAGGTAACCTTTTAAGATTTAAGTTTCTCAAAAAGTAAGTATTTTACCTCACTATTCAGTACACACACTTAACCCATTGCAGCATATTCTAGCCTAAGCAAATGGAAGATTGTTCTTTCCCTCCTCAAAAAATAGAAAAGAAAACCACCGACAATGTGCTGTGTACAGGACATTTCTTGCATTATTCAAACCTATTTTAAATAATAAAATGTTTACAGCATTGTAATTTTAATCAAAGATAAACATTTTTCTGTAATTCTATTGACTGCTTACTAGAATTTTCTGGACTATTAAAAGTTGTTAAATAAAACAACAACACTTTTAAAGTAGATTAGAACGGAATTTTCACCATTAATTTCAGTGGTGAGAGTGACAAAACCTAATCCCTTTGTGTTTAAACATTTATTTTGATTTTGCAAAATTACTTTTGAGAAATAGAGTTTTCATCCAGTTACAAATTGAACAGTTGTGAAATATTAAATTCTAAAGTGAGCACATCAGAACAGATTCTCAAGCCCAGTAACATTACCGGGCGCCCTCTGGCCAGAGGGTTTGCTCTTAAAAACTCACTGCAGAGCTGAGAAGAGCTGGGATTCCTGTTCTTTGCTGCAAAGTTCTACAGAATCTTCAAATTCCAAAGCCTGACTCTTCTGCCAACATATGCAATCAATAAGGATATTTTCCACAAACTGCTCCAGCATCTTGTCTTTGAAACGAAGCTGGACTGAGCCTAGAAAAATGGATGCAAAAACTAGCCTCTCTTTTTCAAACCCTTGTATCCTTCAACAGTTATAAGCCCTATCTACATGTTTTAACTCCATACTTCTCTAACTCTGTTACCTGAGCACTTTTGCTGTGAAATTTGAAATGTAGAGGCCTAAGTATATTTTTTCAACTTTTGCTAAAAAAGTATTATGCATTTCACAGTGCTTAAACATGTAACATAGATTTAAGCTATGGACCGCTTATTTTTCTGTGCATCTCCACAGAGCACATAGTACATTGATTGCTATGGAACAGAAAATAAAAACAAACAAACAAAATAAACAACAAGAAAAAAAATTGTGACCAGTTGTGATGCAGTTTCCAATATCTGCAGGCAACAACATAAAATATACAGTAGTTCCCATGCCTTCTAAAAGGTCTTTTGTTCTTAAAAAAATCAGACTTTTGTTTCCTGGTCCGTGGGCTTACCTAAGATTGCAACTGAAGGCAGCAAGATAAATTTTATTGCACCTTCTTATTTATTGCATCTGCTTACTGCATCCCCTATTTAGTCAGATAGCATATACCCATCAAAAATTGCATGTACCTGATGAGGGAAGTCAAATGCTCATTCTCTTTTAGAAACTTTGTCCATATTAGAAAAGCTGTCCAATCCTCTTATGTTGTCCTGGATGACTTGAAGGAGAAAAGTACTTGTATGAATCATCTGAGAGATGGAATATACTGGTGAGTTCCCAGAGGACTGCACAGTCAGAGTGAAAGCAGTGTCTAAGCAAAGTGTCTATGGCTCCCAAAATGTCTTGTTTTATTTCTACACTATGAGAAACTGCGAGCTCTCCAGAGTAGACTATCCTGCAATGTGCAGTTCTCATATGCCTGTGAAGATGTTTATAACAGGAAATTCAACTTGATTAATTTATATGGAAACGAGGACCAAAAGTTCCCCAGCATAAATTTGTACCTCTAAACAAGCTGACAGAATCTGCACAACATCACTTGAGTGACACTATAACTGAGCTTCATTTTACTTTTCCTGTTGCTTTTCACATGTTCTCAAGCTGTATTTTCTACTTTGCAGGGAAAAAAAAAGACACTGAAGTGTTCAGGGAGTAACTGGTACATACCATGTTCCTCTTCCTGTTTAAGAATCATGATGTTTTCTTAGGTGTGAAGTACAAGACAAAGCAAAATGAATGACCCAGCTGTGGCATTCTGTACCACATCTATCAATCTTTTAGCTATCTGTCTCTACAGAAATGGTGATTCATTCTTTTATTTGCTACTTTAAGATATTAGCAGTTTAGAGAGAATTGTTGTAGAATCCAGTCAGTTGCAACTGTACTATGGTCTTTCTTCTCTTTCCATATCACTCACAATTAATTCGCATCATCTACTGTTATCATGTCTCTCACTGCCCAACTTATATGTAGCCCTTGGTGACTTCCTGGTTAATATTGAGGATATAGCCATCTGTTAACACCTGCTACTCAAATACTTTACTATGGGACTGAAGGACAGCAATATAACAACCATGTTACTTTGCAGATTCTGGCACATTATCATTAGTGTCTGCTATTCTTGAATTCACCAGACAGTTTTATAATTTTTTGTAGTTCATTTTAATATTAGAACAAAATTCTATGATACAGTTAAAATGGAGGCTGAAGAAGTTACAGCAGGCTATAATCAGCTCTTGAAGGCTTTAGAGTAAAGTCCATTGAATTCTTATTAAATTTTCATAGATCTAGACAGCCTTCATAGATGGTTTTGTTGAATATAAACTTCATAGAACACTCCTCACATCAAAATGAGTTTCCTTCGAACAAAAAAACATATCCAGATGCATATTTTCCATGAAACGTGACAGTCTGGCCCAGAAGTAACAAGCCTAGGCATGAGTTAATTGTGGTGATAAGGACAGGACAGTAATTTTAATAATTCATTTGAGAAATGTTTTACTTCACATCTGGAGGTGCTGGTCAGCAAAGTAACCATAACTTGTAAATTAGTGTCACACATCCAAGGCCAAGTGGGTAATCATAAAAATGTGCTTGTGTGACTCCTAAAGGTCATCATGTACAGTGACACTTTACGTGTATAATAACATTGATAGACAAATTTCTTAATAAGATTGAAACAGAAAGGGAAGCTCTGCAGTTTTATCTATTAATGTTGAAGAGAAAATGAGTCCTGAATCTTACTCATGAGCAGTCAAGGAATTATAATTCTTTATTCTTCTGCCTGATTTTAACTCAGCCATATGATACAGGTTCAAATAAGTTACTGATACTTGAAAACTTTTCACATGCTGAGATGTTGAAGCCGATATTCTATTTCTTTCTATTAGTGAAGTTTTAGCTTCATTATAACACAAACCATTCAGGAAAGAAAAAAAAAGGCATCTGTCTTCTATTTTTTACCACAAGGACAAAGTGTTTTTAAAAACACGCAAACAGATCCATGGAGAATGGGAGGCTATTTCACACCAGTAAAGTTCATTCATTTTATTACATCAGCTTATCATCCTTGATTTCCTGTATAAGCAAGGAAAAATATTTTAGAGCAGAAATATTTCATGTGACCCAAATCATTTCTATCTGTAAATGTCTCTTACAGATTAGTTGTGTACAGATATCCTCAGGAGACCAACTAACCTAAAATAACCAAAGTACATAGTGTGTCACCTGTACACAAGCCATTTCCAGAGACAAAACATACAAATATAATTGGGTCCAGGAGCCAAACTTCTATCTACTTCTGCTCTTGTACTACATCAGCATGTTGTTTCAATGTCAAAACAAGCAGACCGCTATGGAGTTCTGTGCAGGAATATGAATTATCAAGACTACAGCACTGACGATGATAAGGATCATTTACATGATATAGATCATGATAAGTCAGAAATAATCACTGTGAATTATCTGAATTTTCCTTGAATTAATTTCTATAGTCAGTATGGGGAAGTGTCCTGCAGAGGAGATTTGAAAAAAAAAATTAAGATTCTTATTCCATTAATAGAGTGACATATTTCCTTCACATAATGTTTGAATGTTTGTAGACTGTAAAAATATAACATTTCCCCCTCTCAGTGAAGATGTTGGACTCCAGAGACATAAATTCAGCACATTTAATGTCATAATAATACAGATAATATCTAATAAACTTTTAATAATAAGCTTTTTAATTATTATTTTTATAAGGAAGAATTATGTAGAGCCATAACTCAGTCCACTATTCACCAAAGTCTTTCTTTTCATAAATATCTTTTATTGGTAGGCACTAATCTCCAACTCATTGAATATACTCTGTAAGTTGAAAAAATATATATCCTGGCTCATCATATTTAAAGAATGACTAAGACATATTTCCCAAACTGCAAGCCTGAAATATTTATTTACCTTTTTTACATATCTAAAATGATTATTTTCTCCTGATAACAACTTAACTTCTTCTAGAAGTCTTATCTATAGACATTAATCCTGTAGATTAGCTCTTTTTTTCAGTTCCCACTTAAATGTGAGTGAAATTTCAACCTCTACATTGCCTTATTTATTACTTTTTAATCTATATATTTATTCTTCTATTATGATTTTTTCTTTTTTTTTTAATAGTGGAACACGGTAGATATTTTTTTGATCTAGTCTTCTGCGACTTCTTAAAACTCTGTTCCAAAAATTTTCCTGTAATTCTACTTTTCTGAAAGTTTTTAGTCCCTGCTTAGAGAACTCATCCTTCTCAGGACAAAAAGGAATAATGACAGTAATTAAACAAAGAGACCAAGGTTTTATTACATTTCCTTCCTTTTATCACAAATGCTTTAGTAAGACAACTCTGTTAAGTTCTAAAGAAAATGTCTTGTTCAATGTAAAAAATGAGATTAAAAGATAATAAAAATCTTAGAGTCAAAATCTGCAACATGATGAACTTCAATTATTTTAGCTGAAATAATTTTAGTAACTAATAAAGGCAAATTCTAACTTCCTTTTCATATGCAGAATCTTTACACTCTATTAATACTCCCTACATTTTCTGTTTACTAAGCCTTTTTCATTCTTACTGCCTTTTCATTCTTACCTATCAGTTCAAATACTGATCTTGTCTTAATGCACTGAAGTCAATTACAAGCTTCTTATGGATAATGACTACTTGAACCAGCACACAGTCATCTAAAATGTGTAAGCAAATTTGTCAAGTATGACCTGTTATTTTTATACATACTGAGCATCTCTTTCCTATGCATCTTTAAATGATTTGTAATTCTGCTTCTTATCAATGTTTCCAGCTACAGTGCTCACAAGCCAGATAAGTTCTCTAAGATTATTTTAGTGCTTGCCCTAATTTCTGTAGAGTTATGAAAAAGAAGTTTCATTCACTACAGCTTATTCAGTTTAATTGTTCATAACATTCTAGCATGGTTTCATTCTGAAGATGTAAAAGATGAAATTTTACAAGTAACCAGCTTACTTACCTTGCTACATGAAGTAACAAAGTAATCTGGTAGCCGAGTCATTCCATTCCTTGCATTTATTATCACAAAGGAATAAAAGGTTAGCCCCAGAGAAGAATTTACTTTGAAACCTAAAACAAGACTAAGATAGAATAAAAGTACGAAAAAAGCAAAATATATCAGATGTCTATTTTTAATGTGATTGTTTCATATTGAACTCCGGGATCCTTGCCATGTGGACTAAGATTTTTGTGTTCTCCTTTTCCACTTGCAAAACTGTGAGAATTTCTAATCCTTCTCTGGACTTTCTGGCTGTTGGCACTGGAGCAAGAACAAGAGCAATAGCTGATCACTGGTGGAACATACACATAACTCTTCTGGTGCACCCTTCATGCTCTGTGCAGAGCACTGGATTCTCTGTGAACTGACAGGTCATTTAAGCACAGAAAATGTATAAAACAGATCTGTTGCAATAAGCAGAAAGAGATGCGGAAATGTGTGACTATCACCGAAGGGCTGAGGCTGGAAGAGATCTGGAGATTGTCTAGTCTGACTCCCTGCTTAGGCAGTGCACATTGCCCAAAACTGTGTACATTTGACCTCTGAATAACTCCAAGGAAGGAGACTCCACAGCCTCTTTGGGCGACCTGTTCCTGGCCTCAGTAACTCTCCAAGGAAAGAAATTTTTCCTCATGTTCAAATGGAGCTTCCTGGGTTCCAGTTTGTGTCTGTTTTCTCTCATCCTATCACTGGGAACTACTGACCCTTCAGACACTTATATACATTAAATAGTATAAAGGTAGTTAAAAACAGTTCTTAGTTAATAGGACTTCATTTGCACTCTTTGGACAATATAATTGAATTTCATTATTCTGACATACTGCAGATGTATGTGACCAAATATTTTTCTCTCAAGGAAAGCTTTTAAAAATGATTCTGTTCTGAGGACCTGCCTTGATATATAATTTGAATAATATTTACAGAACATGAACACTAGCCCAAGCTTTTTCCAAAATATAGAGCTTCTTACAGATTCCCTCTTTCTGATTCTGGTCATCTTTGACATTAAGAATTTTGCAGCCCAAGATGAACTTCCTGCTTTTGATTTAGTGAGTAAATAGGACTAAATCAGTACGGCTATATACATGTATATATATATTCTATATTCATATATAGAAGACGTATATATGATTCCATAGAAGTTATCTTGTAAAATTAGAAACAATGAAAAGAAATCTGAAACATTCTTCTAATTTTCCTTCTAAAATTGAAATAAAAACTAAAAGTACATCAAATTAAACTTCTATGTAAAAAGTATTATTTTTGTGTAGTAAAAGAAACATAACATTCAGAAGTTCTGAGATTCCAGTAATAAAAATGAAGCTATAAAACCATAGAATCACAGAATGCCTAAGGTTGGAAGGGACCTCTAGAGGTCATCTAGTCCAACCCTCCTGCACACGCAGGGC
>JAUBNY010000160.1:913943-930583 GCA_032275445.1 Crypturellus soui | reverse complement strand
TTCTCTGGAGATCTTCCAAACCCTCCTGGATGCCACCCTGTGCCCCGTGCTCTGAGTGTCCCTGCTGGAGCAGGGGGGTTGGACTAGGTGATCTCTAGAGGTCCCTGCCAACCTCAACCATTCTGTGATTCTGTGATTCTGTGAATCAAGAGAATTGTTTGTATGTTAAAAGACATAAAGACTTAGTGCTGCAGAGGCATTAAGCAAATAACCTGTAAGTTTTTCTAAGTCTTCAAATACACTGAATCTTTTGGTGGTCTATGGGAAGCAGAAAGAGGTCTTCATGAGCATAAACATATTTGAATATGAATATTTGAAGCAAACAGTGATGCAAATGATATGAACTATGAAAGACAGACAGAGATGGCATATGAATTTGCACTCCAAACGAAGTATTGCTGTAACCACTTACATCTTGAACAAACTTGTCCGAGAGACCCAAAGGAATAACTACAAATGGAATATATGGCTTTATCTTTCCATAAATGTGCTATTATTCATACTCTAGATTAGAAATTAACTTACATGACTGATCCACTTGAAATGAATAAAACAGCCTTAGACAGTCTCTTTATATACAATTTAAAGTGAAGAAATTGTAATAGAAAAGAAAGCAGTTAATTAATTTTTAAAGATAATTGGGGATGAGGAGAACAATAGATCTTAACTATAGCTACTGGTGGAATAATCAGAAATGAGGATCATCTTCAGGAAGGTTAAGTCTTAGTCCGTAGATCTTGAAAGGCACTAATGGTGGTCAAGTATTTAATATTCTATTCAGAACTTACAATAAAATGAATACAAAAAATCCATTCTGTAAGAGTCACAGTGCTATATATCATTCAAAATGTGGATCTACAGCTCACTATTTTTGCAGTCCTTCACTATAGGAACCTTCAGCTGTAGACAAACTTCTATACAGACATAATCACAGTATCAATGACTCACTGTTTCATATGAATGAGTAAAAATATTTCTCTATATAAATGTTATGCACGTAATACCTTACTGTTACAAATAATAGTAATATTCTGTGTGGGAAGAGTGTGTGTAAAGATGTACAGAATGAGAAATACTAGCAATACACATGGAGACACGATGTGGAAACTTCTAGATTAAAAACATACCTCGATACCTTTGTTCCCCTGCACAATCTTGTTTACATAATTAGCAAGTTGAATTATTCACTAAAATGCAATTTTACTCGGTACAGTAGCAGCAGGTAGCAGATAAATTATAACCTGCACATCTCTAAAATCCCAAAGAAAATAGCCAAGGAAGCTGTGACAGCTACTTAATTTTCTTGTCCATTCTCAATTACATTGCTCATAACTGGAAGAGAGGGTTGCTATTTTGAATCAATTATCTCTGCTTGCAGTTTTTTTTCAAAGGAAACAAAAAAGCACCAGCTAACTCAGAAACAGACTTATTTTAAGTAGTAATTTAAATGTATTCTTTTATAATTGTTATTTTTTTTCTAAAAAAAAAAAAAGTGTCAGTGATTTCATTTAACATATTTTATGAAAATCTGTCTTAAGCAGGTAAATCTTATCATTTTAAATCTGGACAAATCATGGAGTTTTAATGAGTTCTTTTTCACTTCTCATTCATTCAAACTCTTATCAGTTTCACTGGCAATTTTATATATTTTCCTTTTTTCCCATTTTATGAAAATCCCAGAGAAGAAATGGGTTAGAAGTAAGCAGCATTCATTCAATCCTGATACTGGGATTTTATGTATTCTTATGGCCAAGACAAAAACAGAGTTTAGTAACTTTTAATTTGTCCATATAAAACTTAGCAAAATCAGATGTATTATAATTATTGCTATTATCATTCAACTTATGCCACAGTTTGGTTTATTCATATACATTTTATTCAAAAATGTAGTCTTTTAATGTCTTATTTTACCTTAACAAAAACAAAACAAGATACACTTGATTAACACTTGATTAATAATCCTGATACAAGCTTTAAAACATGGAGTTGTGTCTCTCCATTAATAAAAGTTGAAATTACACATTAACATCAACATAAGCATCTGTCTTTTACCCAGGGCAACGACAATTTAGATGGCTTGTATCTTCCAAAGAGTCAATAAAGGAATACATCATATTCCTAGATTAATATAGCATGATACAGATAAACTATATTCTTTTATTTGTTAAAAAGTTAATAAAAACAGTAAAATATTCTAGCTTTTTTACTGTATTTTAAGACTTTAATTTGCACATTTTCAGCCCCTTTATCCCTTACATTCTAATTGCAGAATTTGTAAAGAATTAGATCTGATTAAGGGACTGGAATATCTATGTTATGAGGAAAGACTGAGTGAGTTGGACCTCTTTTAGTCTTGAGAAGAGAAGATTGAGAGGGGATGTTATCAACAGGTACTAATATCTGAGGGGAAGATGTAAAGAACATGGGGACAAACTCTTCTCATTGGTGGCCAGAGACAGGACAAGGGAAAATAGATACAAATTGAAACACTAGAAGTTTCATCAGCATATAGGAGAGAATTTATTTACTGTTAGGATGACAGAGCACTGGAACAGACTGCCCAGAGAGGTGGTGGAGTCTCCTTCTCTGGAGATATTCAAAACCCACTGGTGTGCAACCCTGTGCCACATGCTCTATGTGTCCCTTTTCAGCAGGGACTAGATGATCTCTAGAGGTCCCTTCCAACCTCAACCATTCTGTGATTCTGAGATTCTGTGACTTGTACTTAAGTATTGGGTTTGTTGTATTTTCTGGATGAGCCCTTGTTGTTGAAAGCAGCAAAAATCATTAAGAAAATCAAATGCCAATGACTCAAGAGCTCAATCTGATGACAAATGTTGATTACAACAATTCTGGGTTCAGAAATATGGACATTAGGCTAATAAGACATTCTCCTCATGATCTAGTTTTTGGTTAGCATGGATTCAGAACTGGTAAACAGAATAAGAAACAAAAAATATATTCATCAATGATGAAAACATCCACAGGACTCCTACCCATTCTATGGAACAGTCGTTTTGATTCATATGGTTCACTGGGGCAACTAACAAACTTGAAGATGAAATCAAGAGAAAGAAAACTGTTTTTACTTACGAGGTCTTTTTTTTTAATAGTATTTAATCTGAGCAATATCAGAGACCTTGTAGTGCTAGATATTGAAATACCAATGCTACAAATGGAAATATGATCATGTGGAACATACACACTATTTTGTGGAATATGGGCATGGGGCAAGAGAGAGTAAGGCTCTGCCCTTCTGCTCCCCTGTAAGACCCCTAAGTTCAGATGCAGAGTCAGAACACACTTCTCTTCCCTGATAACTGGATGTCAACTAGTCAAATCTATTTTCTCATATCTAACATTTCCTCCTGATTTTCTCTGTGATCATGGAAGATCAAATCTAGACAAAGTGGAAGTTTTTAACCTGTACTGATCCATCAATACCATTTCTTTAGCAGTATCACAGTTCACCATCTCTTCCAGACTACAACTGGGCTAATGCAAAGCCTCTGTGAAAAACCCTGTACTACACAAAATTGACACACTCAGTAGTAAGAAAGTACTTACAGTTCCAACATTGTTAAAGATCCCTGAGATTCTCAGTTATGAACTATATAGAGTACAGCCACTAAGGAGAGTTATAATTCTAACTTGGATTTTAACTATAGTAAAATAGATACATTCTCTGTCTTGAAAAGACAGGACAGGTTCACTTTCTTCTATTTTCACCTCTTTCTGGAACATTAAGCTGAACCACAGAGGAGACAACTTTTATTAGAATGTCACTAGCTTAACAAGTCTAATCAACATATGACATCTTTAAGTTCTGAATTTCTAGTGTATCCTCCCTTTGAGATCTTCTTTAAGACAGAGATAGAGATTTATTCTTTTTGGTAGGCCACCAATAAATCTTATGTTTAAAATATTGAAGTTAATCCTATTCTTCATTGTTGTGAGACAATATCTCTCTTTCTCCAGGTGCAGAGATTCAGGAGGTGCTGTCTTCTTGTTGTTGGGTTGATTCAGCTTCTATTATTTGATTCACCTGCCAGGTCACCAGTAGAGCTGTAGTCACGCTCATCTGTTATTTTTGGTTGATGAAGTGCCCACTAACAATTTTGTATGGTGGGTGAGGAGGAAGTAAATATCATGATGGAAAATAGATTTGGGGAAGTAAGTTCCATAAGATTGAAGCTAATATCCTAGCTTTTCAGAAAATGATTGTTTGAAAAAAGAACCTCAGCCGCTTGAAGTGGAGCATATATTGAAATATGCATTAAACATTTTTTGATTGTAGAGATTATGAAAACATTATGCTGTGTCTTTTATTTCTCTCCCTTTACTCACACACACAAATATTTTGCTCAGTCACAGAGCAACAATTCACCACTCCAATGGGACTGATATAACTGCGTAAATATAAACTGATATAAAATATAAGATTTCTTCTTCTATGGCTAAGTGCTCTCAGATGTGTTTTGTTTGTTTTCTTTAAACATTTTTTTTTCTCTTGATGGTAGCAAATCTTTTTTATTCAAAAGACTGTACTGCCAGGAGCAAAAGCTAGAGAGGAGGACATAAATAGCCTTACATGATAAAGTCTTGCCTAGCCCATGTTCCAAAACAGAAAAGCTGAAGGATATACCTCAAGGTTAAACTTAATTGTGCAAAATTAATGTTCTAGTTGATCTCAGTTAACCAAATTTGTTGTGTATCTAAATATCTTTGAAGTTGGAGTGTATCTGTCTTCCATCACACAGTATTTCTATATAATAAAGGCATTTTTTATCCATCATTCCATTCTTTCACTATCTTATTAGTTAGAATAGATAAGACATCGAAGGCAGAGAAAAAGGAACATTCATTAATCAGGCATCACCAGAGGCAACAGCCAAGCATTTTCAGTCTTCCTGAGCACGTACCAGGTTAAGTTTTGCTTTGTTTTAATGGACTGAGCAGAATCAGGAATGAAACTTCATTTGAATGTCATTTTTTCTGACTTTATTGACAATTTGGAGCATCAAAGAAGCAGTGTTTCTTTGTCTCATCTTTGAGCACCTATATCATATGTGAATAATTTGTTGTCTTGTTGGTGTAACTCTGTCATGAACAATTTAAAGCATAATATTGTCTTTGCACTAAAGCACCCAGCATCTCTCTAATGGATTTCTGATACCTATCTTTAGCTTCAGATATTGGAAAAAAAGATTGATTTTGGTTCTATTTTAAAGTAAAGTTTATTTAGATATTCAACTTAGTAACATTGATCACAGGTAATTATTTTATGCATGAAATATATTATTTTTACAAACTGCAGAATAAGATCAGATAAGTTAATTGACACATAAATGAAGTGCAAACATTTTTTCTCAGTCTCATCCTGAAATTAATAAAAATAATGTTAGTAGGTTAAGATGACTGTACAGCCTCATACTTATTGAACAAGTTTACACTCCCTTATAAGCAAATGTTCTAAGTTTATTTTTATTTTTAGATCAAAGTATTCCCATCCAGTTTAGAATTAAAATGCACTTTTTTACAAACACAATAAAAGCCTTATGATTATTGCTGTTTATCATCTCTAAGAATGTTGTTCGTGGAATACTAATACTGAATGAGAACTATCCCTGATGAAAACAGACAAAATTCACTGCAGTTTTTGATAATGTAAAGACTGAACAGTATACAGTTGGCTAACAATTGCATGGAAAGTCTGATGTAACTTTCTTCAAAGTCAGGGTGAGATTTTTCAAAGAGGTGCACTGAAGTTGGATTGAAAATTGAATGTTCAAATGCATTGGGTAAAATTTGTGAAGACAATCACTTCAGAATATTTATAAGTTCAACCAATCTGAAGTAAGGAAAAAAAGATAAAGTCTAGAATATACCAATGCTGGACACTTTAAAATGCAAGAATGCTAGACAAATTAGAATTACATTAAAAAAAAAAAAAAAGAGGCTTTTATTACAGCTTGAATTATTTTGAAGTTTTCCTGAAAATATATTCATCATTTGATATTCAGGACTTGAGTAACGGATAACTATCACCAAAATAATTAATGAGCATTGATATAAAATACAGTACTTTATTCAAAGACATTAAGGCAAAACTCTAAACTGCTGGCTTATAAACAAACATTGTAACCTATATAACTAATTAGACAATCTTTCTTGTGAATTTTCATCTCCTGACTCAATGCTCTGGTGACAACTGAAGTACAAATTTGGATCTATAGAAAAAGACCTGAAAGCCATGGCAGGCAACATTTTAGATATAAGTCATATAAGTCAATATAAAGTCATATAAGTCAATAGATATGTATTAGTCCAGCATATCAAACAGGCTGAGGGAAGTAATTTTTCAATTGTATCCTGTACTCCTCAGGCTGCCTCTGGAGTCTGTGTCCAGTTATGGTCTAGTACAAGAAAATTACTGACAAACCAAAACAAGTCCAGAAGAGTGTCACCAAGATGGGTTGAATCTAGGACCATGTAATGTAGAAAGGAGACAGTGAGAGAGCTACAGTTGAAGTTTTGCGAAAAAAAAATAAGTAAAATAAAATAAAATAAAATAAAATAAAATAAAATAAAATAAAGGACACCTACCTGTGTCTTCAGTTATCTAAAGAGAAGAGATGCACAGCAAAAAGCCAAGAGACAACTAAGGCAATTCTAATTGAATATAAGGTACTATGTAGGTGGTTAAGCCCTGGGAAAGAGGTTATGGGATTCTCAGCACTGAAAATTCACAAGTTTATAATGTCCTATACAATGTGCTACATGACCTGATTCAATCTTGAAGTGGGATCTGACCTTAAGCAGGAGATTGGACCGCTTAAAGGATTGGACTGTATTGGAGGGTGATTTTCAGAGATTCCCTCCAGTTCAAATTACCCTGTAGCTCTGAGAAGTGTGTGGACACATGGATAGCATATATTATCATGCAGACACTTACAAATCATATTTCCTTGTGATAACCCACAAAAAAAAAAGCTACCAACTATTGTCTGCTCATTTCGTTTGTTCTAGGCTTGTATTATTCTGGAAATCACATCAGCAGCAAAATATATTCATAAGGGTTAACCTGAGGATTCTGCTTTAAAATCTGGCTGCAAATTTTAAGATAGAATAATAAACAACTCGAGCAGCATTTTGCCTAAGCAGCAAAATATGACAGTCCTTGCTCACTGAATGAAATGAGTTTGACCCATAACTACTTTGTGTCTTGCAAAGCTATATAGCTGGTGCAAAATTAGTATTAATTGCCTCTGTTTTGATTTGGAAGCATTTTGAAATTTTATTTGTATTCAGGTTGCAAAAACATAAATGACAGCAGAAAATAAAAATTAGTGGACAGTCAGGATTACTTGTCAGTAAGTAATTAGAATTTTATGCCTTCTCTGTCTTGTGGTTTTTCATTTTCATATTAGTCTTTCTACTTGCCACCTTCTCCCAGATTCATCTTTAGCCTTTCAATTTTCTAATATTTTGAAACTTCCATTCTCTTTATTAGTCCACAGGCATGTAGCAACATTAAAAGATTCCGAACAATTCAGGTCAGGGGAAAATGTTCAAATAAAGAAGAACAAGAAGAACAAAAACAAGAAGAACAAGAAATTGTAGTAAAGAGGGAGATGATTTCAGAAACAGGAAACTTTAGAATAAAATTATAAGCATTCCTATGTGACCAGGTCTAAATAGCAAGTTCTGAAGTTGATCTGTAGAACAAAATAGACTGTGATTAAGATATAAGATTCATACTCAGTATACACCAGCAGGGTTTGCTCTGGTCCGCTCTGCAATGTGAAAGTCAAAAGTTTAGCCTCCATAGCTGATTCCGGAGATTTTCGAATGATCAATCAATTCAACAGTTCTAAATCAAAATGCTTATGTAGATGCATCCTTTGTGGCTAGGTAGAGTGGACTTGAATTCTTCACAGTATTGCCTCCAGTACTGAAGACACAGGAGAGAGGATAAGAGCTTAGGCTGATCCTCATTTTAACAGGTCTGAGAATTTAGTCCATCACTTGCAGCCATATCAAGATTCAGTTTTTCAGTGCATATAACCATCTACAGTTATAAGCATTCAAAATGCAAAATACTGTAGTGTGCAGAATTATAGACATCTAACTTAATTGTATGAACAGGATAAAAACATGAGATGCTGGAGACTCTTTTTATTAAAAATGTACAAATAACATTTTGACTATAAAGGTGTTTTCTAACACACAAAAAAATTACTAACATTCCAAAAACAAAAATAAAATGCAGACACTTTAGAACTATAATAAGCTCCTGAATGCATTGTCTTACTGACTTCATATATCCTTTTGAACGAATTTGCTTTTAAGGTTATAACTCATCACATACAAAGTAATTCTGCCTCAACACAGTAAACCTAGGGCTAACTGACAAAAGGATATCATTTAAAGTAACCTTCTCAGAAGCCTTTATTCTTTATAAAGAAAACAGGAGAATTGGTTACCATTTCTGAAGGGTGGAAATGTTGTATACATTTTTTTTTCCAAAGCAACTATCAATACTGATCTTTCCTGGTTATATTACAGTTCACAACAAAAAGCATAGGGGCTTTTTTTCTACCTCACCTAAGGACTTTGTGTTACACCATTAACAAATAGGTGCGAACTAAAAAAAAAAGATTAAAATGCAGTTTGAAACTTGCAGTGAAATAATATTTCTCCTGGTAATTGTACATATATTTAATTTTTGACCTTTCTTATCATCATATAGTCTACAAATTGCCTGGTTAAGATATGCTTACGATAAACACCCAGCTATGGCTATGATGGTGGAGACTGCGATGGAGCACCCAGCTGTACTGCTAACCCTGAGGTCAGCATATCAGAATCTGAGGATGTGCAAAGCAGGCCTAGGAGATGTAAATGCCAATACTTATATCCATGCAAGTTTCAGATACCTTTACTTCTAAGAGCTATAGCAATGTTTCTGAAAAAGAGAGCGTTTTCAAACTGCGATAGCTTCCGTGTTAATTAAACATTTCCAAAGTGAAGAAACAAGTAAGAATAAACAAACAAACAAACAAAACCATACAAAAAACTATTCCAGAGGTCTCCTAGATAGTTGTTAAAACCAAACAAGTGATATTGTTCTGTATCCCAGGAGAGGACTGTAAGAATATAAGAAGCCAAGGAGATGGGATTCTGCTGATGCTTGGTGAGTTTTCAGTAGAGGCAGTAAATCCAGAGGGCAATTGTTGACTGATTTCCTATTGTTCACTGGCCTGTAAGGCAGCAGCATTCTTGGCACTGATTACGTTAGTGTAACAAGCAGACCCATTTGATGTAGAAGCAGTAAATATTGCATGAGGTAGATCATTAATGGGCCTTTGCAGTCCACACTGAAAGAACCATGACAGATCTCCCACAGCTCTGTAAGTTTGTTTTCTTCTTATATTCTTTACTCCATCTTATGTTCTTTGCTCTTTCTATTTGCTTATTAAGTTACGTTTTTCAATGTTTGTTTCATTGTAAGAGTCAGAAATTTGAACAATTGTTAGTATTTTTAAAACTTGTTTGTTTTTGTTTTGTTTCTTTGAGATAACATATAAAAGCTGCCATTATAGATCTAAACTATTATAGATGAAATATCTGTTTTTTTCCTACTGTCTTTCAGTAATTCTTCAAACAGGAGAAGGAAGAACTGATATCAAAGAATAATCTTTCTGGCAAATGAACTATAGAGTATGCAGTGATGCGTAAGCATAAAGAAAAAAAGATATTTCAGCTTAGCGTTCAATGGTGTTCAAGAAACAAATTACATATGTAATATTACATTGCAGTGGGAAGGGTCCTATTAATGTCATCTCTGTAGTTCTAGACTGAATGCAAATTTATCTCCTTTGTAAGTAAAGAAATAGGCAGTGAAACATTTTTAACTAAAACAAACAGCACAATTTACCATGCACTTGCACTTTAGTAATGCCAAAATCATTTGATGGACCTTAGGAGTCTCACCATCAAGGACATAGATTCAGTAGGAAGTCTGAGCAGTATCCTTCCACTGGCTTTTGTCACTGACTGGTACTGAAGGTACTTCATTAATTAAATGGGAAATGTGCATTTAAATCTCCTCTATCTGAGAATGAAGTGGTTTCAGTGTTGCAAGAATCTCTTGTTTCCTACAACTCAGGATCAGGGAGGCAAAATAAAGGCACTTGCAAGTCTCCATCCCAGCTCAGGATGAAATGAAGGGGGAAAATGAAGTATCTTGACTTCCAGGTCTCGGTGCTTAAGCATTATTATCTAAATCTGGACATTTAGACAATGCAATTTTCTAGCTAAGAGAATTTTCAAGACAAACATGAAGGTTACTTGGTGACTTTTTGAAATTTCCGGCTCAAGAATTTTTTTTATGTCTTGGAATAAGGGCATTAAAAGCAGCCAAATCTAATTTTATCTGCCAAGTCCTCATTTAAATAAATTTAAAATATGTTCAAATTAATTTGCTTTTTGTAAGAAATTCAGTAAAAATTAATTTCAGATTTTTTGATCATTTTACATCTTTTGCTATAAAAGGCTAAATATGTGACTAACTTAAAATATGCTAAAGTGTTTTGCTGAACAAGAATCCATACATTACACAAACACAAAATAAAAAACAAATGAGAATTCAGAGAATTTTGATTTAATCATTACTTTTTGCTATATGTTCCTATTTTGAGCAGTAGCTGGGACTTAGTTGCTAACCAGTGACTTTTGCCACAACTATAATTTGTGCAGTTTTCCAAGTGTTTAACAGGTGATTTGTTGCCTGCCTTGGAAAACTGCAGTTACAAGCACATTGCAGTTTAGTGGTCCCGGTATCATCGCTAACCTGGAACAGATCTGTGATTCCTGCAGTCCAGTAGGCTGCTGCCTCTGTCAAGGGCCAGACCTTCTTGAAGCACTTCAGTGAATTCAGAATAACCAGAGAGTTGCATAAAATCAACAAGCGCATCCCTATGCAGCTTCATTTCTGAGCATCGCTGTATCGGTGTAATGGCGTGCCTACCTCATGGCTGTCTACAAAGCCCCAAACTCCACAAGGTATAACACAGCAGGAGCATAGCTAATAGAAAGGTAAGGACTTGAATTATGGTCTTATGGACTTCAATCATTCTTGAATTATCATTTGGGATAGCAGTAGGGAGTAAGGACGCAGGGAAGAGCTGAGAACAGCTGAGCCGAATCTGATGCTACAGTGGGAACAATTTCCATAAAGCACTTACCCTCATCGTTGTTGCTAATAGTTCCTGAGCCAAAATACCAAATGCCCTGCAAAGCCTAAGTAAAAACTCATTTTAAGCTCAATGTTGTCACGCCTACAAGTTATTATAGTGCATAATGTGTCTGTGTGTGAATAGACAACATGTAGCTAAGAGCAAAATGTGCTCCCACCAACAGCTGTGGCAGCCCCATGGGGCCTTGTCACACATAGCTCTGCTGTCTCTCAGGGTGGGAAGATGCGCTTTCCCTCGGCTCATCTGCTTCCTCATCTCAGTTCCCTTCTGTGGAGGTACTGCCTCCCTCTGACCTGCCTGAGAATAGTTTGTTTGTGTCAAAATTAGTTATTACCCTTAATAGTTAGGGTAGACAGAGTTGGCCTTCGCTAAGCACTTATTTGACAGCTAATTGACAGCTAATATCTTTCTTTGGAAGCAATTGTCTTTTACTTGCTATATGAAACCCAACTTGCTTTTGCCCCTTCCATTGCTGTTAGAAGTTATTTCAAAGGCAGCTCTGAAGTGTAAATGTTCTTTGCAAACATTGAAATGTGATTTCAGAGATTGTTTGGGTGTTATTGACTTCATATAGCAAGTAAGTGAAAAATTCTGAGGAACAGTGTTGTGCAATTGCTGCTCTGACATAGCCAGCCAACACCAACCACTCTGGACAGAAGTTTGTAGGTCCTAATTGATAATACATCAATTTCTTTTATTCTAAGAGTTCGTTCAGTATAATATAGAGATGAATGACATTAAACATGCAGATTATATTAACTTCATTTTGACAGTCAGATCCTAGTATCAATGCACTATAAAGTTTTAAATTTGAAGTGACACATGTCTCTTTCCCCTTCAACCAGACTCATGCTTATTACTCAGTAAAAACATTGTACTTTTTCCTTTTTTTCTTCTTTTTTTTTTAGGGGGGGGTGTTAATATGTTGATGAGTATTTGGAAATTCTTCTTTATTCATGTCTTCATACATTCCCTACTGAACTAAACTTGAAATTTAAGTACAAATAGAATTCCAGAAAAGCTTTTTGGATTAAGGTTATGTCTCTGAAACAAAAATAGCGAAAAAAAAACTTCCTAATAACCTGCCTTTCCGCTAACTACCAGAGGAAGTCAAATTCTCTGGAAAACAACATGGTAGTATATCCTAAGCATTTAACCAAAAGCATTCAGGACAGGTAAATTAATGAATCACAGTCTCCATTTCAGATTTGGACTACTCCTGAACATAAGACCAAAGCCTAAAGTTAGGATTTCAGTGTCCCTCAGCTCTTTCTATAGCAAAGAAGAAAGATGTAAATGTGCATTTCTCTGAATAAATACTCATGACTCTTACTCTCTTGACTTTTGCAGGAGCCAAGGTTTTTAGTGATCCTGTTTTAGGATCTTGAAACAGGTAGAATGAAACTAGACTTTTCCATTGCAGCATTTGTTTCTGACTTTGCAAAATCACCTTAGTTGAAAAATAATAAAATTAGTGGCACATTTATTCTCTCCCTCACTACAAATTGCTTTTAGCAATTGAAGAACAAGGAGATTCCTCATGAGCTGATATTCCTTAGCCATAAAAAATACAAAACAGCTTCAAATTACATTTTCATATTTGAGTGATAAAAAAGTGACTTTCATACTATATTGCAATACTCTATTTGGGCTATGAAATCAAAGGGAAAAATATATGATTTCTTCCTTAAGTACTATTTTTTGACACAAAAAATTAGCTAAAGAGTACATTGTTTTTTCTTTATTTTTTAACTTATCAGTCATTAGGCACTCATATTACTCATTTTGTTACAAGACAGAAAGAATTACAAGATGGATTAGATACCTTAATTGATGCAGGAAGAACCATTACTTGATCTAAGATTTGATGAACATTTTACTGAAATGCATTGAGCATCATATTTTTTAAGTCAACGCAGCAATATGAGGATCTGAACATCAAGTAATTAGATTAAAGTTATGCCTGGAACTCTGGTTTCTCCACTTTCTGAATTTTATACTATAAATCTGGCAAGTTGCTAGTTTTACATACAACCACTAAGAATACCAGTATTCTACCTAAAAGTAGAACTTCACTAACAACATAATGCCATATATAATGCTTAATTTCTGTGAACAGGCACTGGTTTAAAACTATTCCTGCAGACACAGCACCCTACATAAGAATAATCTATTTCTGCTAAAAAAGAAAACATAGGGAGAAAAAAGTGGACAATTTCTTTGAGAAATTCTGAGACTCTGACATGATAAGTTATGAAGTTTCTGATATTTTGGCTGGTGTCACTAACGCCAACTTGTTACTGCTGTTGAAAGTCATCTGTGATATTTATGATTCAGTAAACAACCACAGTGGTTAGAAGGGTCTTCTTGCCCTTCTTATTTTCTTTTATTCAATTTAGCTTATAATTTGGTGTTTCTTTGGTTAGAATTAGTGGCTATATTGCATCTTCCTCTCAGGAAGGGAAGTGACTCAGAAATTTCAAACTACTTATTGTATTCCCACCATCTTCAAAACGAACTCATCTGGAGATGAAATACTACCATAATTAAGTATTATTTAGTGCATTAATTCCACTGGGAATTGCTGATAATTATATCCCTGTATGATTTCCTCAAAGATATCATACAGGCCATTGATAAATAGCTGAGGAGAAAAATCAGGGGATTAACTGTAATTATAGCAAAGTGGTTTGCTATTAAACTAATTGAATAAAAAGTAATTGGATTATGTATGATCTTCAGCAGCTCCTAGACTTTAAACTTTAATTAAATTATCATTCAAAAATAGAATGGTTGAACATTAGCTATTTTGATACTACAAAAATAGGAGAAATAAATCCCATTACAGCAGAAGGAGAAATAAAACTCAAAACATTTGCATTGCATCTAAAGCTTAGCATTACTGTAGCATAGTAAAAAAAAAACTCTTTAGTCCAGTCATTATGTTGAATTTCTGATTTTTCATTTACATACTACTTAAATACTAATCCTTGATTAAAAATCCATGACAAAGATTCTATACTTGTTAAACAATTAACAATATTGCATTAATTAGCCAGAACCTGATTACTTAATTTTCCTGAAGCTTTCAAATGGAAATCGGTTTTATTTCTTTATTAAGATCAATTAAAATGTTCTGGATCAAGCAGAGCAAATATAAAGGATTTTTTTTTCTTTTTCTTTTTATTACACAATAAATGAAATACTTATAAAATAATAACTTATTACTGTAAAATGTATTTTTTAAAAGTAAAACACGATGTAATTTTTTTTAGTTTTCTTCCTGATAAGTATTTTTGGGGAAAAAAAAAGAAAAAGATATTAAATGGATGTGAAGCCTAGATGACATTCTTTTCTTTCAAAAATTTTTACTTCAACTACCTTTAAAAATGAAAAGTTGTTATTTGGGATAAGATGAATATTAAACAACATTTCTAAAATAGAAATACAGAAAATTTCACCAAATTAGGGCATCAAAATAGTTTTAGATTTAAAAAGCAAAGAAAACATTATTTACATGATTAATCCAAACCCTTTTCTAATAGATAATGTTTTGTTTCCTCAAAGAAAGAATTGACTTGAGCATTTATAGGTGCATATATTTGAGTACACATCACAATGTATGTATATGGGTATTGAGACTGACAAACAGAGCAGATGTTATTTTGGACTCATTATACCTCTGTTCCATGCTTTACAGCTATCCTTAAATGCTAAGCTGTGTATGGGGTGAGTTGTTCCAAGAATTATTACAACTGCAGAAAATAACTGTCTGTCTTGACTACAAACTCATTTTTTTTGCATGCTATGGAGGCCATAAACTCTTATGTATAATTACCATAAGTAAACGATAATGTCAGTAATGACATTGTCTAGCACGCACAGTTAGAGTGGCCATACAGGTAGCACTGGAAAACAAAATAAAAGATTAAAAAAGAACAGAGTAAAAGGAGATCATAATATTACTTGAAATTCATATGCTGCGAGCCATGTGTGTGAAACTCTACCATAATATAATGTACTACCTAAGGGCATATTTTACATAGTTAGACATAACAAAAGGGGAGGCAATAAAAATTTTTATTTTTGCCAAATTCCCATATTCTCCTTCTTGTTCTAAGGGGAAAATGCCATGTGAGAAGGACTCTTAGAGGTTTTGCTGGAACTGGGGCATCCAGTCCCAATGCCTTTCAACAGGAATTTGTTGGGTTTGAAATCTCTTTTATATGGGTAAGTGCAAATCTAATAAGTAAGTTGAGGTTCAGGATCACAGTATAAACCTCTAACAGGCACAGCTAGCCCCAAATCGACCTTTCAATCTTTTTATTACATCTATTCATTGGTATCAAAACCTGCCTGCATACCGTCCTGTGCCCCATGCTCTAAGTGTCCCTGCTTGAGCAGGAGGGTTGGACTAGATGATCCCTAGAGGTCCCTTCCAACCTCAACCATTCCGTGATTCTGTGTGATTCTGTATTAAAAGAAAAAAAAAAAGGCATATTTTCAAAACAAGATTGTTTTCAAGACAAGCTTTCAAAATTTATCACCAGGCCTAAAAAATACTCTGGCAAAGGTTTCCCACAGAATTTTTCCCAAATAAGTGGAGTAGACCACTACAAGCAGATACCCTGAATTTCTCAAACAAAATCCAGTGTCCTAACTCCTGTAAGGTACCTGAACATTCATTCCCATGCTTATCCACCCAGTTCAAATCATAAAATACCTTAGAGAAAAAAAGAGTACTATCACTGTTAATATAGGGCTTCCAGCCTATCCATATCCTTCTAATATACCATAGCAGTTTGATATTTGAGTGTTACTGACAGAATTGCAAGTGCAAAAGTGGAAGTAATCAATAGGTTACACAAAAATTATTGAGAGATTTATGAAACAGTGCATAGAAAAAAAAAAGAATGTAAATTTAGAAAACCCAAGTTTTCTAAAATCAAGCAAAGCTTAAGAAAAGGAGGTGACCAGGTACATTCATTTCTGAGAAACAGAAAGATTAGATCTTAAACTGTGATATAAGAGTCAATCAATCAGGTTTACTGTATGGACATAAAGAGTCAAGGTTTCTCATTGCATGAGCTATATAAACTTATTTTACAGAGGTAGATGTTTCAATCTTGAGGAAAAAAAAGTTAATTTTCCTACATCATTTAACCTAGTTTATGGTCATATAGTTAATGGGAGATCAATCTGGACCAATTCTCTGGAGTAAGGTCTGTCTAGTACTTTTAACATGGGCAATAAGATTCCAAACTTTATACAGTATTTAAAGGAAATGAATGTAGCAAGACCAAAATTGGAGAAATATGCTCATGCTTTTTGGTTTATTAGCTTTGCAGGTAAATTCTGAGACCTATTGATCAACTTGCC
>JAUBNY010000160.1:892168-907796 GCA_032275445.1 Crypturellus soui | reverse complement strand
CCTCTCTGCCCAACTCTCCATCCTGTCTAGGTCTCTCTGAATGGCAGCACAGCCCTCGGGAGTGTCAGCCACTCCTCTCAGTTTGGTGTCATCTGCAAACTTCTTGATCTGTGCCCTCATCCAAGTCATTGATGAACAAGTTGAAGAGCACCAAGCCCAGTACTGAGTGTTGTGGGATACCACTGGCCACAGGCCTCCAACCAGACTCAGCCCTATTTATCATCGCCCTTTGGGCTCTGCCACCCAGCCAGTCCTCAATCCACTTCACAGTCCACTTCTCCAGTCCACACTTCCTAAGCTTCCCTATGAGGATGTTATGGGAGAGTGTGTCGAAAGCCTCGCTGAAGTCAAGGTAGACAACATCCACAGCTCTTCCATCGTCCATCCAGCAGTCACTTCATTGTAGAAGGCTATCCCGACTTCCCCTTGGTGAATCCATGCTGACTACTCCTGAAGAGATGATAGGGACCAGAGCAAGGGCTGTAGGTAGAAGCAGCTGAATTGCATGATCTGTTTCAGGGAAAGGTATTGCACTGGCACAGAGAGTTGTTATTGTTGCTGCTTTGTTTTGTTTTGTTTTGTTTTGTTTTGTCTATAAAGTGACTGTTTTTTGTAAAGGATGAGAAGACCCTGGAGGTCTTGGAGACAAGCTGTCATTTAAGGCTCATCAGTGAGAAGAAAACTAAATTATTGAATCAGCTTGACTCCTTTTCTGATCATTTAGCAAATACTCTCTTCACTGCTAGTCACACAGTGAAGCAGCAATTTTCCAAAAAAGGTGCTTATATGTTAAGTGCTTTTAGCCCTTCTTGCATGTGTGGGAAAATCCATTATAGTTTTTTGCCAAGTTAATATTTAATAGCCTCAAATTCTGAGACACCATGACATGGGCAAGCTGAGAGGAAAGGTCCTATCAAGAATGAGTCTCTGATAAGAGCCTTTCACTCCTTTCCTTTCTACCCTCGTGGACAAACTGACTGAGACTTTCACAGTGTATTAGAGTTAGCATTTGCTCTGTTCCTAGAAATGGACCAGAGGATCAGCACTGGAGGAACAGCACTGGAGGAAATCTGTACCATGCTGCCTGTTGGAAAGCATTTGATTTTCTTTGGCATAGCAGAGATCACCTATGTAGAAAAGTTAAATGTCAGTGTAGGGCTTCTAATGCTTTTGTGAGTCTGTCATTCTCTGTATCTGCCCTGACAGTCTCATAGTTCTGAGGTGTTCATGAGTGAAGGTGACCAGCATTCAATGTGTTAGCCATTTCAACATCTGAGTCACAGTTAAAATAAAAATGAAAAAAAAAAAAAAGAGGAAATCATAATTGAAAAGTAAGGGGAATGGACTGATTTTTCTACTAGTTTGATTTGAATCTACTAGTAATTCTACTAGTGTGAATGAAAGTGAGAGATTGAAGTACATACAGCTTCCACACAGAAAAGGAAACCCAGTAATTATTCCTTGCAAATGGATGCAGTTTTATATATAAAAGCAAATGGAATGATTCAGATATAGATATAAACTAAAGAGTTTTTTCTGTGGCTGTGTGTTGTTAACTAGTATGTACAAATAAAGAAGATAATTGGTGTGTGTGTGTGTATGTGGATACATGTCAGTATTTTTTTT
Source organism: Crypturellus soui (assembly GCA_032275445.1). NCBI lineage: Eukaryota > Metazoa > Chordata > Aves > Tinamiformes > Tinamidae > Crypturellus > Crypturellus soui. The sequence goes on along the minus strand of JAUBNY010000160.1, from coordinate 906,170 downwards.
ACTAAACACAAAAAAAATGTAATGAAAATTTTTTCCTTATAGCAAAATACACCTGCAATACATTAGAGCCCAATAGAGATTTAAGCAATGTGAATTCTGAATAAAATGCATTGCAATATTAATAGAAGAAAAATAACAATAGATATGAATTGATATGATGCAAAAAATAAATAGAAGCAGCACTTAGTGATTCTTTCTTCAGTATGCTACTCCATACTCTTTTCAGGGAGCAGTTCATCTATCTCTCTGCCTGTCTTCGATCTCTCTGCCTGTCTGGCCCACTGAAGCCAAATCTGAGAGAAGGATTTAGGTGTCCAAAGATGCTAACTTCTTAGTCTTTTCTCCCAGAGCACAGTCAAGGACTTCTTCTCAATCTCTTGGCTGGTAAGACCAGTAGCACAGCTCTTCTTTGTCATCAGGGAATTATAAATAGTGCCCTTTTAAAACAGTTGTCTGGAGGCATCATCTTGCTTGCCTTATTTTGAAGGATAGGTAGTTAAAGTGGCAACATCCTGCAGGAGGTTGCTGGGTCAGAAGCATGCAGACCTAGCTTTACACCGACGGAAAGGAGGTGGTTTTCCAAAAGACCCCACTGTGACTGAGGAATAGTTGCTGCAAAGCAGGAAGTCAATAGCAGCTACTGGACTGTGAAAAATAGGACATGGAGGGAAGCAAGAAAATGTTTTGCAAACCCTTTCTGACTTATCACAGGTTTTAAGTTTTACTTATTTAAAAGACTTTTCAGGCTGTTTTCAAACAAAGCCTAACTAAGAGCTCATAACTCCTTTTAATGTCTTCTGTGTGCTCTAAAGAGGCAGGAGGGTCAACTGAAAGCAGTCTGAGTTCAGGTCCCATCACAACAGATCAGTCAGCACACATGTAACTAGATCAATGTGCCTGAAACAGGATCGCCTGCCTTTTACAAACCTGGTAGAGAGTAAATACGGGAGAAGATAAATGAAGGGAGCATTGCAGGAGAGCAGCAAAATGCAGGGGAGGCTGAAGTAATAACTTCAGTCTTCATCATGAGTAAGGTGACCAGCTCTAGAAAATAGCTATTTACTGTTCTAATTTATATGACTGGATAATTCCTCAATTATCTGGCCTTTTTGACAAAGGAAATGGCATATTTCATAAGCTTCTTGAAGAAAGGCTTTTTTCAAGAAAGACTCAGAAAGCAAAGATTCACTCAAAAATTTGAAAGTTCCAGTTCTTACTTCATAACGAAGGAAATGCAAGTGCCCTAAAACACGTATCATGCGATCCCAGCAGTGTCCTTGTAAGCTGCAATCATCAGCTCTTTCCAAAACAACCTTAAATTGTCTCCTTTTGTTAACTTCAGAATTTCTGTGAGATACTTCTCGAGGGGATATTTGAAGCTAAAGCAAAATACAGTACTATTCTGATAAATATTGGTCTTGATACTTGAAAGTGAATGAGGCAAAAAGAGACTAGTTGGCATTCATCACTCTTATGCTATCTACACATCAGATAGTGGGTCTCTTCCAAAACCCAATCTCTGGAAATCAAAACTGATATCTAATATCTTTTAATACAAAAACTGTGGTTTGAAGCTCTTTCATTTGAAGTTTGTTTTCTGGGACGTTGAAAACAACTTCTCCCTGGTACAGAATGATAGTTTTAATTCAAAGATGAGTGCAATGGAAGAACATTCCTTCAAAAATGCTTGAAAATATGCATGGCCATTGTTTTCATTTTTAAAATGAAACAGAGATGTCTGTGGCTCACTTTCAGCTGTTAGGCAATATACATTCTTAAGATTCTGCTATACTTGTAACCAATGAGTTGAAAATCCCCATAAAAAATAGCTTGCAAACTGCACAAACTCTTTGATGTATTTGATATTTCCGTGCCTAATGTCCTAGAAGAATTTGTAAACTAAGTCCTGATGGAGCTGAAAAAGAACAACTGGCAGAACATCTGGCAAACTGTAATATGCAACATCTCGGTCAGTCACACTCACAGAAGAATAAATGGTAAATAAATATGATAATTGTGTTTTTTTTCCAGAACTGTGTTGCTTTTTACTCTAGATCTATGAGTACCATCAACAGCCTGAGACAGCCTGATGAGAAATCACACAGACTGAAGTAAACTTAACTATTAGGTCTAGTACAAAAGTATGGGTAGATGTACAGGCAGGGGTTTGCTTTGCAATTCACAAACAAATGTCATTCTAAGTAGAAGTGCTTCAGAGGAATAGTAGCCAGTACATCTCTGTAGGCTATTTTCAGTGCTTTCGACAAGGTGGCAAGATTGATAACAATTCACCTCACCCTGAAGAAAGTTTCCTGCCTGTAGTTCCCTTTCAGGCATCTCAAGGGAACTGTCAAGCTCCCATTTGAAGGTGTGTCCAGAGGCAGTTGTAAAAAAAATTACAAAGTATTCAGAGAAGATATAAAAGCAGTATTTGAGTACCTTATGGATACTATTTTTCTGGCATAAGATAGAAAATACATTTATAATATCTGTGGACTTTTCTTTCAAGTTCTGAATGTAACTTGATAATCACATGCTTGTCTTCTGGAATCTGATGAAAAGCTTGCCGCATTTTACTTCAGCAACATTAATTAATTTGAAGCTTTGAGCTATATTTTTTTCCTAATTAACCAATTTTCAGTACTTTTACAATTTAAATTCTACCTCTAACTGACCTTTAATTGTCAGATGATTCTTCCTACCAAGACACAAGTTTTGACATACTTTATTTCAACAGAGGGTACTTACTTTGTTCATTCAGTCTCATGAGCTGATATTGTTCTCAGCTCCTTGCCTGTTCACTTTTTCTTTCTTTCGATCTATGGATACCAGCCTTAACCCTTGGAATTGCTCACAAATTTCAGAGATGAGTTTACTTATCAAGTTACTGCACCTTAACATTAGTTGAGCTGTGCAAACTGCTCATTTGTACTCATTTAGTCTGCAGCAATATAAGTTAATGCATTTATGTAAGTTTAGCTCTAACATTATTGTTTCTTAAACTGCTTTCATTGGATATTAGACTCAATCACTTTACTCAACATATTTCGCATATATATATTGATCAGGACTTTGTGTTTTATTATTAATTTATTTATTTGAATTGAATATCTGATGATGTTAGCATCTCTTTTGAACTATATTTTTTTCTGTCTTCTGGACTGTGGCACCTTATTTTTCCCCATAGAGAGACCAACTTAAGTCAGTGGGACTGTTAAATTAAGCTAAGCTATTACCCAGCGTAGGAGATGAGGAGCATTGTAAGTACCAAAGAACTCACTGACATTTGCATTTTAATGAGTGCTACTGCAATCAAACTTCATTAGGTTAGGTATCTGTCTTTGGCTTGTCAGAAAGAGATCTAAAGCATTTACCATTAAAACTGAAAACAGGATTTTGAGCAACATAAGTATAAAATTTTCTGTTTTATTCATGATATCATTTTATAAATGGTAGTTTACACCTGATATGTCTTCTGACCTCCTGTTATCTGTCGCTTTTCACTCCTTACGGTTTCCCAAAGGTACAAAACTGTCTGTTAACCTCCCTATCTGTCTCTGCCACATATTGCTCAAAGAAAAGAAAATCTTTTTTTTTTTTTTAACTTTTTCCTCTGTTCTACAACATTTAGCACTATTAGCCCACTTACTGTGCTCTGCTATACATACTGCTTCTGATGGGATGGGAACTGTGCTGCTGTTAAACCAGTAAACTACTCATTAAGCATTTAATATACGGTTTCAAAGTGTTATTTTGATCATCTTGTATTGATGGTGAAAATATTGAAGCAAAGGGCTTAACTGAGAAAAGATTAAAAAGAACCTTTCTATAAGTTTTCAACATACACCTCATGTAGGTATCTCAGCTTTATGGAAAAAAAAAATGTTGCTTTTCACCAGACTATGCATGCAACTGTACACGACAAGCATATAGACAGTAAAAGTGTCAGGTCAAACTTGAGTCTGCAGCCCTATAGTTTCAAATCTTAAAGGTAGAAATTAAATGAGCCAATCTATAATTTTTTTACCTCTTTGAAAGAAGTTTTCAAGAAAAAAATTGCAGTGAAGATCTGCTAGTAAAATCTCCCTCTGATCTCTTATATCCCTCACCTCTAGAGTATTAAAAGGGATCAAAATATGACACATATGTACATCCGAATTGCTTATAAAAACCATAGCCATTCTCTTCCTCTTCAGAAGGAAAGTCGTTGAATGCTAATTTCACATAAGGAGGATCAACACTGTGATATGCAAGGCAAGCCATTTTCCCTCTTGCATCTTCATTTCTGGAAAGCAGATTCAGATTCAGTTCAGTTAGTTTGTTATTCTGAACATACTCACTAAAGTGCCACAGAACATACTTACATTTCAAAAAAAAAAAAAAACCTTAAAGATATTTCAATGTATCATATCTCCTCATTCCAGTTTTAGTTGAGAGTTATCTAATTGGCCACTGTTTAGCAGGATTTACTATGCCATTCCTAGCCTATAGATGCATTTAATTCATTAATTTCTTTAAGTACAGATCACAAGTTGCATAATTGTAGTTACAGGTGGATGGGGGAAGCTCTTAATGTTAATTAAATTTGCCACTTCTACAGATTGTTAATTAACTTGTCACCCACTCTACAAATCTGTTGGCATTAGTGGGTTTCGAAAAATAACAAACATATTAAGCATTATGGGACCAGAAAGACACATAAAATGCCTTTACATAAATTGTCCTCTGTCATCCTTTACCTTGAAATATACATGTGAAATATATTGTCTGGAAAATTAATACAACCTTGTTATTATCCTAAATGGTGTCATTATCATTGTTATCTGAAAATAAGGTCAAAATTTGTCTTACATATTTTATAGAAGCACTTGTTTACAACATAATTTCTATTTTGAAATACTATGGGTAGGATACTGCCTTAGGCAAAATTTTTTAATTTTGCAATTTCCTAGAATCTGTCTGGACAAGTATTCCTGGGACTGGATTAAGAAAACCTAAAAATGGTTAACCCTATAGAGGTATAAAGCAATGGCATAATCAGAAGAGAAGAAAAAATCATGAATATTACCTTGATTTGTAAAGACTGTGGGGAAAAAATATATAAAAAGATGGAAAAAAAAATAAATCTCGTGCTGAATGTGGAAGAGATTGGTTTCAGTGTCTTAAAGGACCTCTGCAACTTGAGGCCATGTTTCCAAAGAAAGAATCCTAAGAACCTTACTTGGACAAAACCTGCCACTAGCAGGTTATCCACTGAAATACTACACTGATTGCTATATTGGTTACTATAGTGATGGTTCACTTTTTTTTTTTTAACTACAGGAGAGGTCAGGTATCTAACCCCAAGAATTCTATTTCATAGTGCTTTCTCCTAATTATTCAGTATTTATAGAAAAGTCTAGTGCAGCATGATCCAAAAGGTCTAATGAGAAGTAGAAAATAACAGGGTTATTTACAACAGACAATAGTGCCAGATGGATATTATTTCTTGCAAGAAAACCTTGCGAATCCGGGAAGGAAAAGTATGTAGAGCAGAAAGGTATCAGACCAGTGCTGGATCACTGGCCTTTCTTTGATAAATTGCAGAACCCTCATTCCACAGAAAGTCTTACATAAAGGAGCACAGGGAATCATCTGGGTGCTTCTCTTTTTACTATCCAATATTCTTCCCTTGGTGCTAGTGTCAGATATTTCAAGACCTGGCTGTTCTATTTCAGAGAGGTTGGAGCATTTTCCAAAACATGACTGCTGGCCAACCATGCACATTAAACCTCAACAAAAGTTGTATTGTGAAGGTTCCTACACTTACTCACCCTTCTGTCTGATGCTATCTCAGTGAAAAAAGTTCAGCCAGGTTGCATATGTGTGTGATGGTCTCAAATTTTAGTTATCAGTTTTAATGTAATGCTATGTCACACTACTGCTTATAAGTCTAAAGAAACTTCTCAGCATTTTGCCTGCAAATTAACTGGTATTCTTTAATGTATAACATTAAAATCATTGCCTTGCAGTCACTAGAGAAATTTTTTGAAGAAGCCTGACAAAAAAGTCAGTATGCTGTAACACAAATTCCAGTGTATGCCACGTATTTTAAAACTGAATAGAGTGCTAGTAGTGACATTTCTCCAACCAGCATGCCTATCATTACATATGTAGTGGAGATTTTCAAAGCAGTTTATCAGAATCATCAGATTCCCTGATTTTCTTACTGAATGTCTAGATGTGACATTGACAAGCTATTATTTCATTAACAAGGCAACCCTTGTTCATGGGAAAAATACGAATCATTAGAGATTTTGCTCATAAAAATCTGTTAACATGTCACGACGCAGCCTTATATCTTTCCACGTTTTCTATAGCCAAAGGCTTAGCGCAGGTATCATTCACTACTGCATTATGACAGTTCATGCCTTTGCAACTTTTTGTAAGTCAGAGTCTGATCCATGTGCAGTCAATGTCAAATCAGTGTCAAATCTGATCTTATCATGGCAACTCTTCTGTAGGAATATTTGCAATTATAATGACAATACCGTTATATTCAGTGTTTAATGGCTAAGAAGTTCCTGCATGTATTTTGTATATCCTAGACCTGTTTGAGATAAGCAAGGTCATAAATAAATGTCATTCTGTGCAGATTTTGTGGATATTTGTATATTTATATTATCACAATTAAAAAGGAAAAAATAAGAAAATAGAAATATCTGTCAGGATAGTTGGTTGCTTATGGACACACTGAGCATTTTCTTAACATTATTTTCATCAAATAAAAATTCTGCTTTGTTAAATCTGCTTCAGAATTGGGTCATAGTACCTAAATGTGTTATCCCATACCAGTAGCTGGAATACAACTCATGCACAGTGGACAGACAAAAAAAAAACCTGTAATTGCTCTTGATGTAGAGTTTATTTTGTTCTTTTCTATTTATTTAGAGGGCAAGCAGATACCAGAGACAGTACTCACAAGCCGCTCTATTCCTCAGTTTGATTCAGCTATTTCAGCTATTTTTTGTTCCCATAAGTCAACTAAACCTATTGGACCACTGTTAAGACTTCCCACCACCCCCAATATGATCTCTATTCTTATTATAACATTTCATGTGAACTTGGAGCTTTTCAGCTACCAGAGAAGTGGATCTTAGTCATCATCTGGGCTTGAACTGGTTGTGTTACCCCATTGCAGTCCTGCTGGATAACCCTACCAAGGAATGAAGTGCACAGCTGTCCCAGTATTGATCGTATCACCCAGCAGCTCTCCTCATCTTGTTACAGGGCTTGGTTAGCACTTTGGCAGCAAAACAGCTCAGAGCTTAACAATGTGCAAAAATACTCTGAGGAGTGTACAAATGGGAAGAGTGGGCAATGTTTCCCATGTATTCCTGTATCCAGCAAATTGCTATTTCTCTATCTCTTCAGAATATAATGTTTGCCACCTGTTCAAGGTGATGCTGTAAGATTTTTTCTTTTTTTTTTTTTCTTTTAAAGCCTATATGATATAATAAATCACAACTAAAGCTGGTGATTAATAATGAGACACTTCATAGTGAAACCTCTGCAAAGGAGGAAATTGTGCAAACAGGCAGAGTTATCTGTCACCACATGACAAAGTTCAAGTTTAAGAAGCTGCTTGTCAAATACAATCGACTGAATGAGTGATAGATTAGATCTTAATAGCAGTAAAAGCAAGCTATAAAGCATTGCCTTCCCTTGCAATATAAAAGCCTCTCCTTTTAAACACTCTATGATGAAATGAAGTAAAGCAAAATAAAAAATAGTAGGGGAGACCAGTGATGTTTCTTCCTTACTTGGAATACAGTGAACTGTGTTAGCAATTTTAATGCTCAACTCAAGTCAAGGTCAATTTAACTCTTTTTGCTCTCAAGTTAGCTCTCTCTGTTAAGAAAAAGAAATATACACAAAAATTAATCTAGATACTGTTCTAATTTCTGTAAGGTTACTAGTATCTCAAAATCTCTCTTTAATTCATCAGTCTACAAGCAGTTTTGGCAATAAATAGTTGATATTTTTGGTTAAACAGAAATTTCGATGCTGCAAACCCAAGTATTAGCGAGCTACTGTAGCCTGGTTTGTCTAGCATACCTCAGTGTAGGTACACAGATAATTTCTTGTTTTAGTAACTGAGATTAGGACTCTGGAATGGCTATCCAACAATCTTTGCAAAATGTGAGAAATTCCCTAATTTCCCTAATTTTCTCTGTTCCCTTCAGCAACACCTCAGAAGACACTTATTTTGTGTATACATGTAAACAATGTATGCGCTGAAATTGTTAAAGACCATTCTGTCTAGTGGCTGGAATGCCAGACTAGTATTTCTGGGAACTATGAAGTCCTGCTCAACATCCTCCTCAACATCTGCTCTGTGATGTTGAACAGGTCATTTCTCTATATTTGCATTGCATTTAGCAGAATAAATGGAATTTTCTGCTCCCCTAAATCCCCTTCCCCTCACCTTCCTTGCAAAGTTTTGTGAAATCAGTACATAGCTATGTGCCAATTAGCATGAGCAGAACGAAATTTAGGGGGTTGAGTCTATAGTCAGACTATAATGTCTGCTTTGGAAAGATACAGGAATTCTCACCACCACTCTGCCTCAAGGAAGTAACATTTTCTAGATTTTTATTTTCTGGGTCTCAATAGCACAGGATTAGCACCCATATATGTCATCAGATAGAGTCCCATCCAAGTCTATTTCACATAACTTCTTTGATAAAAGAATAAAATATCATCTTAAAACTGGTCAAGTTTTTTCTCTGAAAATGTTTACTGGAAGGCCCTTTTAGAATTTTATCTTCTAAAGATTAATAGCTATAAGATTAATACCTATAATTTTATTTATATGTCAAATTAATTTATTCCCAAATTATACTTATTTTCTTTTTTTTTGTCATATCAGTATTGTATGTTTTACATTACCATTTATATATGGTATTGTTCAGCTTTAAGAACTCTTCTGCTTCTCCAGTTCTTTTTTTCCTGTTAGTAGAACACAGTTATATTCCCCTTTGCCTTAATCTTACTGTATTACATGTTTTCAATCTTCTAGAAAGTCTTCTAAAACAGTCTTTCTAAAATGACTTTTGTCCATACACTGCAGGTTGAATTTCTGCTTTTCTGAACTGCGTAACCAGACATGCAAACAGTAATTGATATGAATCCTTATCATTCCTTCCAGCAATAACATTAGTGCTTTTATTCACAGGAAGTATTTTGCTTAGTATCCCTTCAAATTACATTTGCCTTCTCTTGTGGCAGCTTTAACAATGGTATCTTAATATTAAACCGCCTTATCTCTCATATACTATTGACATATCCACTTTTTTTTAAATTTCTTGAAACTTTTTTTATTATTATTATTATTTTTATATTTTTTTGGCTTGGTTTTTCTTTAGGCATTTAAATTATTGACAAATATATGTATTAGATGATAGTACTTAAGCAGTGAAGTTTCCAGAACTGGAAAACTCGCACATGATCTTGATGCCACCCTTGATGTTCTGGAGCCATTCCTCAAGTATCATCTGTCTCCATTTAACATCCCTACTACATCTATGGGCAAGTATGATAATTCAGACTGAGAGATCTTATTTCTCTTTGCATCCCTAAAGCATTTGCATCCTTTAGTAGGAACCTTACATGTCCATCACTGCATGCCAAAATCTTAAACTTCTTTTAGTGGCATAAAGAGTTTGACAAAACCAACCTACGTTTAAAAAAAAAAAAATACTTAAAAAAAGAGCTAGGAATTGCCATGGATGAACTGTATTAACATCCATTTCAGCTAATCAGTTTTCTGTGTAAGGAAAACACCTTTTCTGTTATTCCACAGAAGTGAAATTCTTGAATGATATCAGTACATTTATCCTTAACAAGCACCTTTTTTTTGCTTTATCTAAGCAATCTAACCACAGAACTGCGTATCCATCTCTATCTCCTCCTTGTGCATTAGCTTTTTAACCTGCACATCAAAACTTTCTTTTATTGGCTACAATAATGTGCACTAACAAAGCAGAAGAAATTTATTCTCACATGGTGGAGATTGCTGTGAAAACTAGGTCACTGAACTATTATTCCATACCTGTACCTACTGACAAGATTTTGTCAGGAAAATGTCAGGAAGGAGTTCAGGAAGAAAGCACAGGAAGGATTAAAATCTATGCCATTTAACTCCTAACTGAATTCCTTCTTGTATTAAATGTCATTACCTGAGCTGTAGGCCACCGAAGGATATTCCTACCTTTTTCCCACAGAACTTAACAAGGGCAAGTTCTCAGCGAAGTCTCAGTGACTTTCCGATCCTGGAGGACCATTTTAAGCGAAATGTAGAGCACCAACCACTCAGTAGTGGCAGCTGGACTAACTTCTGTGGACAACATTGCATACCATTATTCTATTTTGACAACACTAATGCATAGCTATTATGCTGTTGTATTTCTGGCACACATCTTGTCCAATTAGATCTTAGCCTGAGTACTGCCATTAACAAAATATACATGGAGAAGCTCCTAAGCAGAAATAATTACTTATATTTTAGTGACTGTAGCTCTTCAGAATAAGTTTTCAAATGAATATGCTGGCCTGTCTTTTTTTTCCTCCTATAACTTCCACATTTTGCATGAGTGAAATATCTACACTTCATACCATCACAGAGCACAGCCAGAATCACCTTCCACCACTCTTGCTGAAAGAGCTAAATGGGAATGGAAAAACCATATTTGAAAACCTAGCAGCTTCCTTAAATTGTGAAGGAGACTGAGACGTTTTGTGAAAATCTTTCCCTTCTGAAAGCGCACCTGCTGCACTAGGTAAGTGATGAGCAACCTGTACTGGATTTACAGTGGTCCTGGATAGCCTTCACTTGCTACGAATGAACTGTAACACTGGGTCCTTATTCTTTTAGCTTCTGGAGTTGTCAGGGGCAGCATGTCTATATGTGCAGTCATCAATGTAATTCCATGACTAACATGCCTCAGAAAATTTAACTTCTTGGATAATACATATATTTTTTACTGTTTTTTTTTTTCTTGGAATACAATGAGACAAAAGTAGAAAATCTCACTCAAAATTAATAAATAAATAGAAAGACAAAGAAAGTGTTTTTGAAATGTATAGCAAAGTCTATATGTATAGCAATGGGAAGAGGAGTCTTCAGGAGAAATAAATAGAATCAAACCAATCCTTCAACACTTAGGAACTCTTTAACCCAGAATGGTTTCACACCAAGACACAACATGAAGGGAAATATTGCATGTTCTCTTTGACTGTAGATATGTTCACTACAGCCTTTCCTTATCACATCAACTGGAATTTGGACATTTGATCCAAAAGGAATGCCATCCAGCTCACAAGTATCCAATTTCTCACTAGGCAAAATCTGTTTATTCAAATAAGGGAGTTTTGATGGAGGCAATCACAACTAGACTCTCATTTGTGCAACTATATCTTGATAGAAATAAGAAAAAGAAGTGGTGTGTGACTCTGAAGTGTCAGACCTACACAGACCTAAATCAGCATCTAGAATATCTAGTGCGGTTAGATTCTTCACTGGGGAAAAATAAACAAATGGACAAAATGATAGGATAAATTTGTGACTAGAAACAAACAAACAAAACATAGAATAAATTGAAGCTACAGCTTTGGACATGCCTAAAATTTCTTTAAAATATTCTGTTTTGTCTTTAAAATGGGGATGGGAGCTTGCATACATTGAACTCTTATGAATCTGTTTTGAGACTTATAAGGATGCTGCCATAATATCCTACCACCAAGTTTCCTGGAAAGGAGGCAGCTCTTAGGTAGATTCACTAAATTCAAGCTGCCAAAGTAATAGTTTCATATATTAAAATCCCAAGACCTCAGACTACAGACAAATACCCCATAGAAGCTACTTTTCTCCTCAAATCATTGTCTTAATAGAGTCATTTCATGTGAGTTCAAGGTAAGAAATATTTAATAAGAAGAAGTATTGTCATTGGGGTAGACAAAATACATAAGTAAAGAAAAAAGACTTTCTTTGCAGTACTTCCTCATACTGGAGAGGCTTTATAATTCTGACAGAATCTTCACTACTTTCTACATTTTCTAGTCAGGTTCTGAGCTCTCCAGCACAGGTAACCTTTTAAAAATCCCAATGGAGTAATGCAACATCTGGTGCTTAGCTCTGGAAAGGATCTCTTGTGCTAACATGTCTTTTGCCTCTCTATTAAGAGTGAGGTCTGGGGAGAGGCCATGGGGAGAGCCCGAGAGACCCTAGAGCAGAAAATCAGGTGCAAGAGAGAACAGGTTCCTACATTTGCAAATAGAAAATTATTAGCTAGAGAGAGGAACTGAAAAGAATGATGAAAATGTTCATAAAATTGTCAGGGAAAAATATAGTGAAATTCATGTCACATGGAACATAGACATGCCATACGAAAATTGTAGGCTTGCTGTATGTTGGACTCACTTAAACATATTTTCAAGTATGTTTATTAATAATTATTAATATTATTAATAATTGTTATTAATAATTATTTTTAAGAAAAAAATCTAATTTGAAGAGCTAATAAGCAGGGACATAAGCAATAGATTCCAGGGAAGAATGTCCTGAGAAATGCTTGAAGGACAATGTTCCAAGTTGTTACCTTTGAGATTTCTACAGTCTCCTCCAAAGTGAGCAATTCATTTCCCAGGCATGTCAAAGATCTAAAAAAAAAAAATGTAAATATCATCTGGGAAGGAGGAACACAGAAATTGAGAAAGCATTTTGTTAAAAATTGTTTCTGAAATAAACTTGAACTGGTTTTTCATTATTATACTGTCCACATCCCAGAGCTGGCAGAGCCTTGTAAATGTTAAGTCCCCTCCAAATCTCCCTGTGAAAGATACAGTCCTGGGAACCTAGGCATGTCAAGTGTTGTTAATTGCTTTTATATTTGAATAAACAGTATTTTTCTCATGTAAACCTGTTTGATCACCGAATTAGCCATTTGTCATTGCTTTTACAGAACTACAGGTCTTAGTCACCCTAACCTGAGAATACAGTAAACATTGAAACTGCGAACAGAAAATGTATAATCCCAGTGAATATCAGGATGGGATTTGACCACAAAAAAACAAGACTGAAATGCAGGCACAAAAGGGCTCTTAAAGAACTCCAAAGGTATCACGTATTGTAAATAAACTGCTTATTACATACTATCCAGTCTCAGGGGATTTCAGGGGTGAAAAAGATTCAGAAAGGAGAAGAAAAGAGGGATATGGATAGGATAGAAGCACAGGAAAAATTAGAAAGAAAAACACATATGGTGAAGCAATGAAAATAAATCCACACTGTCAGATAACACCAAAAGGGAACAGACAGCTCAGGAAAAAGAACATAAATATGACATTCAAGAAGGAAAAAAAAAACGAAAACTTTACCAGGAATGATGTTGGAAAGCTGCTTAAAAAAAATAAATAAATAAATAAAAAGAGAAAGAAAGAAAGAAACCTAAACTAAAATTCAACTCTGAGTCTGCTCAAGTCTACCTTGTTAAAGGGAGTACTATGGTTAGGATAGACCAGTTTCTCCAGCCAACACTACCCAAAATAGTGACATCATTAAGATCTTTGAGTTATGAAACCATATGACTAGGAATCCATTTGCATTTGGGAGTTAGGATAGAGTTGGATTTACAGAGAAAGACATTTTTTAAATAGTTATTAAAGAACAATTGTAAAATAATAGTATATTTATAAATACAAAAAAGGAAAAATTGCAAAATACTATGTCAGTTAAAAAAGGTATCTAATTATTTATTTTTTTTTGTGATTTATAAAGAGAAGCTGTATTTTACTTACACTGGGAAAGAAGATTCATGCTAAAAAAAAAGATATATGATGCTAAGTGTATTCTTGCCATTAAGAAGAGAGGTATGCATTTGAAGGAAGAAAATGCAATAAAAAAGTACCAAAAGCCAGCTATACAATATTGTATTCCAGCATACAGATCTATTCTGCTCTAACA
>JAUBNY010000160.1:848343-877859 GCA_032275445.1 Crypturellus soui | reverse complement strand
TTCCAAACCCACCTGGATGCCACCCTGTGCCCCGTGCTCTGGGTGTCCCTGCTGGAGCAGGGGGTTGGACTAGATGACCTCTAGAGGCTCCTTCCAACCTCAACCATTCTGGGATTCTGTGATTCTGTGAACTCCTAGATACACCCTCATATTCTGTTTATTTGTTATTATTCATCTGTATCTAAACATATATGAATAACTTTATATATCTATCTTATGACCTTAATGACTTCACTTAGAAAACTCAGAGCATGTTATTTTTAACATAAGTCACTAGATCACTAGAAAACTAAAGGTTTAGCACAGTTGCTTCTAATACCAAACACATAAAAGATGATTACATGAGCTACAAAAAGATATTTCTGTAATTCAGGCTTTGCATACAACTGTGAAATATACACAAAACCTCAATTTCCCTGATTGCGTAAATAAAAATATAGAATGCATAAGTAGTATAAATATATGAAATATATTATATATATATATATAAATATATATGAATATTCTGACAGAATTATGCTGTTTATTGTGGTAATGATGCTTCAGTTTTGATTGATTTGGATAAAAAGAATACTGTGTCCAAGATAATTCATGTAGAGATGGATGGTGTATAAATGAATTAGTTCATTTTATAAAAGTAGGGTGTGAAGACCATATTGCAGAAAATTTAAATTTGGTTCAAGCCTTCATACTTTTACACTTTTATGACAGAACTGGATCTCTGCAGATGATCTATGTCTGTACTCAAGTAATTGCTTGTTCTATACAAATGTTTTTGGTAATCAGTGCCTTAAAGAAAAAGAAAGGAAATGGGAAAAATATCTTGTCTAAAAGAGGCTTTTTATATAATTTTGTATATATCGACATTTCCTATACACTTGTTAGTTGCATAAAATGGGCCATGAGTTATTCATTCTTACTGCCCAGAACCATTTTTAAGGATTACTTTCTAAGGCAAGATGAAACAAGGGAGGAGGTTAGAAAACATTTCTTTCCATTACATTCTTCCATATTCTCCTATTAAAAAAATACCATAAATGCCATAAAATCTCTGTAACTCCTTCTTTATCTAATTCTATCTGTAAAAATATAAGAGTAATGGAATCTTCCTAGTTACAATTTCAGTCACATCACCTTTCGCAGATACATGTTGCTAGCGAAAAACAAGAACCATAAGAAATATCCAGCTTTGGATGTTTCTATACTCTATAAAATCTTTATTTTACTTTTGTTTAGATGGAGTTTGAATAATGTTCCAGACACTCATGGTGGCTGAAAAAAAAGTGTAAAAAAAAAAAGCCCAATCTTGTAGTCATAGCTAACAGAAAGAAAAAGTAGGAAAAAGTATGAGTAGGAAAAAGAAATAGTTTGACATAGAAAAACATGGAAAACCCAGAAAGTCTAAACAATCTTTTGCACACAAAATTCCAAAGGCATATCTATTAGTTCATTTATCACATTTGAACATTGTATGAACAACTCTTTGGCCCATTGAGGAAAAACTGTTTTGAAAGCAAATGAAAGGCAGACTTCTGGGATAATAACTGGATATTAATCATGAGACTTGCAAGACTTTCTGCATAGTATGTTGAAACTTGAAAGAATGATGGGAATGAAAATGATATCAAGTTAGTTCATCATGATCACAATATCAAATTCATGGTTAAGAAAGAGCTCTTCACTCACTTTTTTCTGTTTGACAGTACACATTCAATCTCTGAGAGCATGATTCTCCTATTGCTATGTATACATATCAAAAAATTCATAAAGACGAAAACAAAATAATTGTTAACTTGTTAGTATATGCAATCATTTAATACATATAAACACCAACCTGTATATCAATGCATTAATCTGTGTTCTGACAATACCACATTAATTATTTTTTAATTGATTTACTGGTTGTCTATACTAGTATTATTTACTACAAAAAGATTAATTTTTACAGATAGCAACTTCTGCTTTCTTCTGAATTCTCTTTCACTTCTTTCTCTTCTTTCTCTCATACAACAGTGGATTTTTATTTACTAAATTGCATCTTACAAATAGATTCAAGTGCCTCATCAAAACATACTCCCTATTCAAACTCATCAATAGTTTGTGTATAATGCTCAGCATTATGCATAATGTTCAGCAGGATTTCTCAGCATCTACTACGTGCATGGAAACAGCTACTATACTCATAAGTCTTTACAGTCAACAGCTTTGACGGTGCAAGCAATGATAATTTTACAGACTGCTGCTCGAATAAACTATATTTTAGTTTCCTGGACAATCCCAAATACAGGAGGAAAAAAAGGAGGAGAATAGCAGAAGATTTCTGATAGAATGCATTATTACAGAAATATAGACAGTATATGACTACAATATATTGTAAAAAAATGTTTGGATGCTAAACATCCCAACATGCTTTTACCCAGCACTGGAAAAGTTATGTTATTTATATTAAGGCAGTGTTTTGATTTATTTTTATTTTGAATCTATTCCCTAGTATTATTCATTTTTCAGTATAAAATAGGATATAACTAGATAGGCCCCTGGAATATTTAGGTCATGAGAAAGATAGTAATAGAAATTAAAATGGTGATACATTGAGCTCTTTGCAATATAAATTGTATATGACTAATATTCTCCCATACAGATCACATGCCCTCTCAGCCTATCAAATTTGCTAACACATATAGGTCAAATTTATCTTAAAGTTTTTATTTATTTTTTAGCTGATTCTCTTTAACTCAGATAGATTGGATTTCCTGCAGACAAAAGAGTGTGGCAGAAACAAACCTTTTTCTGGTATTGGTAACTATTGCTAACAAATACTAATT
Organism: Crypturellus soui; assembly: GCA_032275445.1. Taxonomy (NCBI): domain Eukaryota; kingdom Metazoa; phylum Chordata; class Aves; order Tinamiformes; family Tinamidae; genus Crypturellus; species Crypturellus soui. The sequence goes on along the minus strand of JAUBNY010000160.1, from coordinate 875,034 downwards.
TAGACTAACTTGGAGAGTTGACCATGGTGGCCAGTGGGTATGTTCCTATTAAAAAGGAGACAGGTGAAAAGGTGAAAACAAGCAAGAGCAATCCAAAATACAGGAATGAATGTAGATGAGAGTAAAGGAGAAAAAAAAAAAAAAGAGGAGGGGGCTTAAGAGGATAGCCACAAAGCTAGAATGTTTTTACATTCTTTTTTACTTTTTTTTTTACATTTTTTAATGTAGTGTAGACTTTTTTTCATCTTCTTTTTTTTTTTTTCTATTACAACCATTTCATGCTATCACAACTCCTGATGTTACTAAATACAAGACCCTGTGTGCAGTGAAGCCCCTTACTTTTGGAATCATCAGTTCAAAAACCACTATGAGTCCACCTGTACTAAGATACAAGTGACTTAAATACTGACTTGTTCACATCATAGAAGCACCAAATATTTGGTCACAGTTTGGGACTTTTTTGAGCCTCTTCTCCATGGAAGTCTGAGCAAAAATACCAGGCAGCTGTGTTGGGAATTCACAGGGGCCTGTCAGAAATCTGAATAGTGTCAACTTCCACTATCCAGGATTCAGATTACTCCTGTTTCCTCTCTACATTTGGAAGTGTTTAGGTTTATTTTTTGTTTGAAAGTAATTTAAGAACAAAGTTCTCAAGTGCTTGTCTGTAGCTCAGTACTGCATTCACAGGTGTGGGAGTTGGTCTAATCTTGCCAAGATGCTACTGATTGGCAACCTACACAGAAGAACTGGTTTTCCTCATTTAAATGTGATCGTGATGTATCTCTCATCATTTGTATCTGATACTTCATGCATAGTCTGATATATATATATATACATATATATATATATATATGCTGATACTTCAGCATAGTCTAGCCTATGAAAGACAGATTCACAAATGAGTCTTAGGTTATTTTTATTTTCAGTAACTTAAATTGAGAAAAGCCAATCTAAAGTAATTTTCATTACTCAAAAAAATACTCTTCAAACACCTGAGTGATGTTGGGGAGGTTTAACAATGTTTAATTCAGAACAAATACAGTAACAGCTTTTCAGCAGAATAGGAAATAGAAAAGTCTACAGGAAAATACCATTTTTCACCCCGCATCAAAAAAAAAAAAAAAGATACTATAGAGAAATTTTCCAGATGAAACCAAAGCAAAGAGCCCTTACCCTCAAAATCCATTTTATAACAGCATTGTCAAGGAGTTTTAAGCTTCTCACTTCCTGTCTTTTTCCTATTTTTTGTTTCTGAGCTCTTTCACAGCAGACTTTTAATAGTTAATATATATCTTCTCATTGAGCTGCAGTTTCTATTTTGTTTTAGAAAGAACACATATTTATCCATGCTGATCTGTGCTCACACCGAAGTAATTCAATTTTTCTGTTATGTATCATCCTTGGATAATACTTTACAGGAGACAGGTCTTACATCCATATTCATTTTTCCTTTTATATGTAGATATTCTATGTTCCTAAAAGGGGCATATATTTCAGGTAATGCATAAGAAATCAAATAAAATTAGCAAATTAAATAGAACTTATATTATAAAACTTTGTGCATTTTCTCCCTAAAAGACTTCTATATCCTTGCTTCTTGAGACTTAGCAATACTACCACAGCTTTTCAGATAGACACATGAGGTGTCTTCATAAGCTATAGCTCCCTTTTTTCTGAGACTTTTAATATTTTTTCCTCTCTTCCTGCAAAAATTGGGAAAGACAGCTAGAAAGAAAATCACTTACAGTTTTCCTTACAGACTCCCTATTTTTACTTTTATGTTTATGATGTTCTGTACTTTACACAAAATAATAAGAACAAATGCTAAAAAGATCAAAACTGAACAGCTAGCAATGTGACCTTCAGATTCCTCCCAGAAAATCTAGCACAGCAGGCCTAGATTGATAGCTAAACCTATCAATAAATGAAAGTAAGGTCAATAGTTAAGCATTTTTTTCTCCTAATAAAATTTACATAGCATAACATTACATAATATTTATGTAAGATTTATATTTTGCCAGCAGACATACTTTATATAGATCTCCCTTCCATTCAGCTTTTAAATGCTCCCATAGCATAGCATTACCTCACTGGCATATACTGAAATATCTGTGCTTAGCTGCACAGATAACCATTATATGTATTTTAGTTGATGACAGCACTCACTGGCACATACACACAGGGTGAAGAATCCTTCTTTTACACTTGTACATGGGCACTACAAGAAAGTTAGCATTTAGCTTTACATCCTTTCTTATTTGGTAAGCAAAGATAAATCAAAGTGACAGTTACTTATTAACCCCAAACAGATGTTTTGGGAGTGATGAGTGAGAACTATTCTCCATTTGTTCTGGTTACAGCAGACACATCAGGTCCTTCTGGATTTATGAGAGCACTGTTGTTCCTGATGAACTTTAGAGGACTTCTTCTTCAAAAAAATTATCTCATACAGTCCTGAAATATTTTGAAATACACAGAACAGGGTCTGATCTAGCTACAATACCTAGCAGTTTGTATGCATAATAATGATTAACGTTTCTTTACCTTTGGTGCCCTTGTAGGCAGCTACAGTAGTTACAAGCTACAGCAAATAAAGAGCTCATTGGAAAGGTTTGAACCAAACTTTAAACTAGAGAATGATTTTGTTATTACCTGATGTTTTCTTCTGTCCCCCCCTTTTTTTTTGTAGGATGGAAGGACTGAATTGTAAATTTTGCTCTACACAGAAGAGGAAGAGGTTAAAGTTTGACAATGGAAGGAAATTTAGGTTACCTTAGGGCACACTATCAATCGAAAATATAAAGTTAGCCAAAATTAATAAGGCATAGTAAGAAATATAACATAAGAAAACATAACATAACCAACAAACATAACAAAAGCCAAAGATGTCAGGCAATGATTATTGTGGACTTTCTATAAAATATTGTTCCTTTTATTAAAAATGTTTTTCAAATAGCAAGGAGAAACTATTCTCTTCTAAGTAAAATTTAGAAAAGAAGCAGACATGTTTGTCAAAGAAATCTTCACATAATGCGCTTTGTAGAAATGTCTACATATTCTCAAAGCAAGTACACAATATACAGAAAGTGTATTAGCAGGTTAGTAAAGTCTTTCTGTTTGAAAAGAAGAACATGTGGAAGCATGTGAAAATTTTATAAGGTAATAAAAAATAAGTGTTTCTCTGTGTTATGGAAGCATTTATTCAATATAGCACTTCCAACATAGGAATTCTTGGCCATCCAGGAATTTTATGTGTTCTCTATCTTAAGGGCAATGACCTCTATGTAGTATAATCAATATCCACAAAGTAAATGTTGGTTCTCAACAATAGCAGCAACAAAAATCATCTCAGACTTCTTTTAACTTAATGTCCAAGTTGTAAGAAAGGTTCCTAGACCATGAAGACTTCCCCTGAAGCCCAATAGACCACTTGGCCTGACACATGAGAGTTGAAAGGCCCTTTCAGGATGAACAGGCCGTTGCAGTTAGTTCTTCTGGGAAAGAAGGAACAGATTTCTAAGCTCTGGTCCCTCAAGGTAATAAGAGAAGTCTGCAGAGCTCTTTGCTTAGGTTTCTAGGCTTCTGAGAGATCTGTGATTCCTAACAAACTTTGATGCTTTCCATATTAGTTGAATTCAGGCCCACAGAGCAGCAATTTGATAGGATCATTTTGATGCCACATGTGTGCCTGTTAATTGTGTGTGAAGTATAAGCATCTAATTCAGGATACTGGCTTTTACCACATTAGTCAAGTGGGAGATAGTCCAGGCTGAGAAGGGCAGTAAGAGAACGAAGAGGGTGGAAACGTACTTCTCCCAAGTCTTGTGTCTTGCATGTTTAAATCACTCTGTGAAAAATATTTTCACATTTTCACAGTTAAAAAAGATTCTACCTCCTACTGAGTAGGAGGGACACCATTAAATATAATTGCAGTCCTGAAGAGGCATCCTTTTGCTCTGTTCTGATGACTACCTAATGGCATAAAGCTTCTGTGGTAGTTAGCACCTGCCTTATACAGAACAAGGGCTACTACATATGCTCCTTTAGTTCATTTCTATGTACCCTTTAGAAAGTTAAATCACTCTGAAGATAGGCTAAAGTGAATATCAGTGCCTAGTATCTCTCTGTTCATTGCAAAAAAAAATGAAAAATTTATTTTTACAACTAAATCTGAGTGTCACAAAAGATATAGTTTATAAAAATTAACACCAAAATAACTACTTGCATGGCTAAGCTTATTACAAGTTAATTAAAATTAAAAAAGACTACAGTAGCTGCATATTTTCAGATATGAATCATGATAAATAATTTCTAACAGCCAATTTTCTGAGACCTGGACTCCTTCACTGAGACTAATAGATTTTTAGACTGAACACCTTGAAAATCAAGAACTGTAGAAAAAACATCAAAATTGAAAAGACTTTGCTGACCTTCAGACTAGCCTTAACTTTTACACCCTTTTTAAAACTAAATAAAAATGTTGAATAACTATAAAAGAAAAAGAAAAAAATCACATGAGAAAAAAATGTGTTTTTATTATGCGATATTGTAGTATCACTGGTCCATTTAGTTGAATTTAAAAAGAAGAAAAAAATCCCTGTGGATTCTTTGCTCGACATTCTAATTTACAATTGAATATAATAGAATTTGAAAACACCATAGGCAAACTTCTCTCTTAGCTTTTTATCTTTTCCCTAACTCATTTATGGGTAAAACCTCTGCTTGTTATGACTTTTTAACTGAGAAGGAAGGAACAACACACTGTCTGACAGCTTGTCATGTTCAAAAGCAGTGACAACACGAGTCAGAACCTCAAACTAATTCAAAGAATTCTCTGGGGTCCTATCTAGCACTTGGGTCACTCTGAAGTGGAAGTGGAAGGGTGCAAAGCTGCATTTATGAATCGAGGATTTTCCTTTAATATATCACAAGAAGGATGTCACAAAAAAAAGGAAAAAAAAGGAAAAAAAAAGATTGTCAGCCCTGTTCAACACAGCAGTTCTGTATTTTTATCTTTTTGCACATTACCTTTCTTGAAAAAGGGATTTTTTTTTTATATAAATGATCCTATTACTTTAATAGTCTCCATTTACATTCTGAATTTTCATTATGTCAGTTATCCGATCCCATTTAAACAGTGAAATTTGTGGGCCTCATGGCTATTTTAATGTGATGCCTTTCATGCTGTAATTGAGAGGAGTCTCCGATGAATAAAATAAATGCTTTCAGAGGAATCTCAGGCTCTCAACAGACATCAGCTAAAATGTTAAGAGTGCCTCAAAGTCCCTCTGGTACTATATTTTCTAACCATGAAAGAAATGTCATTATTGTAAATTCTTAGCCTTTGTCTGAAAATCTTGTACCATCTCCCTTGAGCGTCAGTTCAGTTAATTAATTCAAACAATTTCCTCTCTAATCTCTAAAACATTTTCATATTTAAGACAATAAATGAGACACTTAAGGGGCTCATTCGTTGTTGGTCATTAATATGCCATGGAATTAAAAGAATTATTGCTGGCCTATAGTGACATGAATAATTTTCGTATGGTTTGGACCCATTCAAGGTTAAAATTATGACCTCTCAGTGCTCTAAGCAAATGAATATAATGAAATCCTTTGAATAGGACTTGCCACTCCTTTGTCTTTCTTGGTAACTAATTTGATAGTTAACCATATGATTTATGCCAATTTTGGGATCACATTATTTAATGATAACTTTAAAATTAGTAATTAATTTAGCAGTGGATTGATTGTGTTTCTCTTGAACCAGTGCATAAGGTTAATGCAATAGGAATCTGATAGGTCTGGTAACTTTGACAGTAATTGGTTATTATGTTACATGTTAAGATAGCAGTCAGCAGTTGAGAATCCCCAAGAGATGTGCAGGAGATAGATAGGGCTGTGTGTTTGCAAACCTGCAAACCTTCCTCCCTTCAAATACTTGATTTAAATTAATAATTGAGATATTTTTGACCTTCAGGGTGATGTTTCACAAGGCTTAGTTCTAACTAATGTAAAATACCAGATACAGCAAAGTATCAAAATAATTCTCTAATAGAAAAATCAACAAAACAGCTATGACTTCCTCTTTGTTCTCAAATCTAGTATTTCTGCTCATTTGTAAAAAATAATATGCTTTCTATGCACCATAAAAAGCTGTTGGTTTCTTAACATTGCTGATGTTCAGATTAAATACTTCATACTACAGAGCAAAATATCTGAATATTTTTGGACATTATTTATTAGGAAACTTTCCTAGGTTTTTGAATATTAGTATTTATAATAAAAACTCAAATAATTAATTTATCGGTCAGATACACAGATAAACTTCTCTCAAAGACTAATTTAAGTATAAATGAAATATCTATGTGCTTATTACCTCATTATTTACCTGTTGATCACATGTTGATATAAGCTACTAGCACATGATTTACATTGAAAGTATTTTCTTTTTTTTTTTCTTTTTTTTTCTTTTTTTGGTAATAGAATTTATTAAGATGATAATAGGGAGGGATAACATACTTGAATCAGACAGATTATCCAAAAGACATTTTTCATTATGTTTCTCTTTGAAGCCCCATACATACAATTTACAGATTATGAATTAATTTACTACACTCAAGATGTAACATCTTTAAAAAAAAAACTTTGTTCTGAGCATATATTGTATTTTAATAGTTATAGAATGATAGATTTTCATAAAAGATAAAACTATAATGTGCACTTTTAAATTTCTGAGCATAGAGATGGATAATCTGTTACCAGTGATCACCAGACTAAAAAGATACAAAGTCTAGTTCAGGTGTCCTAGAAAACAGCAGAAGTTTTCTGAAATGAAGTGACAACAAACTCATTGTCGCAAGGAACAAGCCATTGGGAAAAGTCCGAATTCAAGTGGGCAGAAGCTAAAGGGACGGGTATATGAAAATATTGCATGACACATGTCTCAGAGCACATCTTTTGAAAGTCGTGTTTTCGTGAATTAGATTAGGCATTGTCAGTTATTTCTATTTCTGAGGCACGCCATCAGTCACATTGTGTTAGCCTGTGTGATACAAAATGACATGACGTGATGCAATGGAAAGCACAGCACCTCAACTAGGAAATTTAGAAATAGCATTTTCCACCTGTCAGAATCACAAAACACCTAAATATGATTACCAGTCCTTCCTTAAAGTAGGTCTTGGTACAGTTTGGGTTGACTTACATTACCAGAGCTACATGAGGAAAGTAGCATGGTCTCTGTCCTTTAACAGGGCTTTCTTGTGAGTCAGATCCAAAAGGACCTCATTCTATTAGCATCCAAATTGCACAGCAAATTGCAAATATATTTAAGAGACTTACATATCTGTTTTGTTTTGTTTTGTTTTTTTCCATTTTCCTTCTTCTTTAAAATTCCTCTATGTCAAGGGTTGGGTATACTGGTGGCCAAAAAACACATATAAAAGTGGGTAAGGGAATTTTGTCTTAATTTCTCTGGAACAGAAATAGCAGCAGAGTTGAAGGCACAAGTCACAGTTCAATTTCTTTTAGAAAAAAAATTCACCAGGTAGACCTGAATTCATTGTATGCTTCTGTCATGGGCACCTGGCATGGAATGGACAAATGCAATATTACTGTGAAACAGTGAAATGAAAAAATGGTATAGCTGTAATGAAAAAAACTTAACCCAGAGTGGAACTGTCTTCCACACTGTTCATCAAAGTATATGTCTGCCATCCTTTTAGACAGAGACCCATATAGAAATACAACATATGACCTGAACATATGACCTGCCATCCTGAACACTGGTGATTATGCAATGAGTGAATGCAAATAAATAAGACTGATTACCTGAATAACTTTTTCTCCTTAAAACTAGTTTCATGTTGCTTTTAATTTCACCATTCTCCACCGTTATATACATATACATATAATATACATGTTTCACAAGCTATTTTTATCTAAACATAATTTGATATCAAAATATTTGATAAAGTATTTAAGAATATAGGCCAACGTTTCCATTAAAAGTAGCTCTCGTGGTTACTTTTTGAGGCCTGACATCAAGTGTTTGAGACACTTACCACCTCTTAATTTAATGTTTGAAAATCCTAGCATCACTGAGCAAAATGAAAATAGATAATGAACGCTTTCTTAAAGACAGAAAGGCACTGTTTATCCCCCTTAATGTTTGTTATTGCCTTTCCTTAGAACAGGATTTTATGGTGAGTGCATAGTCCTCTCACCATGATTCAGAATTTTAATATGTCCCAGAATTATGTTCCTGGAAGTAAATGCTTTTCAATTTTCTGATCCCTACAATATAACAGTTCCTTTTTAGAGGAATCTGCTCAGTCCAATCCAGACTCGGCTCTCAGGAACCTGCTAAGGGTAGAATTGGTTGCCTGGTTCTTGTGAAAAGCTGAACACGCTGAGGCAAGTATGTTGGGAGCGGAGAAAAGCTACCAGCACCACTGTGGCTAAACTGTGTAAACAAGATGTTGTGAAATAACGATTCTCCAATCATCTGGTCCTCAGTAATTGTACAGCTCCATCTTCTTAGTTTGCAAAAAAAAATGGGACATAATTTGGAGACATTTCATCTTCAAGAGAAAATGAGTTCTCTGTTTGCAATACTTTGTCACAGTTAAAGACTCCATCTTCATCAGTTTATGAAGAAATGAGGAGCCAAGTAGATAATATCTTCTCACTCCTAAGATATCACTAAGGTTCAGAACAACATTCAGAAATACCAGAAATTAACTAACAGACTGGAAGGTATTGATAGAGGAGGCAGGAACCAATTCAAATGCTGTAGTAATATTAAGTCAGGCTAATGGATGACCAAAGAAGCCACAATGAACACATATGAAAATATAAAGAAACTTACTGGAGAATCCATGCTGTATTAAAAAAATTACAAAAAAAGAAAGAAAAAAAAGCAAGATTTGCCAAAGCTTTGCTGAGGGGCAATTTACATCTAAATTGTGGTATTTCATTTGCCCTTGATGCCTATTAATATGTATATCTTTCTTCTTTCCCCTCCTGTCTTTGTGGAATGATAGACATTTCCAAGACTGATGCAAAGATTAGTAGAAATAAGTTATCATAGATGCTAAAAAGAAACTAAATGCAGAAAAACTTGACTAATTACAACAAAAAAAATATACAAATTGTCCAGGCTACTGAAATTGATGGCACTGTTTCAAAGAGTTAAAATCCATTCATTCATTCGTTCTGCATGGTATAGGATACACAGGAATACAGAAATAGTTCTAAATTGGGGCAATAGAGAAAATATTGTAGTTCTTTTCCATCTTAGACTTAAAATAATTTTCTCATTGTATGACATACAGTTATGAAATGATAAACAATGCATCAAAAGTTGAAAAAGACAAATTATATTTTCACAGTTACTTCCAAAATGAATTTTTCTTCAAGTACAAACTCTCTTCAAACTCATCTTTTTTTTATTAGTGCATGAATAGGAGGCAAAACATCACATTAGGTATCTGGTAGTCTGGTTGTTCTTGCTCTATTTTGTTTGCTGCTTTTTACCATTTCTTGCTAAGGTTTCTGCATCAGAAGCACTCAGTCATGTACTATCTTCCTGTTTTCCACTGACACTTCAAAATTAATCATCTGCAATACTTAAAAGTATTTTGGCTATTTTTAAGAAGGTTGTCATCTTTTATTAAGGCTGAATAGAGAAGAGTAATGTAAATGCTCATTCACCTGTAATAGCCACCCAAATCATAAATTCTACAGGTAGAGTTGGCTCCATAGTAATAGATATGAAATTGGAAGAGGTAAGAAAAATACAGTTCAACCTAGCTAAGTATTATCATAAGTAATTACTAATAGACACACAAAAAAGTTGAAAAGTTAGGTATTGTAGCATTAGCCTGTAAACCACAGAGGAGGTAAGAGAAAGAGGAAAACAATTGTGAAGAAAGGAATGGAATCATCAAAGATATTTAGGCTCTTAAAACAAATGTAATCATCACCTATTATTTTGCCCATATGAGCCCACAGAAGCTCTCTGTATGTGGTTTGACCCAGTTTGGAGGAGAAGGTTAAATATGTTTCCTTCCAAGAAAGCTACTGGGGTGTACAGAATATTACCAAAAGAGTTTTCTGTTTCTTTACTGTCAGTAATGTTTTGTTTGTATTACAAAAATCTTAAAGTGAAGGTGGTGTAGAGCCAGCCTCTCAAGTGACTACACTAACATTACTGTCCATCATGATTCTTAAAAGGCATGGAAACTTCTTTGTCAGGCAAAGAAAAGCAAGGTATGTTACGAAACCAGGTCTAGGATAGAGATTACAATTGTAATAGTAAAGCAGAGGTATCATCTGCTTTATTTCAATCTAATCACTAACTCTCTTTGCAGAGCTATATCTTGCATGGTCTTTGTTAGTTCCTTTTGCTTTGCTTACAAAATTTGCTTTGCTTAGAAAATTAATTTTTTTCTTTTTTTGCTACTTTGCTATGGTTCCCAAATCTTTTTGAATAATGCAAGCAAATAATGTGGTTCAGAAACTTGGAACATACTATTACAGGACTTGGTCTAAGGACTTTCTTTTGCAAGTGTCAACACCTACTACACAACTGAGCCACATATGTTCTCAGAATTCTTTTCAGTCAAAATGCTCAATCTAAATTAAGAAATGTAACATTTCCTCTTTAGTAAGCATGTTCTCACTCTACTTTTCTGTTTCAATATTGTCTATCATCTATTGTTAATAAATTTGTCTTTAGCTTACCTGGTAATCTGGTAATTTTGATGGCCTCTAGCAGATATCCATGTCTGAATGAGAAGAAGACATAAATCCTTTCCCTACTTTTGGAATTTTACTAATCTCATACCCTTTTGTTTCATAGCTCAGTGATGCTTAATTTCTGGCACCTAAATTTCTGCCTTGCTTTTTTTTTTTTTTTTAATTTTCTGTTCTATCCATGAACTTGACTACTCTAAAAAATCAAAGTACAGAAACTTGGTTACAGTTTTTCAGCTAATTCTCCTACTTTAAAATAATAATTTAATTACAAATTTAGTTTTGTTACATTTCTGTTTTAAATACAAATGCATCTGTATCTTGTCTAACTGTATCTTTTATTTACCAAAACACTTTGTGTTACCTTATGAATTACACATAGCTTCCAAGTTTTCTTTTAAATCACAATATTCTTTTGCTCCTTTCTGTCAGCAATGTAAAGCCCATGTACTGATCCTACCATTTTTGTATTTAATATAAAATTGTATGCAACTGCTTATGGGGAAGCAGCTGAAAGCAAGGAATTTATCATCTGAGAAATATTTGCTGTGTTCTTTGAAGAAGAAAAAATTCTTCTCTCTACAATATCAGTGTAATAACCAGAAAAGCCCTCATGTCACTCTGTGTTCTTCTTAAACACTACAAGCTTCTCTGTGAAGGTCACTTGCGTTGCCCCCAGCACAAACTGTCTCCTTGGATCCAGAATTGGTGTTTTAATCATATCAGGTATTTTCTTGGGTCATTCATTCATATGACAATTTTTTTTTCAGATATCCTGCAATATTACTGTGATATTGATTGAGTACAAAAAAGGCAAATATTTAAATAAAGGTTAAAAATATTGAGTTCAGATTAGTGTGTATTTTTTCTGTTCCTTTTCCTACATCTATGACACAAAATTCCACTACTTTGTTTCATTTTCCATCTTTGTGTTATTTCATGTTTCAGTTATTCAGTTATTCAGATATCTATTGTATAAGATTTCACCTTAAACTAAAGGTTCTTTGCAAGCATTTGTGCAATCCAGTAACCATTTTTTTTCTATTTGTCTGTGTCTTCATCTGTTATACAACAGTATATCTATCTGCTATTCTGTATCTTTTCTTAGAAAACAGAAATCACATTATAGTAATGATGGTGTATTCTTCAAAATGGGGACCCATAAACATGAAATATATTTACATTTCATATGAATCTTTCTTTCATTTTTCAAAATCAAAATTAACAGCAGTTTATTCATCACTTTTCTATATGTTAGAAAGCTATGAAGAAAACAGTTTGATAAGCCAACAACTCCTGTGGTTTTAGTCTGCAACTTACTGTTACATCATGTATATTTTATTCATCTCTGGATGCATATCTTGCAGTTGTAGGCTACCATCAAGATACTAGAATCCTGCTGCTTAATGCTGTAAGAGCTTGAATTCTCTAATCCCTAAGTATAGCATTAAGTAGCTCACTCCCCAAAATATATAGGAAAACATGAATTTTGTATCCTTCTATCTATTAGATAATGTTAATGTCCCCGAAAAACTATTTCTTTCACTTCCCCCTGACCAGAATTTCTGAAATTCTACTCAGCTCACAGTCTTTTGAGAATTCTCCTTTTAAGCATCCAACACTTTCAATAGACTCTCCATTACTTTGTATAGTAGCATATCTATATACTTCGTATAGTACAATATCATAGAATATTATCTTGTTATCAGTGCCACATGAATACACTGCATCTGTATAAGACTGGAATGTAATATTGTGAGCTCTTAAGAAGATAAATAATGTCAAATCCTATGTTTCTCTTGAGTGTGAATAACTTGCATCACATTTCTCTTTGCCTAGGGGAACTTTAGATAAACCAGTGAAAAGTACAAAAGGACTGGAGAACTTCATTGTAAAGAAATGCAAAATGATTGCTACATTTTTATTTTTTAAAATCTTTCTGCTGACTTGTATATTTTATGGTTTTCAGCTGGTTTCGGTTTTAACAGAAACACTCAGACCTCAAAGGCTACTCATTCATTCAAGTCCTTGAGATATTTCTTTTACACAAAGGGTGAAGGTAATACTGTACTTTTCTTGAGGATTAACTAACACTTCTCCCATGAGAAATAAGCTTTGTGGTGGCATCACAGTAAGGCAGTCAATGTGTTCCTTGAACATACTTTTTCTTTCAATATGGTTATTTTGATCAATTTCCTTCAATAATAGAATGTGAGATATGTTATACATGGGGGCAAAATGGAGGACAAATGCTCATAATTACTGGAGTATGTCATGTATCTATGACTTCAGGATTCCTCATATATATTTATTAATATAATTTTAGATACCTTTGTACTACACATATTATAAAGTGCATATGCCTTATGCAGAAGACAAAAGTTAGAGAGTGACTGTTTAGCAGACTAGTCCACCTTCAGCATTGTTATAGGTGGCCTGAGAATGACATTATGTTTTTTTTTTTACAGAAAATACTGAAATAGTTACTGAAATATATTCCCTTTAACAATATTAATCGTTTCAAAGTTCAACAGTAAATGTTAACCCATGATTTTATTAGAAAAGGTTATTGAATTTATGTGCTTTAGTTCCTTTTTTCTTCTTTGAAAGATTTAACTTTGTCTTTTGGTATGATTCAGTGCTCCTATTACAATAACAGTAATTATTGCACTTAGATGCTTTACTGCTTTATTGCCTTTAATTGACAGAAAATTGTCGTAATTTTATTATCAGAGCACAGTGGCTAATGCTTTGGTGATTTGGTAAAACAGACCCAAACAAATAAAAGAACTAAAAAGTGAAACACAGAAGCCTTAGTTCCACTGAACTTTTTATTTTTGAATTTGCTTGAAAGTAAGAGTTACAGCACAAGAAGATATATATCAAGAATCAACAGAGACATTGGAAAGAAATTTTGCCATTAATTTAGGCTAAATCTGCTTCTGAGAGAAATTGCTGTAAAGGTAATGTTTATAGATATCTGTTGATAATTCATTAGGAATTTAATATGTCCAACTTATTCTTAAAAATAAGCAAAGTAAGATTAATTCTATTCTAACCAGCTTTAGAAAGCTATAATGTAGATGTCTGTATTTGAATTAGGTATTAATATATTTCATTCAGACAATGGAGAGAAATGAGTCCATCTGGATTACAATAGTAGTAGTAGTAGTATGTTGTCTAATAGTAGTAGTATGTTGTCTAATTAACTAGAAATTGCTAGTAATGCAGTTATCTCAAAGGTAGGTGTTTGTGTAATAAACATCTAAAATTAGGCCAGAAAAATCATATGCAAAATCTCTGAACAAATATTGTGGAAGTCAGATGAATATTGATCATTAATCAGTAATATCAGTTTGCAAAAGCATAAATAATTGTTAAGTTTACTTAGAGGAATTCTGCGGATCTAGTGTACTAAGATAAGCACTTTTCAAGTTGATTTTCATTCACACACTTTATAGTCATACTCTCCTGTCACTGCAGAGGACCCAAAAGGCAACTTCCACTAGAAAATTGTGTTCATCATCTGGTGTATTTCTCAATAATAATGAATGCATCACAAGCAATCAAACTGGCTTCTTGCATGTTAACCTAAGGCCAAATCTTTAGGAAATTTAGAGGAGGTAAGAAAGCCAAGTCTCTGTGAGTGACATAGTCACACTGGCATAGTGTGACTGTGCTGAAACCAGGCTAGCAAGATGTGCTAAAGGAGGTTGTTTTTCTTCTGTAGCTCTGCATGACTCGAGTTTGCTTACTAGTTTACATCGCTGTTAGTTTAGGGATTGCAGAACCACAGGTTTTTGCCATAAATATTTCAACTTTAGCACTGCAGGAGCAGATGATAAGAAAATCAAAACAGTAACAAAAGAAAATTGCACATTCTTCTCTGTTCACAATGGTTAAACTAATAGTCAACTATAGTGTTCTTGTTTATATCTAAAACTACTGTCATTAGGAAATCAACACTTTTCAAATTCCCAATCTTTCTAGGGAAGATCCTACTCTGGATATGTAGTTTCAGGTCCTTATTGCAATTTAAATGAGAAAAGCAAAGCCTGCTCCACCATAACTTATTTTGAGGTAGCACTGAACAATTTCACCTCCTTATTAAGATGTCTATTCCCTTGGTTTCTTAATACTTTTTTTTTAGATATGAAATGAAATAATGTGCGATTCCTATACCCTCTTGATTCTTTCCTAAAAATCTGTGCATAATAAACTGATTGCTGATTTAGCATATTTTTCTTGTGTTGATTACAGTTTATTGAAAGGATGACATAAATTACACTACAGGAAAAATCCCTTGCCTGAATCAGAACGGAATAACTCTATTTACAACAGCTCAAACTTGGATTTATATATTCTGAAATTGTGGGCTACATTGTCCTTATCAGAAATATGTCACATAACAGCACTGTGTTTTCAGGTTTTTGTATCCTTCTCTGTTGATTCAGAACCGGTTTAAAAATATGTAAATCATGGAGTTGTATAAATCTGTCCAACAATTGTTCCTTTTCTAAGCCAGGTCAACAAGGTATAAACATTTCTAAAGTCCAAACCCAGGTAAATTTGAAGAGAACATTGTAGTCAATAGGAAAGTCAGCATAGAAGAACTGGATAACTGCATATGAGATAGGTGACAACACAGAGTAAATAAGTAAGCACTTTATTTTGTACTGCTAAAAAAATGGTTAGAATTAGCTAGTTATCCTTGATCATGGTGTTTAATTTATGTAATTATTCTTCCAAAATAGCCTAAATTTGGAAATTATAGGAGTAAATTTTGGTATTTATATACAAAAATATAGGAGCCTCCGCAGGAGTTTTCATTTCATGCCTGTAGCCTGGTGGCATCCCGTATGCCCAGATGATCCAGCAGAGCTTGCTGTTGAAAGGTCAGGACTCAACTGGCTACAACAAAACATCAACCAAACACAAAAAGAGGAGAGAGATCTTTGGAAAAAATACTGCAAAAAAGCACTCTGGAAAATACAAGACTCATAAATAGAACAAAATCAAACTTAGGGACCATCCTGTGCCACATGCTCTAGGTGTCCCTGCTGGAGTAGGTTGGACTAGATGATCTCTAGAGGTCCCTTCCAACCTTAACGATTCTGTGATTCTGTGGTTACTAATGAAGATATTCCCATGGGCCAGCTACATTTCACAAACAACCATTTTTATCTGCAAAGAAGCATTTTCAGCTTCATTGTGGTGAAAGTGGTAATACAGTGCGAAAAGAGGTACTAACTGCCACTTGCAATAACCTTCCTATGATAATGTTCAGGTATTACTAGATCAGCTATTTGTTCAGGTATTACTATGATAATGTTCAGGTATTACTAGATCAGTTATTTGACTAAATCACCATAACGATGTGAATGACCAAAAGATTCAAGGAGCACTGGACGCTTTATTAGGAAATTTCATCCATGATGCTCTGTAGCAACACAAAAAAAAAGAATTTCCTTCCTTATCAAAAGCATGAATCTAGTCATTTGTACTGTTGATAAGTACATTAAAAAATATTTTAGGCACTGCAATCAATGCTGTCTCTAATAAAAAGTTGCAGTAGTTAAATTAAACCTTCAAAAAAACATCTAAACCCAAAAACTTGGAATCTAAATTTCCAACTAACTTTTGAGTTTAGGTCATGAAGATGGAAATATTTATTTTTATTTTGCCAAGTATCCAAAATGCTGTGAGAAAGTTAAAATTATGTCTTCCATGCCAAATTACATGATTGTCTATAAACCCATGTAGAATGCATTTCATGTGAGGGCTGCCAAAGACATGTGAAATTGTCTCGTATTCTATAAATATGACTGGAGTCCAGAAAATATTTATAATTGTAGATTGTTAGTATTGGTTCGGGTATGCAAATGATTCTCATGAATAAACATGCTCCTTTTTTCTACAGATCTGTTTAATTTGTTGTTGATAATATTTCAAAATCAAACAAAGAATTCTAGTAAGGATCATTTGTAATGGACTATGGCCAATACAAGAAGAACTAGCAACCCTTGAGATAACCTTTCTTCAAACTTTAGCATTTCTCAGTTCCAGTGGGCAAAAGTAGGATAAATGCAATTAACATACCTTAAAAGCAGAACCATGAAACTTTTACCTCGGCAATTATTCACACAAGTCAATAATGTGAGCAAGTACTTCATCAGAGCATATTAGAGTGAGCAAAGGTTCACACTCTGCCTTTACATAAGTTAGTAATCAGTCCCTCATAAAGAATATGAATGACCCATTTAATTAATCCTAGCTGTACAGTAAGGAAGCGGCTATGATAGATCCTAGTAAAACATTTATGTTCAGGTCAGAGTCAGGACCCAATGTCTTCTGCACTTAATCAAAAAATGAGATCTCTCTCCAGAATTTGCTGAGTGCAAAACAGCTAAAGTCCTTTCTGCTCTAGTTAAGCAAAAACGCTCCTATGGTGAAAATGGACGTGGAGTTCTGTGTGTGATGACTGTTATGTCTGCAGAGCACAAGGAGCCTCACCTCTGTTCTGATGCTAGGAGAGCACAGGTTTTCATTTTAGGATTTCTCCAGATTATAAGAATATGTTCTCTTCACCAAATTAGCTAGCAAGAAATACGAGGCTGGGTTCATAATCGACTCAATTAATTCATGGGCAAAATGTCTACTCAATTGTTATTTTTTTTCTGTCGCATCTCCCCCCACATAAAAGATTATTCTTGGTTTTGCTTTCAAAGAGATAACTAGTAATGTCACACTTAACTAATCAGAGAAGGATTTAGTCCAAAAAAATATACTCAAGAATGAACTGGAGTGTTTTGATGCGCATCTTATACTGTTATTATATTGTTATATTATTTTGTTTTACAAATAAAAATATTTTTATTAACAAACTTTTTTATTATATTTAATATAATTGCGATATTATTAACAAAGCAAAATCTGTGACAGAATACTTTATTTACAGTGATATTAAAGGGTAATGCAAGGCTAAAAGTGATATCATAATTATTCTTTATGAAATCTTCTATTGTTTTGTTGGATTCTAAAGTAGGTTTATGGGTTTGCTCATCAATAGTTTATTTTTCATGTTGCACTAAAAGTTAACACCATTCCCATACAATCCACCATTCCCATTTCTAAACTTTCTATATATAAGGTGTAAATAAGTCTATTTCTGAAAAAGCAAATATATTAGAATAAAACCTAATATTGTGCAGGAGTTTCCTTCATACTTCTTCAGCCTGTTGATAGGTATATGTGTAAAGTCTTCAGATCTTGAGTTTCACATCTTAAAATTGCACTTCAATGCAATTATTCAGCTCTAAGAATCTTCACTTTTCTAGGAAATAGACGAAGACATCCACGCACACTACCTCTGTTAACTACTACTACTTGTGCTTTCCCAAGCATACATCCTGCCTCTTAATAGTGAAATTTGCTTAAGGTAAGTGAAATTTGCTTAAGAGAACAATTCTTCTCTGGCAGTGAACAGGTAGAATTGGTAGACATCAGTGATATATATTGGAATCAACATTATAGCCACATTCTTTAAGAAATATGAAACACTCCCAGGAATATTATGCTGTTGGAGCACTTTGGAAAGAAGTGAAACAAACACCTCCTGAGGTTACTACTGAAAGAGAAACATTATATTGGTCTGTCTCAATTGTGTTAGGGAATGTCCTATTTCTAGAGCTAAAGTCAGCTTTTAACACAGAGGAAAATATGCTGCGTAGGCTCATGCTTCTGGTCAAAATGTAATAAAGGGAAAAAATGGCCACAAGTAGCTTTGTAATTATCTTTTAAAAAGCTTACAAAGCTAGACAGTATTCAACACATTAGAAAAGTTGCACTGTGAAATTATATCCTAAAACCAAACTGATGGCAAACCAATTTCTTTCTTTAAGATGGAATATATTGTATAAGAATATATTCTGCAACTTGAGGTAGAAACTTACTGAGGATTCAAATCAATAAATGTATTTGTAAATGTGAGTCCTACTTAGGCACTTGCATTCCTATTGAAATCACTATTTAATGTCACAGATGATGTGCCCATCTGTAAAGCTCAACAAAATGAGCTAGCTCATTTTGCTCAAACAAAATGAGTTTTTATTCCTTCTCGTGTTAGATTCTTATTCCCAAATGTATTTCAGGAACTGAAATGAAAATTCAATTAGAAAGATCTAGGGAGTAATAAACAAGTTAAAGTGATCAAAGACAGATGAGTGAATTCCACCACTCACTTCTATTTAGAATTTCTCATAAAAAGCCACTTTCTGAGGGAGTAGAAGTACAACCCTTTATGTGTGCAGACCTTACTTTCAGGAAGTACAACCTTTTATGTGTAAGTTTTAATATATGCACTATACTGAACTTACTGTTTACTGAAATCACAATCAATGAACAAAAGGTACGTTCCTTGTAAGGGGCCTGGTGACGTCATCTAGTCCAGCTCCTTTTGACCCCTATGTGCCTGGAGGTGTATTAAAAGAGGACATACTCCAAGAACTTTCTAGGGACTCAGATGAGGTTTCCCCAGCCCTTCTTTAAAGATGAATTAATGTTAGACTTTTTTCCTCAAAAAACTCCTAATCACCATGATTTTTCATAAGAGATTGACAATATAAACACATTAGTCAATATTTTCAGTTCCCTTTTCTGGATCTTGTAGCGGGACGTGGCCAGGCTCCCCGAACGCCTGAATGGAACTAGGCCAGGGCCCTCCGGCCTTACGGCCTGTTAAGACCTGCTGCCGCCCACTGACGTGGTCTTGATACCGGCGCGTCACGCCACCTGCTCTAACACCTTGCCGCTACCCTGGCAGGGAGCCCCCTCTTACCGCCCCTGGGCCGGTGTCCGCTGAGCAAGGAGAGGCCGACGACTTCACCCCGGCCCGAGTTCCGCCTCAGGTTAGGTAGGGAGTGGTCAGGTTAGGCCGCCCGGATAAAGGGCGGCCCAGCCTGGACTGTCAACATAACAACTCCTCCACAGGAGTCAGGGTCAACCGCCAACTTTATTCAGGAAGAACAGAGGTTTTTATATGGAGGGTAAAGGGGAGGAGAAAGGGAGGAGCGAGGTAAAGGATTGGATATATGCTAATTACTAGCCCCCTGTGGTTGGTGGAGCTCTCTAGGTGGGTAGTCAGTTGGCTGGAGCATTCTGCTCTGGCCCCCAGCTTTGGGAGCTCCAGCCCCCACCTTTGGGCTTCTGGATCATTCCAGTTGCCTGCAATGCTCCAGGCCCGGGGGTCACAGGAGGGTCATTGGTGCCCCCCTGTACATTCACATTTGATACATAGCATACGATGTTCTTATTTAAGCCTCATCAAAGCCAAACCTGTGTCTCCCTACAGGATCTGAATGCATCCAGCTTCTACAAGCTCCCAGGAATCAATAGGAACCTTCTCATCTCTTCAATAGGTAGTGCACAAAAAACAGATTTTGTGTGTCATATATAGATATATATGCAATTTCAATCATGGATTGGTATGTGCATAAGTTTCTTTACAGGTAAAGTTGTTAGATATGAAAAAATGCAACGAACACTGTAGGGCAAATAATCTCAGGAAGTTTTTTTTTGGAGCTAAAGCAAAGAAAAGAACAACTGGGAGAAAGCCTGCTATCAGCTGGCAATAATTTTTCAAATAAATAATGGGGAGATGTCTCGTATGCCAAAACTCTGCCCCCACAATGTCCCCTGTGCTAAATGGCTGCTATTGTTGGTATCTTAGTTAGTTTCCCCATAAGTGAATTTCAGCTGGCAACAATAAAAAATGTCTATTCTCTTTTTTTACGAAGCTGATGACATCTTTAGTACAATTACATACACAGCTGCTGTGGACAAGTGAAGCTTTGCCAAGCACATCTCATGCTGTCTTGCTTCCCTTTTTTGTGATTCACAGCTTCCTTTCCATTCCTCTGCAATAATAATAAAAGAGAAATCACCAAATTTGAATAGAAAGGCCTTTTTGTTCTCAGTTTTGTTTAGTCATAAGGATAGAATGAGCTCAGCACTGTGGACAGATAACTGCAGTCACACAAGTTCTCTATTCAGGGCCTATTCAGGAAAGACAGTGACAAAACAAGATTCAAAAACTTTTAACCTTCACACTAGTCCAAGGATCTGCTCAGGAGATGATAGCAATGTAATAGACCTAGTAGTATACTATATATTGTAGCAGGCTGTAATCTTGGCCAATTCATTGTCACCTTAGAATCTATTTCATTATAAAGGTTTTTCAAAAATTTTCTGAGAAGTCTAAAAGGATGGACCAGAGAATAGCAAAACTAAAATATTCTCCCTAGCAAAACAATATTGCCTTAGTTTTCTAATACAGTCCAGGCTTTAGCTAGCATGGTGGAGGCTTTAACTTAAGTATTAAATAGAGTTCATACAATGTTTTCAGTTTGTTTCAAGCATATGAATGACTAAATGAATGAAAGAGAAAAATGGAGTTCCAAACTGGGATTTTTTTAACCATTTTCTCTTATGAAGTTGATACATAGCCCACATCACTGCACTTGACTTTCATTAATATTCAAACATGAATTGAATTTTTCACTTCAGGTCTCAACTCCTACAGGACAAACAAGATTTCCAAAACCATCAGAGATGTGTGCTCTCTGCTCTGTGAATTTACGTCAAACACCTTACTATACTCCACGTGTATCATACCCGAGCTGAAAGATGTGGAAGAGTTGCCTGGAAAAGGGGAAACTTAGTGAAAACCTAGAGCCTAACAGAAGTTTTGACATTACAGAAGCTTGCTTGGCGTGATAGACAGTTGCCACTTCCAGGATGGCTGGTTTGTGCACAATTCCGTTGACAACACAGCCTGCCCTCCTAGCACACATTGATAAGAGTTAATGAAGAGTGGAGCAGAACGGAGACACCACAGCCAAACTTTGCTGGCTTCCCTGCGGAAGGGATAATCTGATGGTGCCGGGCAGAGGACGAGTGAACGGAGGGTGGAGCGGAGTGAAGACACCGCGGCCAAACTCCGTTGTACTCCCTGCAGAGGTGGCAGCCTGGTGGTGCCGCACAGCTGATGGGCCACAGCATAGCGCGGTGTCTGGTGCTGGGCCAACAATGGAGGCAGATCAGTCCCTTCCGATAAGCTTTGCTCAAACTTCTCCTCCTTCTAATCTCATTATAATACCAACACACAACCCAATCCCACTGAGTCCCACTGACTTTTTTAAATCAATAATAATGAAAGCAAATATGACTAGAGTCACTCAAGCTCCACATGAATATAAAAGAAAATATATAAAAGGCAAACTAGTAAGAGGGACAGTAAGAAAGCAGGACACTAAGGAAGAGGGAGGAGTCCATCATAACTAATGGGTCAGTCAACGGGCTGATCCCCACTTTTTCTCCCCTTGGGTCAGAATGCTGCCTGAGGAGACTTGAGACTGAGAGCCCTCTCCCATCTTCTGCGGTGAGTGATGATTGCACATTTGTACTTCAGAGCTAGCATTCATTCATTCACTTTAGCATTCATATAAAAGAAAGCAAAGATCACAAGGCAAAAATGGATGATACTGATTGTCAAGATATCAGTCAGCAAAACAGAACATGGAGATTTTTGTATACTTTGCAAGAAGTTATTAGGAAAGAAATGAAGAATATATTTGAGGATGTTTATGGCCAGTCTTCCCAAGTTTGGGAAGTAATGCTAAAGAAAATAGAAGGTATATGTTTGATTCCAATGGAATGGCAACAAGCAATAATAAAGCTGTCACACAAAATAAGGACCAATCCTAGCTCAATCCTATTACTAAAATAGTTCCAAATTATTTATTTTTAATAAAATTTTGTTAAAAATTATAAAATTTGAACAGAAGTCAAGGATTCACAATTCATATTCATACATATAGATATGATATGCGACTTGAGCATATTAAGTTATTTTGAGGCTTTTTTTTGTTTGTAGATGTGTTGTTGTTATTTTGAAGGATTTTCCATGCCATCACCTGATTATAGTGCAGTATAATCACCTGATTATACTGTGTGCAATCACACAGTATAAAACATAGTTCTGTTAAATCATTGAATTCCAGTTAAGCATTAAAAAACGATAATTAGGAATAAATTAAAAATATTCCAGCATGCATTTATGAATACTGTTAAATGTGGAATACCTCAAAATCATAATTTTAATTGCGCATCTCATTAGATGAGAAATTATTCCATCACTTTCAAGGCTTTTTTATCTTACTAAAATGTAGCTTTTTATTATGAATTTATTCATAATTTGTAAAAATATTATCCTTATGTAACTGGTTACAAAAGTAGCTCTAGTAGTGAATGCTTAGTTATAAGCATACTGACTTAATCCAAATGAAACACACTTGTCATCAGTAATTTTCTATATTTTAGGAGATGTAACAATCTTTCAAGGTTTGGAGGATTGCAACTGTACTCATACAGTCAATGTTTTCATAGAATGAAAATATTTCCTATAACACTTATAAAAGACACACCTTTATATCGTCTGAGCAATAGCCACCATAAATGTTAATGATATTTGTAATGTCTCTGAACGCTTGTCAACAGTCGTAGAGCTGCCATGTGCAGAAAATACACTGGGCAAGGGGCTCCTATGCCGGGAGTACAACTGACCACATGAAAAAGCCCCTCCATCTCCCTATGACTTTTACTATTTAATGCAATCTAAAATAAAGCATCACGGTTCTCCTTTATGTAGATAGATGCACATTGATAAGCCTGGGTAAGCACAAGGCTAAAGCCTTTTGGTCAATTTTTCTCTTCTCAACTTTCTCACTTGCTGTCACCTCTTTTCTCTCAGTGTTCAGTGTTCGCCACTCCTGCGGAACAGTTGTGCATCCCTCCACATTCTCTGTGAAGTTCTTGTTAAAACAAGGACAATTTGCATTTAATACTTACGATTTAAGTTAACTGCATAATTAACACAATAGCCATTCTTTTCAGTCTTCAAGTCCCTAAAAAGACCATCGACCTATTTTTCAAATTACAGAGAAGCTTTTAATCCTCCCTTTACTCTCTTTTCTCTTAACAATTCCTTCACTTAACATTCTTTTAAAATAATGTATTAAAAAAAGAAAGAAAGAACATTCTTCTCTACATCGGCAAACACTATAATATTTTTATTGTTATTTAATACAACTGAAGTGCCCAGACAGCATCTTATTTCCAAAAGATTTTAGAATAAAGCATGTATTATTGTGAGCTTTAGGAAAATTATCATAGGTATAGACAGGAACATACTACTGTTTAGTCAGGTACAAGATATCAGGGCTGAAATGAGATTATAACAATGAATCTGCAGCACTAGAAGAAAAGTTGTTCCTTGAACAACTCCACCACCATCAGTAGAAACATATTCTTTAGGTGGGCAAGTCACTGTAGGTGTAAGAATTAGAATAAGTTTGTATTTTGTATATCCGGTTCATTACAAACAACATAGTTCAACACAGCAAAACTCCTTGGAAAAAATAGTTCATTTTACCTATAATTGAGAGCCCTGCAAAGGAAAGAAAAAACTGTGATGACCGATAATCCAGGCAATGCTCTGAGTCTCACATTTCGTAGTCATGGGTGGCATGGAATCTATTTTTGTTTTGAAATATGTTTAAAGACTTGTCACTTTAAAAAGAAATATTGACTACATTTTGGTCCAGCAATCTGATAGCTGTTTATGGTTCAGGTACTTTTAACACTGATATATATTAGCTTGCACTCTGAGATGCATGCATTTTCATAAACAGAATGGAAGAAGAAAATAAAACAGCTACCTTTGGCTAAACAAAACACAATCGTTGCTTTATTGATTCAAAGCTTATTTGTACAACAATGAACATGCTGCATGACGTTATTTGTATTGGTACTGTAAGCATTAAGCAGGCAATTGCTACAGACTCACATAGTATTCATTGGTGGACTATAGATCCCAATTAATCCATTTAACAGAAATATACGTTATATGTCACCCAAACATTCAATAGCTAGAATTAGGTGGTAGATTTTAAAGAGCTATTCTTTTAATTCACATAAGAAATCAAAGGTTAATTGTGACTAACTGGAAATAAAAGGAAATATTCATTACACGTGTTATATAAATCAGAGGTCTTTTATAAATTCTGTACACCTTAATATTCACATTTCTTTTCCATAGTTCTTAACGTCTAATATCATAAGTGTCTGAAAAATTACTTTTTGCTTATGTAGATGATAAGGTCTGTTCCCTGAGGACTTAAAACTGAATTATTCAGTGCTCTCTGACAACACTCAAGACAAATTAAATAAAATCAAAATGAATCCTGATGACTTTCCCCTTATATTCACATTTTAAAGTAATAAGCCCTGACAAAAAAAAGGCATTACCATCTCATATGGCCCAATTAAGAGAACTAAGGACTTGAGGCCATATTATTTGCTATGGCAATTTCATATTGAACTACATTGGAGTGATTTGCCAGAAGACTGGCTGCATTCCCAGGATTAAAACCTATGCACAGGGATCTGATAGTGTGAGAAGCAAAAAGGACAGTGGTATAAAAATATTATACATTTCAGAAATAACCAGTTAATAGTGAAAATTAGTAGGGGAAGAGGTTGTCACACTTGTCATATAAGATAATAAAAGTGGACATTTGTGCCCTATTTACTTTCAATTTAAGTTTAGTAACACAGCTGGCATAAGGAAGCTCAGTCCTTTGCAAGGTCACAGCCAGCCAGTAATCATATGGAATTAAACTCAAAATATTTCTGTTTTCCTATTTTTATTCTAAGCTTCATCTTAAGCCTTGTAAAAAGTGCAGGAAAAACTTTATTCTCTTAATTTTTGTCTATAGAAGAAAAGTCTAACTTTCAGTATGGGGTTAATGAAGAATTTACAAGATAGACTATTAAACACAAAAATTACTGCTGGCCAAAATGACAATGGCCTTCAGGCTTGATCCAGACCCTTTCAATAGAAGTGAAAGACTCTTTTTGTTTTTCACTGAATGAAACATTTGTAGGCATACAGCTGTGAAAGAAAGCCACACAGTACATTATCAGAAGCTGCTAGAAATCTATAAGGTCTATCACACAGGCGCCCTGCGTGAAGAATCAGGTAGCTGCACGATTACAATGAATGCTGCCATCAGCAGTGCATCCGAAGTTAGAATCATATCTTTTTGGCGCAGGGTTAGCATAAGCTGTTACGTAATAGTCTGAGTATTACGAAGATTAAAAAGTTGCGGAAATAATGAATCTCCTTTATTTTTGCACAAGCATATTTTCTGGAAAAGGAAACTCTGCTGCAGAGTTTCTAACGTGGCTGCAGAGATATCCCACACAACCTGCTTCAGCTTTCACAGCATCACTTCAGCTTAACAGTAGGCTGAAGGCAACCTCACAGTGAAATTTTCCCTGTCACTCTCCATAACTGGCCCCCCAAACTACACAGAGCAAAATTTTCAGTGCCAGATGTCATACCTTGAAGAATATATATAGCTTGCCAAGCAAAACCTTTCTTGAATAAGTGAACTACATACACAAATGCAGAATTATCCCCTGAATTTGGTTCCTATTGCTATGCACTGGAGACAATGGAATAAATTAATGGGTGGACATCTCCCAGGTCTTGTTGATAAAAGTACTTGAGTATACTCAACCTATGAAAATATTCATCACTAAACTGATGAAATAATGAAGATTGCAATAACAAAAGGGATGAGGAGCAGATTGCTTAAAATACAAGTTTAGTGAAAAAAATATGTTAAATTTTTTTTACAATAATGAATTCACAAAAAGTCTTCTTTCTTTTTTTTCTTTCTTTTTTCTTTCTTTCTTTCTTTTTTCTTTCTTTCTTTCTTTTTTCTTTCTTTCTTTTTCCTTCCTTCCTTCCTTCCTTCCTTCCTTCCTTCCTTCCTTCCTTCCTTCCTTCCTTCCTTCCTTCCTTCC
>JAUBNY010000160.1:816366-832671 GCA_032275445.1 Crypturellus soui | reverse complement strand
GAAGAACTTCTTTCCTGTGAGGGTGACAGAGCCCTGGCACAGGCTGCCCAGAGAGGCTGTGGAGTCTCCTTCTTTGGAGATCCTCAAGAACCGCCTGGTGCCACCCTGTGCCACGTGCTCTGGTGTCCCTGCTGCAGCAGGGGGGTTGGACTAGATGATCTCTAGAGGTCTCTTCCAACCTTAACCATTATGTGATTCTGTGATAGTATGGTAATAGCATATATAGTATATATATATATTTGTGTGTGTGTGTGTGTGACGGTAGGTCAAGAAAAATATAAGAGATGGAATTCTCTGTGTTTCTTTTTTGAGTTCAGAAGAAATCATTCATATACTTCAAATGTTTGCTCCCTGGTTTTACAGTAAAATATGCTAAAAACAAATCATGTATGTATATATAGTACTCCAGATAAAGCTAGCCACTTTTGGGGGACTGAATGGTAACTTTAAGAATAGCTCAGAGCAGTCATGTATAGAGGGAGAAATGGAGAAAGTAAACTGCAAGTCTCAAGTCTCCCTGTGAAACACGCTCCCTTTCCAATCTGAGGAGTAAAAAGAGATGTTAGCAGGGAAAAAGAGTGAGATTTATCAATCATTGTGCTTCTTAGTCTGAACGTGGTAGGAAAGATGTGAGAAGACTTTCTAATAGCCAGCCTTGTGTAAGTTAAACTGCCAGGACATTTTCCTTAACATGAGCATATCAAAATCTTGAAAGGAGTCCATCATCTGTAATGGTTTCATTAGGTCATAAAGTACTCTACTAGAGTGAGATAATTCTTTAATAGAGAAACCTCAGGTTTTCTGGGTGAGAAAGATTAAAATGAAAAAAAAAATAGAAACAAATCTTCCCCTCTCCACCTTGTCTTTGAAGTGAGGGCCCTTTGCTTCATTTTTCCTCTAAGTCAATAATTTTCAGTGTTTTTTTGGGTTGCAACAAACTCTACCACAGCCATTTCTGTAGCTTGCAATGAACTTTTCTTTCTTTCTAATTTCTGGATCTTGTCTGCTCTCTGCTCTACCTAGGTGTCTCCCAGAATCCTTTCAAACCTCAGAACCCTTTCCATCGTCTCAGGCTCTTTACTCCATCCTGCACTTCAGGTGCTTCTCCTCCAGAGGTCCCATCCTTGATGTTAGCAGAAGCAGATGAGAAGGCTTTCTCCTGCTGCCCATCTTGTTTTCTAGCACAGGCAGCAAATAATATATAACAGCAATTTTATTTGTTAAAAGAGTTGGAGGAGTTGAGATTGGACAGTGTTTTATTCTTATTATTCTTTATTTTTCTCTAGGCAATTCAGATAAATGAGATCAAAGAAGAAAAGGTTTTATGATATAAGAGTGTGCAAGAAGATGCTCAATTAAAACCACAGTATTTGTTCTATAACTTTTTGTCCTACTATTATTTAAATGCATGAGCAATGTCTTCATCTTAGCAAAAGTACATATCAAAATTAGAGAAGAAGCTTTGTTTATTCTTAGTGGCTTTTCACTTGCAACAGTCTTTTGTTTGGCCACTTTGGGATAAGTGTTTCACATGTCTAAATTTCCATAAAAGATGATTTATAGCTACATGGACACTAACAATCAAATTCCTTTTAGTATGATGCACACAGAGTTCATCAAGAATTCTGCATATCAAAATTATATATTTTTTAATATTCTGGAAGGCAAAAGCTTTAAAATATAATTTTTACTCAAGATAAGTTCTTTAAAAATTAGGAACTTATTATATCTAATGGAACCACAATAAAAATGAGTATGAATTAAAAAAAATGTAATAAAAATAATAGTAGGCTCATCCTTTAAAGAATTTGCAAGAGAAGCATTTCAATACCTTCAGTGACTTCTATGGCAAAAGAAAAGTTATTCTGCAGAATGTTGAAGTGCAGCATCTCTATCTCCCTTCAAGCAAAATTTTGTCAGAAAAAGGAAAAGGAAAAGGGAAAAGGAAAGGGGAAGGGAAAAAAAGGAAAAGGACCTATTTGTTATTTTAAATGATTTCAAGTGAGTGAAAAAAAAATACCTCTGCATATTCCCTCATTCACTAACTGAAAAAAAAAATCCATGTAGAAAAGGAAAAATTCTGTGGAGTATTTATTGACATTTGAGCTTTTTAACAGTAAAATTCCTGTTTAAAATCGTAAATCAGATCAACTCAGTAAATCATAATATCCAATTCTTTTATAAGTTGATATTATGCCTGAAAGAATTTGCTTCTTTGAAACTCATGCATTGCTATGTTATTATGGTGAGAGACTTGCAGTGTAGAGCAGAGAGCTGTGTAACAGTATTTTATTCATTGGTAGCTAGGGATATTAATTCATGAGCTGTAGGCAAGTACATTGATCTTTGCTGCCATCCAGAAATGAAATGTCGTATGCGGCAACTTCTTCATTACAGTTCCAAGGTACTGCCTGTTCTGTGGCATTGTTTTCCAGATTTTAAAACAGAAATCCTCAGGTGGTCTCTGTAAGAATTTGTGTTTCTGTAGACATTGTAGATCCATCATTGTAATGAAATGCCTTTCTTTCTGTAGCCTGATGACAATCCACAGATAATTCCATATAAGATACACACATCAGCAATTTCTTTTTTAGTATGGAAAAAAAAATGCCTTCTGTTTAACTCATATAGAGCGAAATCCTGGATATATCTGAAGTTCCACATGACATCATTGCAGTCTTCAGAAACATACGTCTGAAACCTATATATTATATTCCATAGTTTATTTAAGTTGTATGCTTCCACTCATGAGGATTCTACTTGGGTTCTCTAAAGAAATTTTAACTGCTCCTGCTAAAACCATCTAAAAATTCCATGTCACATATGGTTGACAGAACAATGCTGCCTCTGCTGGATTCCCCCAGACCTGTCACCAATTGAAAAAGGCTCAGGAAAACAGAGAAGGTCATGTGCAGAATAATCAATGACTAGAATTCCTTTCACCTAACTTCAGCCATTTAGGCTAAGCTACTTATTTAGGCTTCCCAATAAGTTCTGAAGAAACATAGCATAACTGTTTAGAGCAAATCAGCCTGTGGAGATTCTTTTGTCCATGAAATATAAAAAGAATGCACATGAATTAGTATCAGTAAATATCTGACTTTTGAATGAAGATGAGAAGATTAGAGGACTCTAAGTTTATGTTTGATTGTTTGTTTTTTCTTAATGTTTACCTTGGGCACGTGAACTTGTCTTCCATTGCTCACATTCAGAAATACAAGTAGCTGGACAAAAATGCATTTTATCCTGCGTGTGATCATTCTACTGCCCTCCATTTTTTTTTGCTTTTTGATATTTAAGTACTTCTAGCCATGTGCTTAGGTAAATTGCAACTCAGCTACCAAAACTTCTAAGAATACAAAATTTATGAAAACACACTTGCTTACACGTGTGTGTGAATATTTGCCTTCCTCTCACACTCACATGCACAAAATTTGAACTAAAATTTCAAAGATATTAAATTAAAACATATCCAAATGTGTGTGTATCCATATATATAAAATGTGCCATTCAAATATGATGGGATATTTTCCCAGCAGTTAAGAACATTCCTAAAGAATTTCCAAAACTCTGCCACAGAGGAAGTTAAATAATCAAGGTAGTAACTTCCCCATGAAGTTCTCAAGAATTATTATTATATGTCTGAAATTCTGCATAGCATCAGGTCTACCAAGGTATTTCAAATAAGATGAATAATGACCCTAAAATATGATCAAACTAACAGCTGACAAATGTAATTTTACATCTTATTATTTAAGATGCGAGAACAAAAACAGAGAAAAAGATGAAGGAACTAGTCAATACAAATACTTGTGTTTACTTGGGGTTAGATGTTAGCTTTCTAGTCACACATCACATTTATTACTGGTGCAGTCAGAGTCCCAAGAGAAGTGCAAGGGAAGCAGTGCATCAGGTAAAGCAGTATTTGTCTTTGAGCTATGTCATATGCACAAATAAAGAGTAGTTTGTTCCCTTCCATTAATTCAATCCAGGGAATAAAAATAGATTACAACTAATCACAAAAAAAATAATTCAGTATATCTGAATACAGAATAAATCGGAGTAAATCCCAGTAAGCTCACTGTCATTCCGCAAACAAAAGAGACTAAATTTGTTCATTATACCATTTGTTGCAAATTATTCCCCAAGGTCTACTAAGGAAGTAATAATCTAAAATTATTCATCTGCTTAAAAAGTACTTATGGATTGGGCACTTCTGTAGTTTTCTATATTGATTCATTCAATGTGTTACTTATGGAAATATAGCTCCTATAAAATTATACAGAGATACATCAGGAAGGTTTTTCTAAAAATCACTTAAGTAAGGTAAAGGTCTTAATGGATTTTTTTTTTTCAGATTAACATAAGTCATCTAGTTGTATTCCCACTACAGGAACACCTGGAAGTTAATTTATGATTTACATATAGAAATGTTCCTTGAACTCCATTCCATAAAGGAATAAGACATTTTGCGTAATACGCTGGACTGTGAGCACATGTGTCTGACCTGAGTGATCTTCTAAGCTGGACAAGAACAAGGCCTGGGAAGCAGCTGAGCTTCTTTTCAAGAAGAGCGTCTTAAAAATGATTATTCAGTACAGGACAAAACATTTTCAGACACTGAGCTAGCTAATAAGTATGCAGAAAAGGCAATCATTCTGGAAGAATGTGGCCTTCTAATAGTGTAACTGAGCAAAGCAGCTTGAATTAGAATTAGGTAGCCGGGAGGATCACTTTTGTCTGTTTGCATACCTGAATTTGATGAGCCTGCAAGCTTCTTACATGGTGAAGGGAAGGAATAGAGAAACTCAATAAACCTCTGTGTCTTACTTTATAACAGTGGTGTGAAATAAATGAATCTGAAACAATTGTTTAACTTAATGTTGCATCAGCTATAATATATTAATAGAGAATTATGCTCATCCTCTAGAACTCTATTGATTAGCTAAAAAAGCAATCAATTAAATCCCCATGTGTTTCCTGGTTAATTTTTGTAGAGCTTTATTATATTGCTATAAAATTGTCCAGAATAATTCTTATAAAGATCAGAAGTATATGCAAAAATCCCATTTCTATTAAGCAAAATAGTTAGGTATGTACTTAAGTTCTTGTTCAAGGGCCTTAAGTGCTGCGCTCTAATGAACAGTCACCCACTTCTTCACATGCTTAGAGTTGAACATATCAAAAACCTGTTGGAATTGGATTCACCTAAGTCCCCTGCAGCTCATGGAAATTAATGCATTTAGAAAAGCAAATTACACAGGGTCCTTCTTTCAGATGTCTTCACTTCCTAAAACAGATGACTAGTTTAGAGCAGCCATTAAGCTTCTGGCTTATCCCACCATAGGATATAATTGTATAGTACTCCATTATATATACATATATAATCTAAAGCTTCTAAAAGATGTAGTAAAACAGAAAATGCTTGGACATTAAAGATACTATAACTAATGTTGATTTCTCCCTAACATGTAACACATTATTTTCTAAGAAGCAGAAAATATTTGTGTCTCATTTCATCATAAATGATACACTTCAAATTGTTCAAATGAAGCTAAATATATCTAGTGATCCTTGAACATTCACTTTTCAGTCCTTAAGTATTCGGCTCCCTTTTTTTTTTTTTTTTCTCCTCAAGCATTCCAATTTTGAAACATGAATATTTTCCTATCATCTTGGAAAGTCATTTTTCTAACTCTCACAGATAAAACAATGCTAGAACTCAGCATTAGATGAGCTTCAACTGGTGGTATTCTCCCTTCAATTTTTTACATATGCACGATCTAATGCACTACCAACAGTTTTTTAAAACAGAGGAGAAAGAATCATGTTGAAGATCTGCTAGACTTTTCGTTGAAGATCTGCTAGACTTTTCAAAAACCACCTTGTTCTTGAACAATTAACAAACTGGAATTGTAAATTCTCTCTGGAGATACAGTCAAAGGAAATACAGTTGCTGCCTCATACTTCCCACTACCAGATGAATGTTGATGACCAACCCTACCATATGGAAGATGCCTCCCTATCATTAGAGACAGTTTTGAGCACCTTTCTCTGAATTGGAACAGAGCTGATGTAGGAGGCCGGTGTCTTGTTTTTCAAGAAGGATGTGTCCAGTACAAATGGGTGCTTATTTTTTGGATCAAAGAGATGTTTCATAAATGGGAGCATTATGAGACTGGGGTGCTTAAAGAATCAAAATATTTATTTTTCATTCCGTTCATTTCCATCACATGTACCAATGGAGATGATGTAATACTTGTCCTAAGTCCTCTTTTGGTTCTTGGTCTATCTGATTTTTTTTTAATTATATAAAGTAATAAATGATATAGAAAAATTAAATTAGATTTTCTGGCTTTCCTGCTCCAAGAATGCAAGATACAAGATTTAATACAATTGAAAATTACCCTGTGTAAACTGGAGAAAGAATATATAGTTTGATAGCTATTACACATAAAAAGCTGATGGACAAGTAAAGAGTTAACAACCAAAATTGATGAATTGCACAAGATCTGCCAAAGGGGCAGAAAAGCGATGGAGAAACTTTGGATACTGTCCAACAAAAAGACAGGAAAGTCAGTAGTCTTGTGGTGGCAGGGCGATCTCACTTAACTAAAATTTGCAAACAATACCCAACTTGCTGAAGAACTCATACACTTGCAAAACACTTGATAAGGGACCAAAATTCAACTCGCTGATGGTACAAAGAGCAGATAATCTTACGGAACCCACCTGGAGATTGTGGAGGGACCACATCATAAAGATAACAATAGCGCAGTCATGTACTCCTTCTCTAACAGCACAAAAGACAGAGTCTAGCACTGACGAGTTCTCCTCTGGCTGGACTGTGGCTGGACAAGCTGGCTGGACAAGCAGTGATCCCCATTTAGTTGTGCTAATTGCGAGCTACTATTTACTAATAGATAAGACTATCCTTACAACAATCCTGCCAGTGGATGTTGTTATCGCAAAGATCTTGTGCTGATGAATAAAATCAACCCACTAAAGCCCAGTGCTTGTTGCCTCTCTGGATTATTTTACCATCTTCTTTAACAAGCTACATGACAAAAGCCTATATAATTTCTTGATACCACAGATTATTTTAGAAAAAAAAAAAGGATTAAAACAACCCAAAGCAAATGATGGAATTCTGTATGTACTGAGACTATTCACTGCTTAATTACACAAGAATATTTCCAGAAGTTTCATGCTTAAAAAAAAAGTGCCTACATAATGTATAATGTATACCAGTAGAAATAATTATTGTACCATCCTTTTTAAAGATGACAAACTTTTGTTTCTACACTAACTTATGAGGGCCTTTGATAGATAGGGTTCTTCCTTTTACAGATTGCTGGTTTGATATAAAAATCCTAATTATTCTGCTTGTGTATGTATATATTCCCATCATAAGCTGGCCATACATCATCAAAAGCAGCAAGTCATATTTTTATTTTATAAATCTGTTTTAGGTTAAAAAAAAATCAAGAAAGTCCTGATGGAATAAGTAAAAAGGGCCTATTTCAGATCTCTATTGATTTCTCACTTTATGTTTTGCTATGTTTTGATGGGATTTTGGTTGGTTTGTTGTATATTCCTTGTTACCTTTAATGTTACTTCTTGAATATTTGTTGGATTAGTATCAAGCTGGAAAAAATCACCCTAAAATGTGTGGGCTTTTGAATAAATCTCTGGTGAAGAAGGTCTGCATAATCATCGACTTCTCCCTTGTTTGTTACAAAGGGGTTAATTTGAATTATTGTAGGCACTTCAAAGAATGCAAAGCTCTTCTAACAAAGCAGAGAAAGCCTGTTCTCTGTACTGCTATCCATGCAGGTATTTTTATATGAAGGGATACATTTCCAAATCACTGCAAGGGAGGCATGTGCTAAAATCTGTTCATGTATAACAGGATTTGTGCTAATACCTCCTACACACTGCTTTGAAACTATACCCCTCTCTGTTTTTAATAGTTTGTAGCCATGGAAGGGACTGTGATTTGGAGGAAGCTGACATATGTGGAACAAAAAACTCACTAAGAAAACTACAATTAAGTTGGTAAATTTCAAATAATATATACACTGTAATTATCATAATAATAATACTTTCTTAACTCATGGAAGTGTGTTTTACCTGGAGATCATTGTGGCATATATGTACATGTAACAAATCAGACTGATAAAATTTGCTCTGGAAAACCATACAATCATACAAATCATACAAGTTTATGGCAGGCAAAGTAATGGGATTGAATTTGATAAAGCTACATGGATTTAAGACAATTTCAGGTTTGGTCCAAAGCTTTAACAGCATCTGCTTTCATAAACATTCACAGGAAGAAAAAGGACTGAATTTTAACAAATGCGCCATGTGACAGAACAACCAGTCCCTCCAATTTTCAGTCTGTTCTGTGTGTCAAGTCAAAACAGTTGAACATGAGATTGTAAAAAGAAACAAGATACCTGCATACAGTTTAATGCATATCTTGCCCATTAAAAATAAATGGCTGTGTAGATATCCCAAACTTAAATCTATCAATGATAAATTCTTCATTCTGACTCATCCAGGACACCAAAAAGCTCATTTCTTAGAAATGTAAGGAGGACATGTTAATTTTCTCCATGACAAGGTCAATTCCATGAGCGAGAGTTTCTTGAACATCCATTATTACATTCTTTGAATGTCTGGTAGTCTTCCTAAGAAAAACGATATTCAATTTATAACAGTCTAACGCAAAAGCAAGAGTGAGAATTAAATGGTCTGGAGAACAGAGCAGAACTGTGTAACCACAACCACTCCTTGTCTTAATCCTTTACTAAAGATGCTACTGTGTGTACAAAGGTTATAGTGAAAACGAAGGTGAAAAAATCAATGTAATGAGAATACAACTGAAACCCTTGCAGAAATATCACCAAGAATGTTACATCAAATGCTTGTTTTGAATATAGTGCTAATAGAATGTGTGTTTAATGGATTGTGACCATGAACACAACTGAAAATGAAAATGATTTTGAAATAAAAAAGTAGTTACAAAATAAAAGGTTTTCACTGTAGGAAACAGAAATTGGTTTATCACGTCCAGCATGTCACTACAGTTTGTAGCATCCAAAACTCATCACTTGTTTATGTTGAGCAATGACTACCAGTTACCTGAGGGAACTATTAAAGAGCTTCTAATAAAATCTGGGGGGAAGAAGGGGTGGGAGTACACGTTTTAAAACCTTTTTTATTGCTGTTCACTTAATAAAGCTTTTATGCTCTGATCAGCTGTAAACTGCGTCAAGCCTGTATTTCCCTTCAGGACAAAAGCTCTAGAAGTTTCCTTTTCTTTTTTTTTTTTTTTTAATCTACTGCTGCATTTTCTTCTTGCATTTTTCCGTCTGATATAACAGAATGTGTCCAGCATTTTTGCCTTCATTGCTCCAATGAAACATCAGTTTGTTTTTATCTATCCTGTCTCTTCTGGAAAGTGAAAAACACCTCTCTCGGTTCTCCCCCTTTTCATGCACAGGACCAAATATATGTCTGAGATCAGGTCACATGATGCTTGAAGAGCATTAATACTACACTAAGGTACACATATGCTTCTATAGCAGAAGACCAATCATTCGTGCTCATTACTTTTAGTCAGAGAGTGAAACAGTCATGCTCAGTTATAGATGTGGATGGAAAAGTTCTATCAATAGAATAGTTCATCTTACCACAAGATAAGTATCTAAAGCCTAAGCAGGTGAGGAGGAACTGATTCTGACACAAAAGACTAGCTCAGTGCCTGGTTTTCAGATGTCATAAGCTGCCAAGACCTCCCTGTGGCATACGACACTTTTCTACTGTTAAATCTCCCATCTATTTTAGATGGTACATTTCTCTTATATTTATTTGTCACCTCCTCATACAGAGTTGATGAGCTGTAGTGATTTTTGTTCCCACATAAAACTCAAAAATATTACTAAATTGACAATAGAAACCCAATAACAATAACAGACTCCCTATTTGACCAAATTCTAACTTGTCTTGAAACTCAGCTTTCCAAGTTGCAGTAGGCATGAGGACCTATAATGGAGCATGCTGAGTCACACGGTCAAATTCCCCAGGGTATCACGATGTGGGCTTACAACAAACTACTTCTAACCTAGTGTTTTGAAGAGTTGGCAGCTGCCACTCTTTATCTGCCATGTTGTTCATGTGACCTATGATCTGTGAATCTCCAGAAATTGTTGTCTTGAGTCTGTCATGGGAAGCCATTGCCACTGGCATGAAACTTGCTCCTCTCCACCAGTTTTCATATTTATTATTTATTATTTTCATATTTTCATTGTTGTCATATTTTATTATTTTATGTCCAAAGCTGAGCACCCAACAAGCATGTAATGTCTTCCCCAAACAATACTCCAATGAGTGCTAGCAGCATCATACATAGGATTGCAACCAAGGAACACAGAAACAACCAAGAAGGAATTTGGCCAGGTCCTGATGAAAACTACACAGTACTGTAGATAAGTAGATGAGGGGTCACCTGCTGCACTTGAGAAGATGCTCATCTGAGGGCACAGTGCTCTTCCCTGCTGGCCGCTGTGGAAAGTTTTAATTTTTCTTTCTGGCTATGTTTCTCTCCCTCTCTTTTTTTTTTTTTTTTATGGAAAAAAAAAAGATCTTTGCTTTCAGAGTCACTGTATGCCATCAGCTACAGAACCAACATGTGGCCCGTGCCATCACCATTTGTATAGCAGTACTTGGAAGAAACATTACTTCAAATCCAGACAAATCTGGATACTGCCTAGCCTTTGAACTTTTCTTTACAACCATGTCGCTACTGCAGTTCCTTATGTTGTGAACCCATGACTGCAGGACAGGTGTGTGGTCCCCCAGATCACTCCAACTGCAAATCTGCTCAGAGCTTGGCACAACCCCTTTCCAGGGCATTCAGCCTGCCTGCCTTCCAAAAAAAAAAGAGGAGGCAAGAGTCTGAGGAATCAGTAGGATGCTCAGCTTGTAAAAGTGTTCCAGGTTACACAGTTCAGAAAAAGGTGAGAAGGTGCTGCAGCTGGGGTGTGCTTGCTATGCTCACTCTTGTCCATTTCAGCTGGTAACCTAGACTGCAAATATTCTATTCAGTCTCCTTTGACTAAAATGGACTGCGTGCTTTTTCATAGTAGAACTACTGAATGTAATTTCCAGTTTGGTCTTGCAGTATTTAAATAAACATATTAGGATTTAAGGAATTTTTTTTTCATTTTCTTTTTGCCGAGATTAGTCAGTCATGCAATGTTGCATATCCTTTACTGTCAAGCTTTAGCTAAAACCATTTACATTAGTATACACTAAACATATTTTATCTTCAGTTTTTTAAAACTTTCAAAGAAAATGCTAGCAAATCCTTCCTACCTAATCAGCATAGAGA
The DNA here is from genome assembly GCA_032275445.1 of Crypturellus soui. Taxonomy (NCBI): domain Eukaryota; kingdom Metazoa; phylum Chordata; class Aves; order Tinamiformes; family Tinamidae; genus Crypturellus; species Crypturellus soui. Next base: position 821,270 of record JAUBNY010000160.1, on the reverse strand, counting down.
GAGAGATGAAAGACAATTCACCCATTGAAAAAGAAAAAAGTTTTATATAGGTGCGGTGAACCTTCCTTTATAGGATCCTATCGATCACAGCTGAATAGAATATCCAATTTTATACAATTACCATGCTCTGTCACTACATGCAAGAGGCATTTATGTAACCCTAAATAGAATATGCATGAACATGAGCAACTAGAAGTATGTGAGAATGTCTGAGATGAATTATTTAAAAAATATATGAGTTGGATAGTCAGCTTAGCGACAAGACACATCTTATATTGGAAGCTATCCCGTGCAAACTAGTGAAATAAACTCCCTTTACAGCCAATAAGGAGAGAGAGGTATCCAGAGAAAATTTCAACTGACTTACTTATCTTAAATACCTATTTTAGAATATAATGATATTGAAAACACAATGATCTAAGTGTTAGAAGCTTAAGATGTAGTGGGATTAACCAGACCCAGAATTAACAGAGAGTTCCCAGGAAAGATGGAAGATTTAAGCCTTATTTATGAATTTAAGCTTGTTTCACCATAAAGTCTGTAAATTACTATGTAACATGCAAGACCATCTATAATTAAACTTTTTTTTTCAAAATCACCAATAAAATCTCAGGACAGAGGTGAGATTCATGTTGAAAGAGCTATTTTTGGACCCCTTTCACTAATTTAATTATTTGTTTTAAGTATTTTATTCATTTTGAATGAAGTAAAACCCCATTTAGATGATGCATTTAAGCATCAAGCTTGCTGACATGAATATCAATATTTTTTTCAATACAATTCAATGTTAAGTTACATTACAGTAATACTATTTTTTTCACACTCATATGGAGCATATTATCCTGGCAAAAAGTTTTAATTTTATCCATTTTTATTAATGACTTGAATAGAAGGCAGGAAGATGTTGTTTTTAAACACCTGTGTTTGTCATTTGCGTGTCTCAGTTCCTTTTTTCACTAACAGTGCATGTGTGTTTGCCACTGTGTTCAACAGGAGCAAGGCCACACACCAAACTCATGCACTTACATACTCAACAGCAGCTAAAATGTTTTGTGGAGATTTTTGTTGGGTTTCCAAATATATGTTTGAGATACTCCATCCATTTGCAACCTCAGGTCACAAAACGGAAAAGGGGGATGATGAGGACAAATGGGAAGTTTTTAGAACTCCTTAGCCTCTGGCTGAAGATATTTTAGAGTTTTCCATTCTGAATCCATTGCTCTCAACTCATCCTCTGGAATTTAAAAGATGGAAAAGAAAATGCATGTTTGGACAACCAGTGATGCATGTAGGCATCACAAAACAGCTCCTTCTGATGAAGATGCAGGGAGACAGAATCAACAGATATCTAAATTGCACTTAGCTTTCTTGTGATGCTTTAGATCATCTGAGTTAGGAACAAGAGTAATGGCAGAGCTGCCCTGAGATTGGTCCTGCAGAGGCACTACCAAACGAGTTCTGGAACAGGCAAAATATTTCTGGTCTAGCCAGTTTGCTTTATTGCTATGTATGTGTCATTAATTCTTTTGATTCAAAAGACATTTTAAAAATCTAATATTTAACATCCTGGAAAACAAGCTTACAAGCAAAAAGTCTTCTTTGCTGAACTACTCCCTGAACTCCGAATGAAAGTTAATATAGTTGTCCTCTGGACAGCCTTGCTGTCAAGCTTTAGTCTTTGTGATCATAAAACATCTCAGAAAAAAAGAAATTTTAAGTAGAGAAATTCATGTCAAGGATTTTTGTTCCACTTTTGATTTTGATTCATATTTATATAATTTTTTGCCATTGAGAGTTCAGACATTTTCAGAAAAGAAAGGCTTTTCAGTTGCTCCTAGTCTGGGCTTTTTTATATAAAGTAGAGTGCACTGTACTAAAACTATTATCTCTGCCATTTTTGATATTTGGATTTGACTAGCTTTTTTTGTCTCTTCAAATAAAAGTAAATGGAGAGCAACTGTTTCTCCAGAAAATCCAAAGGTATTTCTGGTAAAACAAACAAACAAACAAACAAACAAACAAAAAAACCTCATAGCAAAGGAAGAAAACATTATTATATTTGGTGTGGAAGAATTAAAATTCAAGGCAAAAAATTCTAAATATTCTCTTCTCCTCCTCACAGCAACAGGGAAGTCTGAATTTTTTCTTTACTGTACACGTTTACATTAGTTGCTGAGTCCAAAACTACCTCTTAAGAGGTATGTTTCATTACAGTTTGCTTCCGTATGAGAGCTTCACCAAATAAGTTATTAAACCTCTAAGTGAATAGATTAAAAAAAAAAAAAGACTCAAATGAAATGGAGGGAATACTTATGAATAAATCTCCTGGGGCTACCAATTCATCACTTTGCTTTTGTGCTCCAGAAACTTCACAAAATCGCTGCAATTTACTAGTTGGGGAGTCATTTATTTACCATCGACAGCTAGATTCTGAACAAAGAACCAGTACAAGTAACCAGCACTAAATAAAGATTACAGGGAATTTTTTTCCCATGATATACGAGGATCAGGAAAGTGACTTGTATTAATGTTTCATACTGGAGGAACCCCCCAGCAACTCTGAGTATAATGAGCTTTCCTAAAGGTTCACACAAAGCCTTGACTTTCAGACAAGAAATAACTTCCATTAGATTCCTTCAGTACGAGCCTGTGGTACCTGGCAGGAGGCAAATGACTCTTTGGGAAGACAGAGGAAAATGTCAAGAAGACTGACACAATTAGAGCGTAAGGCAGAGTTAACCTACATAGAACCAGAGAAGAGGCAACCAATGGCATTCAAATAAAATTTAATTTCTTCTCTCCTTTGATTTGTTTACCCCCTTCTCCACCCTTTTCCTTCCTTTCTATTTCTTTTTCACTTCTCTTTTCCACCCCATTCCTCATCTCCCTCTCCCCCCACAACACTTTTTCCTTCCCTTCTCCTCTCTGCTTGGGAGAACTTTTGACACACGGTCTGTGCAGTGATATGGGCAAGCTCTAGTTAAAACACATATCTTACATAAGTCCAAGATTTCCTTCACCAAACCAAACTTGGCTTTGAGCCCTAATCATGGGATTTTTTTCTGTTGTATAACAGAATATCAGAAAAGAAACTTGTGAAGAGAAAAACAAGAGGGATTATTAGTACTTATCCTTTTACTTCATCCATCTTTGTCTTAAGGTGTATTCTGCATGTGTACAAACAGAAATAGACATGTCTGTATTTTTCATTTATAGATCATTCAATTCATACTTAGTCCTACTTGCACATAAATGTATAGGAAACTCAAAACAGAAGAAATATGCGCAAACCTTGTACATTTATGCAAAGATAGTGTGTGAATATTTTTAGGGAGTGAGAATCCTAATATTTTATTATCCCATCTCACTTCCTTTGCAAGAAAAGTGCCAATACTGCTTAACATTTCAATCACTATGCATGAAAATGAATGTGTGTTTATGTGTACATGTATGTATGTATGTATACATATATGCACAAACATGTTCCATACACAGATCTTTTTCTCCGGACCATTATATTAAAATTTTCATTCCAAAGTGTAATATTCACCAAAGACCTACTGTCTATTATCTGTTATATATTCTTTTTCATATTCAATGAAAGTGCACCATTTAATTTTGTTATATAATTCTATCATTCCAATGTTCCAGGCTCAGTTCCAGACAGTTTTGCTTATGCTGAGTGTTCCCTACTGCAAGAAGGAAACCTTCCTGTTGCAGAGCAATAATTCTTTCATCATAATCAAGGTCAAAAGCTTTGTTGACTGGGGATTATTCTGAAACAAAATCATAAGGCAGGTAGTAAATATTTTTCTTTATTGAATATTGTGAAAATACCTTTTACAAATCCTAATGGCATTTATCAGGCTCCAATAATCCTTTCAGCGATCAAAAAGCAAACAGAAAAAAACAAAGGAGACTATATTCCATCAATTAAAATGTGGGGAAAGCATCCACACACAAGAATCAAATATATAACAAGATCTACCTAAAGGTTTGTTTGACAGAGAGCAGGGAGTTAGACAAGAAAAAATAAAAATAAAGCTTACATTGGAAATATCAGCTAGTCAAAAACAAAACTTCCTATAAAAACATGTATAGCAGTACCATAGTCAGTAAGCAGAAAAAATAGCAATTTTGAGAAAAAAGGAGGTTCAGGTTAAGAACAGAATTTCTGGTCAGCTGTACTGATATTCACCTTGTCTAGACCACCCACTTTTTAAGCACTCTGTCTAGGAAATTGAATCACAGTGGAAAAATTCTCTACTAGCTTTTCCTATTGGAGCTTTGTACAAATAACAACTTAATCATTATGACAGGAACTTGAAGCTTCATTTTTCCTACTGTAATGTCATATCTGCTAGGCTACTGCTTCTTACTTGAGATGGAATAAGGTGCAGAAAGACACTTATGATCTTTTTCTCTCATTCTTCCCAATATTTCATTTTCATTTCAGCTCAGAATCCATTTTCATTTTTACTTTTCTTCTATCTTGCATACTCTTGCTTAATTAAAATGAACACCCTCAGATACTTAACATAAAAGATGATTCTATAAAAATTGTGATCATTATTCATAACTGACACATCAAAGCATGTGATACCAATAAAGTCCAAATTATGTCCTCAGGTGTTTTGAAAATTTGTGAAACTTCACAGAAATCACAGATGAGAAAGAGAGACTTAAGGTATTCCTTACTTTTTAACATCAGACTTGCAAACACACACACACAAGAAAACCTATTACTCCAGTTGCCAGGTCCTCCTGGTATATCCAGTGGATTTTTAGAAATTGTTTCCCAGAATAACAAAGCCCAAGAAATGACATGCGGTGGATGTCATCTACCTTGACTTCACCAAGGCTTTTGACACCGTCCCTCACAACATCCTCCTGGACAAGCTCCG
>JAUBNY010000160.1:772596-800017 GCA_032275445.1 Crypturellus soui | reverse complement strand
AGCAAACATGTGGGGAAATGCTGACATGTGCTGGCCCAAGTGGTAGAAGGCATCCAAAAGTGATCGACTGAATCCTAGTCTCTTCTCCCTTTCAGTATCAGAGAAGGACACCAAGTATCCTTTACCCTAAGTCATTCAAAAGAAAAAAAAATCAGTTTGTCAAAAGCAGAAGTGTACAGCAGATATCTAAAAAAAACTTCTTTAATAAAGTTCTGAATAAGAGAATTTCTGTTTACAAATATATTGTCACACAGAAAACCTTGTAATCATTCCCTTAGAGGTGAGGGTCCCAAATCAAGTCAAAATCTGTACATAAATGTTGACTATTCTTTGAACCATATTCCTCTGTTCTTGGACTTAAAGATCCATATTTCTATTCTGACAAGAAATTCTAGCCTAGTTTTAAGTAACTTTCTCAATGATAGTTTTTGGAAATCAAGAGGAAGCAAGCTTAGGAAGTGCAGGCTAGATGAGCAGACAGTGAGGCAGATTGAGGCAGATTGAGAAAGGCAGAGCTCAAAGGGTTGCAATCAGTGCTGCAGTCTTGTTGGAGGCCTGTAGCTGACACTGTCCCCCCAGGGGTCATTACTTGCAAGAGATGAGCAAAGAAGAACCTCATGAAGTTCAACAAAGGCAAGTGCAAAGTCCTGCACCTAGGAAGGAATGACCCTCTGCACCAGTACAGGCTGGGGGCAGATGAGAGGCAACAGATACAAGTGGAAACATAGGAAGCTCCATCTGAACATGAGGAAAAACTGCTTCATTGTGAGGATGACTATGTAATGGCACAGGCTAACAGAAGAGGTTATGAAGTCTCCATTCTAAGAGATATTTCAAAGCCACTCAGACATACCCCTGTGCAATGTTCTTTAGATGATGCTGTTTGAGTAGGAGGGTTGAACCAAATGATCTCCAGAGATCCCTTCCAACCACAACCATTCTGTGATTATGAGATTTTCTAACAGAGCAAGATCAGTATAGCTCTGTCACGTCTTGCTTAAATGTAGCTTATATCAGCTCTGTCTTTAGGACCCAGTCTCAGACAGAAGAAATTCTAGTCCTTTACTCCACAAAATGGGTGGAAATGAAGTGAAGCCAGGACCTTTCTTACCAAATGAGATCCTTGCTTTCCAGTCAGCTTTACTGAACAACACGCAGATAAGCAATCGGAAGAAATTAAAATTCGTGAAGCAATTTCAAAGAGATTCATAAGAATTTCATTTTTTTTGTACTATGTCCTGCCCTATATTTGTTTCTTCCACTGACATAGAGAAGGCAATAGGACATTCATGAAAGTTTTTACTTGCACAAATTTAGGCAATGGATGCAGCTAGTCCACAGTGATTTGCCTATTTACTGTGGCTCAGATTTAATGATTAATTCAGATTTAGAATTAACTAATTAAGCATTAGATTAATTTAGAAATCCAACATGTGAAAAACAAGGTTCAGGGTTCAACTCATCATTCACACACTTTATTTCACTTAATTATTTTCTAATGAATTAAATTTCTTGTCTGGGAAGGTAAAACTGGTTTTACAATCTCAAGCAATGCAAATAAAGCAATTCCAGAGACACTTTGGCCGAAATGAGTAACACAATAATGAAAACCTAATTCACAAAAAGTTATTTCCGTCTTGGACCAGGTTCATCAAAGTGAAATCTGTGTCTTTTGTTCTGAGTTATTGCACATGAATTTTATGGGATATACATAGAGGAACTTGAGAGTAAAAAAAATCATAAGGGGGAGGACAACTTGATATTTGTAAGGATATTACTTTCTACTTTTTTATATTTATGTGTTCAAGGTTATAATTATGAGACGTAAGTATAAGTATAAATTGTAAGTCCTTCCTGGAGAAAAGATTTTCTACTGCCACCAAATGCCCCTTACAGATGTGCACATTGGCTTAATACTTTGGCTTAGTACTTTTATTGTAATATTTTCAGAGTACACAGCTCATGGGAGTTAGACATTCACTGTCTTACAACAAGAAAGCAATCTGAGGACTAGCACTTTCAAGTTTATGAAATGGAGATTTTCTTGTTGCTTACAGGTTTTAAATGGATGCATTTCTTCTGCACCATCACAGAGTGACCCCGCTTGTTTCTTCCTTTCTCCGCTTTGACAGATTCCACTTATCCTGACACAATGGGTAAGCAGATGCATTCATTCATAAAGGAAAGCTCAGAGGAGAAGTCAGAGCAAACCTTCACTCACTGCAACTGTCTGCTGGAGAAGCTACATCCCAGGAGCAGCACCGCAAGCAGACGATAAACAAGGTGCTACCACATGCCATAATATGGAGGACTAGTGTGGGGATCTGGCAATAATATTAAAATATTCTTTTGAATTTTTAAAAGGGGCAAAATTCCATCATCCGTTTAAGAAATAAAAAGACTCTTCTACATATGAGATAGTGTTGTGGAAAATCATTGTATATTTTGCTTTTATTGATAAGGGACAAAGATCCATCTTCCTGAGATACTCTATAAATTGAGTTGTATTGTTTGCTAGCTAGTCACTCCATAATGAGTTGAAGAAGTTCCTTATCACCCTGATATTTAAATAGATGATAGACTGTAGTATTAAAGTCAATAGCAAAAAATGATATTTGGGCTCATTTTTGTCAGTATCTCTGTTTTTGACATCTCTACGTGACTTGGCACATATACTAGAGCATCCTATGATTATTGCCAAGAACATGTTCCACATAAAATTGTAAGTTGAAGGAATGAATTAAACAAGGCCACTTAAATTTGGCTCTTAATATTTGAAGTGTGGCACTGATACATAGTCCTAGATGTTGGCTAAAACTCTTGAATGAAGGAGTGTTGTCAGCTGTGTGATGATGGCAAGCTGTCTTATTTACACTAGAAAACAATTTGGGTTTGGGCTTTTCATTCTTCATATTAACACTTTAGAGGGAACTTCCTGCTTATAAAAAAGAAAGACTGATTTTGTTGGCTCTAGAAGTGTATGCAGACCCTCAGCAAAGGTCTCCAAACTGATCTGCTACAACTCCAAAAATGTGGCAGTCCAATTACATTGACCATGACATCTCAGGAACTAGATGTGATATTTTAAATGAAAATGATGACTATAAAAGCATCATTTCCTTTTGTTCAGGAAATACCTTTTGAAGTTAATGCTCCATGAAATAAAAGTCTGGTGCAATAGCCATCTCCAGTTCTAATTCTTATTGAACAGACCTCAATTACATTTTAGATGATATCATAACAAAGACCTTTTGCTGGCTTTCCCTCAGGAAGTCAAATTGCTAGCTGTTCTGGCTGTCTCAACAAAGGCTGGGAGGAGAACAGTGTCTGGTTGGGTTACCTGAGCAGAGTGCTGGTAGCTACGGTCCTTCAGCTTTGGAAAGGCTGGGAAAAAAATGTACCTTTTACAGAAAATAAATTCAAGGAGGAGACAAAACGTGTGGAAAAATGTCAACATACAGATGCTACAAGTGAAAAAGTGTTCAAAAACGTAACAAAAAATAAAAATATTCCTTCATGGAAAGACTGAAACCAAAAAAAAATTAGTTCAATTAATTTAAAAGCAGATGATAGGATTAGAAAGCATGACAGACAATGACAGGGTATGCATGCTGACTTTAGATCAAAATGCCTTAAACTGTCCCAGCATAATTTGCAATTTATTGGATAAAATGTGCCTCACAGCATAACTACTTTTCAGTGAAGAAAAACAACACTAAATATAGTGTTAAATATAGGATTCAGAAATAATAGTTTCATATAAGGGTTCTTCTGTTAATTGAAAATTCCTTTCAAACAAGATGGTAAAAAGATGCCAGAAAGCATGTGATGAAAGGAGGGCAAGAGAAGTTGAAAGTTTTCCCTGCTGGTGATTGCAAACTGTACCTTACTAAAATGCATATTTCGTTAGTAATTAAGTCTTCATCCCGTGTTCCCTGCACAGCACTTACTACATTTCAGGAAGAAGTTTTTAAAGATTTTGGCATTTTTTTTTATTAGATTCCAATTCAGCAATGTATTAAAACACCTGCTTCAGAGATTGCTTGTTTCAAGATTTAGGCACAGGAGAAAATATTTAGCATTTCTCAGATAAAATTTCACCATCACCTCTTCTAAAGATTGTCTACCACACGAGCCTCCAAGGAGATTGACTCATCCAAAATCAATGCAATATAATGCTCACCAAGTTCACAAAAAAATGCTCTGCAAAATATTATACAAAAGAAATCAAAGTTATATTTTATTTTCTGGATAAAAGTAAAGGTACAGACTTGCAACCTGAGAAGTTAATGATGCATACAATAAGAGGTATCCAACATTGTCTCTTAAAAAATGTGTTTCCTTCAATTTATTATACATCAACATGAAAGCTGTTAAAAATCATTCAAATTGGGCACTAGATATATGAAAAAAATAAAGAAAAAAAAAGAATAACAGATACTGAATGCTTTCATTGCTGGGCATAGGTAATCTTAACGTCTTGTCCAGAAAATTCTTTCACTGGATATCAACTGACTCCTTTACATCATTTGACATTTGTTCAACAACAAGCAGTGACATATTACAGAACTCAAGGAGAGCTGTACTCCCATCCCACGTCTGATTTCTGATAGTGCCACCTACGTAGCAAAGTTGATTAGAAAGAATATTGTCCAGGGTGTTATGAAAGTGATTGTCTTAGGAAAACAGCAGGCACTGAGGTCCCCACGAATTGTCAATCCAAATCTAGAAAAAAAAAATACAAGAGGAGAGAGAGGTAGAGAAAAGAAGAAATGCAAAGAAAGGAGACACAGCCTAAACATATCTGTATAGAATTATTAATCTGAAAGAGTAGTGTAAATCATGTGTCTCAATGCATAATGCACATATATAACCATATCATATAAAAGAAAAGGACAGATCATATAAATACAAATAACATTCACTTTATCTGTCATTATTAGAAATGGCATCAGAAATGTCAAACATCATACCACTCATTTTCTTGAATCTTGATGTGAACTTTGCTCTTTCCTATCTTTGATACTAATGTGGTTTTAAAATAACATTAGGAATTTTATGAAGCATTAAGATTTCAGATTCTACAATTCATATACGCATTAAGCAGTATTTTAATCTATAAAGTTAAACAGTTATTGAGACAATTTTCAGAGTAAATTGGTTAGATAATATAGACTAATACCCTTAGTATCAAAAAAAAAAAAGGGAAAGAAAAAATTAAGCTATATAAGGTTTTGGGATCAAGAGTGGAATATCATTGGGAAGTTTGATGGGACTAAATTTTTTTCAACATGAAAAGTGGTGGGACAGATTGTTACCTTGAAAACTAAAGTCATATTAAATAATATGCAATCACATATTATGCTGTATTATATATGATTTGTATTTTTTAATCTAATAATATAACAAAGTTAATAAAGAGAAATAATATATTTTATTAGACCAATTTGCTAATCAGAAAAGAAAAAGGAAGGCCTTGAGGCTGAATGTCTTCCAAAAAAAATCATCTTGGCTAGCATCCATGAAGTGTACACAAAGATACATATACACATATGAGCTGTTGACTAGGCAGTGTAGTGTTTCCAGTTGTTTTAAAATGCCTGGTGTACTTCTCAGTATGTTCTCACCTCTTTCATCACAGATTTCCACAGGGTGAAATCTGTTAGCCTGTATGAAAAGAATATGAAGCAATAGCTTCATAGATTGGCTTAAAGAACTTTTTTTTTTTGCTTCTTATACTAATTACAGGTAATGACTTCTAGTAATTCATGGTGGATGACATCAGCTGAGTCTTACCTTGGTAGTTCAAAAATGTTGAAAAATAACTTTGACTCCATCTACCAAAAAATATTATCAGTCCAACATTTATACCAAAGATTCCTTATAACAAGGAGAAGTATCTGTGCATTACATCATGAAAAATAGAAGTCTAATAGTGAAAATAATAAAATATGTGCAGCCATTTCACATTATAATGAAATGACTTTAAAACTTGATTAGAATCTCTACTTGATTTTATTGGCTTCCACTTCTGTGAAAACTTCCCAAATTCTCCAAAAATCACTCCCTTAAAGATATCTGCCCGCTGAAGAATATGAACTTTTGATTCTCCAGAATTAAGCAAGTAAAAAGACCTAAGTGCTGGAATTAGAGTGGCATCCATGGGAAACACAAAAAGACCAAAAAAAGACACCTGAATTCCTGAAGGCATTCTCCAGATCACGAAATACACTCAGAAATGTTGAGGACACCAATGGAGAGAATTATTATTTATTATTTATTTATATATTTATTATATAAAGCCGTCCTTAGAAATGACGTGTATTACTTCAAAAGCAGAGCTTGCTCCAAACAACGGAATTTTGCGTCAAGAATCTGTTAAGAGTGTGGGGTGAACCCAGCTCCATGGTGAGCTCTTTCAAATGTTTACACAGATACTAGCAATGACAAAACTAATCACTCTGGACAAGTCCTACAAGATTTCTAAATCTTATTGCTGAAGTTAAGACATCATAAAGTTACTTTGGATTTTTAAAAATATGTGGTAACAACCCTTAGAAAACAAACCACTTAAGTGTGTCTCTCCAGTTTCCTAGCTAGAAACGTACACACATAAATCAGTATTCATCTTTGGAATTTACCAGTTTTTACACACAGAATTAGCATGTTCTCAGAATTTTCAGAAATTTTAAAATTCTTTTATCGACTGTCTCCATTTACTGCCCAAATGTGAGCTTCAGAGTTTTTGTAATCTTTTTGGTTTTCCTTCAGCTTAAAACAATACAAAAAAGCATAATGTGAGGAGTGAAAAGTAATACTTTGTCTCGTTTGCAAACACAGAAAAAGATGGATCTTTTTAGTAGGGTCAACAATCTGCCTCAGATATTTACTTCAGCTGATAAAAGAGAACTTCCCTTGTGGAATTCTATTAACACCTTTACTAGCCCGCCAATAATGTCATTCTCCAGGTACCCATTTTTACTTGCCTATAAGCTGCACAGTGTATTTGGGTCCTTGTCAAGTAAATAGAACAGCTCTGCTGGCCCAACCAAAACAACGGTATGCATACTGTATGTATAAAATTTCAATAAGTTGTTGTCTTTGATGTTCAAAAAATAAGCTTTTCAATGTAAAAAAAAATTATACCAGGAAAACAAAGGTTTGATACAGAACACTTCCACTTTTGTGCATACATATCAGTTTATACATACCACAAACACAAGGATGTCTTCACACATAAATATGGGAAGATTTGCATGCTGAAATTTCTACTTAAGTTTGTTGCCTCACCTAATCAACAGAGGTAAGACATAGCTCCCTCTGAAACATATATCATTACTACTTAAATCTTCTAGGGTTAGCCAAATGTATTGAACAGATGGAAAGTAAATCAATACAGGATTTTATATCCTTTGATTATGAATTTAAGTTTGTTATGTTAGGGTGGATTTAATAGATATTTTCAATCTAATTTTGTTATTTTTATTTTGAAAAGGCTAAAAGACGTATTTAAGTTGTATACTTCCATCAGACTCTGAAGAGATCTGGAGTGATGAGTGCAACATTCTCATCTTTGCTATTCTTGATCCTAGTGAGGAAAAACCATAACCTTACAGTCTAGCCTGGCCACCCAAAGGTCAAGTATCCAAACTAAATCTAAGGTATAGCCTATCCCAATAGTCAATGGAGAGAGAAAGCACACCCAGAGTCATCCACCTATAGTATAATATCCACCAGTGTTATATCTCCCTACCAAACATTCTCAGCTGCTTCAGAAAGGCAGTCTGATTTGTCTGATGCCATATCATGAGTAACAACCAACTGAATGTGTGCTAATCATACTGTGTAATTCCAGTACCCCATAATAAGTTATATTGATATTGGCAGCTTTCAGAATCAAATATACATATCATCTCTCCATCTCTCAGGATGGAGATTAAGAATAATCTTAATTTACAGTAGTGAGAATGTAGGCCTGTATGCTAGTGTTCACTTTAGAAATTTAACAAAAGCAAACAAACAAACAAAAAGCATCACATAAGTATAGCTTAGTTCACTTATCACTCTCTGGAAGTATCTCTCTGCATTAGCGAGGAGATCTACATTGCTACGTTAAAGCAGAAGTCTACCTTTCATGTAAGTAAAGCCAAATTAGGAGAATTCCATCATCTGATGCATTTTCCCAATTAGGATAAAACTTTTGTTTTCTAGGATGAACAACAAATTTGATAAAGAAATTTTCTGGCACAACAGGAAAATTAATTAATTATTAATGTGCCAGATATGATGTTCTATTGCAAAGGTGAAAAGTTCAAAATTAAAAATGTAGGATGCAACAAAAAGGATAGTCTTAATTAAAGACTCATAATTTTCACATGGATATTATTTTCTCTCTTCATAATATCAGAAACGTAATAAAATATTGATGATAAATTATTTGAGCAGTTTGCTATGTTAACTCAAAAAAACACACTCTTACTATCACTCTCTCCATAAAATTCATTTTGACTGTATCCTTACCAAGTTTGATAGAAAGAATGTGTATTGGGTCATATTTACTTGAGATTTACTTTAAACGAAGCACCAGAAACTCATCCCAGAGAGAGCTAAAAGGAAGACATCAATACAGAATTTTATTGTGATTAATTGGTCTGCTTTCACTTGGAAGTCCAACTAATTCTCTCCTCAGCAAATCAGTGTAGTGAAATCAGGGAGGACTGAAAGTGCCCTGTCTTTGAAAGCCAGGTGACTTACTTTCTTACCCTGGTGAATTAATTCAGAATTATGTCACTCAGCTTCCAGAAATCAGGCAGAGAGTAGCAGTTCAGAGCTAATGGTTGCTTACTAACTTTCTGAAAATGAAACGTTTTTGTTTGGAAGAAATATCAAGTGAATAATAGTGAATAAAAGGTAGGAAATAAGAAAAATAAATTTTAGTAAAATCTGCAGTGTTATTTTCATTGTAATCCTTCATTTAATTCATCCCAGGTAAATATGTAAAATGGATGCCTGAGCAAAAATGAATAATTTAAAAGTTTTATTATCTGACTTCTTAAAAGGCTTAATCATGATCTGTGTGCTTGTGATTCAGCAAGTGAGCACAGTTGATAAAAAAAACTCTGTCAATAGAGCTAATTTCAGGAGGTCATGTAAGCTACCTACTACTCAGCAATGGATGGGATAAACACAGTGCCAACAGCACTCACAAAGTCTCCCTGACTAACTGCTTGCCCAATCAACAATGTGATATTTGGAAAGTACAGTTAGGTATTTGCTATAAGTAGTCTCTTTAAGCATTCTCATATGTTTCCTATGCTTTCTAAAATGCCAAACAGCGTATGCATCTTCACGCAGCTGCAAGCTTTGGTCCGCTCTTTTTCTATCTCCTTTTCTCTCATCCACCCTTCTCCTCAATTGATCTGCTTACTACTGCCATCTACCTTCACAGCAATGCTTTAAATCTCATAACAATCCTTTTAATTTCCTACCACTGTCCCTGCAATCGAGACCTGGAGATCATCCTCTCAGAAAAGCCAGTGAGTCACAGCCTGAGTAAATCAAATTGCTCATCACCTTGGGCTGTGAGCGAGCCACAAATTTCTGTATTGACAGTATATAAGAAAGCTAGTAGCCTTCTAGTTGCTGCTAGGTAAAAGAGGATTAGCAAGCAGTACTATCATAAATTCAATAAGACAAAAATCCTGTTTTTGAAGAGCTAGGACAGCAATTTCACCCCATCCCACCACAACTGCCACTTAGATAAACATCCAAACCTTAAGGCCCTGGACCACCAGCAGTGTGCTCTCCTGCATTAACCTGCATTCCCCTTTCCTCTGAAAGAAACCTAGAAGGGCACATTTAGGGATACATATGGTGTCTTTACACATGGACCTGTGTCTCTCCATAGGATCTGAAACACATATCTAGAGCAATAAGGAATAAGAAAAGCAATAGACATCAACATTTGACAATTCATGCCATTAGGCAGGGATGAATCACCCGCTTAGAGTGTCAGTCTCCTTGCACTACCCATCGAAGGAACCTGAGTGATTGCCCTAAACTACTAGCCATAAATCAGGGGAGTGCAATTCTACCCTCTAAGCCTACATTTTTTATGTGATTGCACAAAAGAAGTACACACCTTTGAAATGGCGTCTCAGTGCACCTGAATTGTAGGCTTAGCACTAATAATCCTAATACATTTATCAAATGAGTTTTGAGATACTAATGCATCTTTTCCAAGCAGTGTATTTCCTGTTATGCATTATAAAGTTGCAAAAGCCTATGATGTTTAATCCAGTGATAGATCCTCCTTCCACACCTGAAGCACCATATAGCAGATTGATAACCATCCAGCAATTAATGCATTACTGTCAATAGTTTGGTTAGGATCAAATTTCTGTGAGAAGAAACTGGCAATATTCATATTTGTAAAAATTCAGGAAGATAGACATTGATCACAAATTTATCCTAGCACAGCAGGTGGAGGTTAGAGGTCATTCTTAGTCTTTGAAGAACAAGTGGCAGAATTTGCAGACAACTGGAGAACAAAAAAAATACTTTTGAAAAGTCTGCTATACCTTGAAATCTAGTTTATGACAAGAATGTCATTTCTTGTCAAAAATATAAGTTTTTGCAAAATTTCAATAATCTTTCCATTTTCACTTCTCCAAGTGTAATCGCTGATATTTGCAAAGATTGCAAAGGTGTTTCTACTTGAGTAATTGTCTAAAAATTAGGAACTGGAGTTCTCTGAATTCTTCTCCTTACTCTAGTAGATTGGTCAACTCAATAGATTGTGCAAGGAGTCTGCACCGATAAAGGTATTTTCAGAAATACACGGCTAACTTAGGCATTAGTGAAGCTAGGGATAGACACAAGCATTTATAGCCAAAGCTCTCTAAACTAATGTAAAATTAACTTTAATAGGAATAATATAAAGATATTTGTGTTGTAAAGTGATGTAATCCCATATTATTGTTCAAAAGGGTAAATGCTATTGACTTTTATTCTATAGTCTTGATACTTTATTAATGGCTAGTAAATCTGTAGCAATATTTTGGTATTGGTAAATCAAAAGCAGTATGCTTTTCCCATTAATATACGGACTGATAAATGAAAGCATATTGCAATAATTGTTCTGACAGATTAATTCAGCTGTACTTCATTTCTGAAAGACTTCTGAGGAAATTGCTCTATGTTACTTATGGAAAAATCTTGTACATGATGGTTTCTTTAACAACACGCAACACATACCTGAATAACAGAATCCCAGAATGGTCAAGATTTTAAGGGACCATCTAGTCCAACCCCCTGCTCCAGCAGGGACACCAGAGCACGGGGCACAGGGTGGCATCCAGGCGGGTTTGGAAGATCTCCAGAGAAGGAGACTCCACAGCCTCTCTGAGCAGCCTGTGCCAGGGCTCTGTCACCCTCACTGGAAAGAAGTTCTTCCTCACATGGAAGTGGAACTTTTTGTGTTTCAACTTATACCTGTTACCCCTTCTCCTGTCACTAGCCACTATGAAGAAGAGCTTGGCCTCATCCTCCCTACAATCATCCCTCAGATACTTGAACAAATCTCCTCTCAGCCTTCTCTTCTCCAGACTAAACAGCCCCAGCTTGCTTAGTCTTTCCTCATAAGACAGATGCTCCAGTCTATTAATCATGTTTGTGGCTCTCCGTTGGACCCTCTCTAGAAGCTCCATGTCTTTCTCGTGCTGGGGAGCCCAGAACTGACCCCAATACTCCAGGCGCGGTCACACCAGAGCTGAGTAGAGGAGACTCATTTGAAGACCCCAACACTTCTCTTCGTGCGTGTTCATTGGAAACTTTTTTTTTTTGCTTCTCCCCCTCTCTCTCTCTTTTTCTTTCTATTTTCTTCTTTTTTTTATCTTCTAAGGTAACTTTGAAATCAATTCATGCCATTTAGTTAAATGCCTCATAAATAAATGCCTCATAAATAAAATTTTGTGCACATAAACCTGTCTCAGCATCCTTTGTTCAATGCTTAAGCACAGAATAAAGTTGAGGTGCAAATGATGTCCTAAACGTGGATGAGTTAAAAACCTGTTTAAATGCTTTCCAAATTTAAGCTAGAAAGTTTGATGCAAATCTCATGGGCAACAAACTTAATGGCCTAAATAATCTCAAACATGTCACTTCAGGGACAATTTTACATAAATATACCATAAAACAGACACACAAAGAGGCAGTGGTGGAATAGATAAGGTTACAAACCATGAGTTACAAAGTCAGGGTCCATCCAAGTGAACAGGAATGGCTGGCATGATTTGAGTAATTTGAGAGCTTTTTCATTTTTCTCCGTACTTTTTCAAACTACCAAAATATCAGTGCCTATGTGTCATTGTTTTTTTTCATGTTATAATTAGCTAGCAAATAAGATTATTTGACCTCTGAACATCACATCCCCTGCAAAAATGCCCAGTAGTGTATTTCAGATATATGAAATTAAACCCATCACACAATCTTTCTCTAAGTTCTTCCCTGTATCTCAAAGGAAATAATGCTCATCAGCTTTTAAATGTGGTATGCAGATGAACATTAGCATAAGAAAGCACTGTAAAAGGTAACAATTTGCATAGCAACTGGAAAGTTTGCTAAATAAAATGCTTAAATTTACGTGTCCACTGGTGATATGTCTTAAACTGCCATGATTGATGTCAAGGATATAAACCTTAGAGCTCAAAATGTGATTCAGGTCACTTAAAAGTTGACACCTACTGACTAGCCAGATGAATAAATCTCTAGCCTCCACTGGCTGTATTGACCCTCAACTACAAGGTGAGTTTGTGCCCCATAGACATAACTGTCTTAACCTCAAACTAAATCCTATCCCATTTGACTTCTCATAGAATCATTGTGGTTGAAAAAGACCTTTAAGATCAAGCCCAATCATAAACCCATCAACAACATGCCTAATAAAACATGTCCCTAAGTGCCTGCACTCAATAAACAAAAGGGTGTAATAAATGTTTTAATCTGCTCTGAGTGCTTGCATATAAAAGGACAACAGAATGAGGCATTCATGTTACAGTTAACATGAATTGATAAATATGTAACATAACAAGTATTGTTAATTATTAAGTATGAGCATTACCAGCATAAATGTATATTTTTTTCATTCAGATGTTGGCCTAAATGACATTTCAGAATCAAATTTTCTGACTGATAAATATTTTTTTTCTGACTAACTGAAAAATAACAATCTTCTCAGTCCCCATACTGGTGATGAATGAGTATTTACAAACATATCATGCATGCTCATTTAAAAAGCCCACTGACCATAGGGATATTAAACATTTTAGGATAGGTTTTGGTGTATTTTGCTTGTTTTTTAAATTTAATCTATGTGAAGATATAGCTTTGCTTTAGAGACACAAATATAAAAAACAACACGGAAAAGTCCTTTTTTTCCAGACTCCTGTGCAAAGATGTTTAAAGCTGAACACTTCTAAATATTCTGGAGCAGATAAATAAATCATCTGATATCAGCTCCTGAAGCCTCATGTTTTCTGTATGGCTCTGGACATCATGGACTTCCAAATGAAGCAGAGGGCAGGACTTAATCCTAAGATAGCATTACACATTTTTTGAAGCCATGCAAAATTTAATTTATACTTGTCTATATTTGAGTTTGAACTATTAGAAGCATTTCTCTTGTTTCATCCATTGCTAACAGCCTTTGTTAGCAATAGTTTTCATAGGAGAAAAAGCCTAAGAACCTAACTCTAACAGCTGAAAACTGAAGCATACAGACAGTCAGGAAAAGGCCTGAAAATAACTGAACTCTAGGAGGATAGGATTTTCCCAAATCTTTACAATGGGGACAATTTCACACTTGGTGTGATAAAAAGGGAGAAGGAAGATATTGTTTTTCAAACTGTTTTTTTAAGACATAAAAATAAGCTTTTTATCTTCCAAGAAACAGCAAGTCCTTTGAAAAGATGACTGCTAGTCCACTAATCATTTTCTTTTCCAAAGATATTAATAATGCACTTTTAAATTACTTCATATAGTACAGCTAGTGAGAAAACTACACACATATACTGTGCCAAAAGAAAAGAATGCTTTGAGGTACAGTTTTCTTTTGGACTGCAGGTCTGAAAGCTGTTGATCAAGAACTGACTCTGTTTTTTACTTACTGGAGTGCTCAGAACACTGCTGAGCCCAGTCCCACAAACACAAACTTTGTGCATCTGATGTGTGCATCCCTGTAGATATTAACTTATTGTGAGTCTTTCCAGTTTTCCTGCGTTTTTTAGCAGTGCCAAGGGTGCTTCTGGCATTAATATATTTTAAAAATAATAATAATAAATGTTTGAAAGAAATAATAAATATTTCTGTTTGGTTAATATGTACTGATCTGGGAATCATAATTAAAATTAAAAAAAAAGCGAGAGAGGGAAAGCAAGCAAAGAAAAGGAAGCAAATGCAGCTCAAACAGAAAGAATGTATAACCACTGGCTCATAATTAACAGGATAACTCAAGGAAATACAGTAAGTAAAAATGTAATTAGAACAAGAGTATGACTGTTGAATGCTATTTGATGAATGAAATCAGTGCTGATTAAAGAGAAGCAATGTCCATATCACAGAGTAAGAAGATTAAAGAGAGATACCATTTAAACTGGCATTTAAAAATGACCAAGGAACAATTAGAAAAGCCCTTTTGTCTTCTGTGCTTGAGTGAGTGTCATGCCTGAGCACCAAGCTTTCCATTGCTTTCTACCTTTCTGACCTGGGAGTTGTAGCTACTTGCTGCTGTGACAGCCAAGAAGAAAGGGCAATGAGCCTCCTGCAGCCACCCTGTGCTCCCCTGTGGCCACGCTGCCTCTCCTGGGGTTCCCCTGCATACCTCAGCTTTAACACAGGTAATGTCCAGATCACAGTGGCAACAACACGACTTCTCAAAAGCTTATGCTAAACAAAAAGCGGCAAGCACAGTGCTCTAAGGGCCACCAAGGAGATACTTGCAACAGTTCTAGTAATGCAGAAACTGCTCAAAGCAAAGCAGGTTGATATTTTTTTCCCATGGCAAAGAGCTTGTAGTTTGCATACGAATTGCATTTTAATTTATTTTAAAACTCTTGCGTTTCATCTTGATAATCCAAGTAAGCATGAACAAAAATGGGAAAAGAGAATAAAAGCAAGAAAACTTGAGACAAGCCAATTGTGTTTACATGCTGATGCAGGCACTTTCTTCTGCGTTCCATGGAGAGAGCTCATTTCTCTGTAATACGAGCACATTTAAAAGTAAAATTAAATACAGCCAGAGTGTGAGAATAAAGAATAAAATTTCTTATAAAACATGCTCTCTCTTGGCAATGTCAAGAGACTCCAAGGAAGCTCCAATTTATAGAAAATATCACACAGCTTAAAAACTTAAACAAACTTCCTTGGCTTATAGCTACCAAGGAGAGAAAAAGAACAACTGTAGAACAGGGAAGGATTTCTCATATCTCAGTTCATCATAAAAATGGAACTGCTATTATATTTAAAGAAGAATAAGATAGAATTTGTATCTTACCGCTTAGTCTTTAGTATTTATAAAATACTAGTTTAATAAATAATGAACTTAATCCATTTAAGAATGTTGAAATACTCTCATAATTTAATCCATTTAAGAATGTTGAAATACTGCTCTCATAATTATACTATAAAATTAAGGATAAACTTATTAGAATAAATTTTCTAGGTATTGAGGAATATATTTCAATCTCTTCCAGATAAACATGTTTGCAGAAATGTGTGAGGAACATAGCTTGCTTATATATATTTCAAATAGGAAATACATGTAGTACTATAGATCATTTTATAGTAATTACAGGCAGAGTCCATCCATGATATTCCTTTCTGCAACTTTGGTACTGGCTTCTTTTAAAGATAATCAAAACCAAAGTGATTGGCTCTTAGTAGAAGGGAGAGTGCATGAGAAACCACATATAAGGTATTCAGTTGGCTGTTGATGAACTATCTCAGAACTTTTCCGCAATCTTTGTTCTGGAGAGTTATCTCGGAAAAGTAAAGCAAGGAAAATATTTTAATTTTGATATACTCATCAGCCAGACCTCCTAAACTATGAAAATGCTAGTCACAGCAATGACAACCATAACTATAGCATAATCAAATGCAATCACAAGAGCCTCCAAAAACAACTCCACTCAGCTACTTTGAAGGACAATTTTATTCCTATTTGTCTTCTGTATATTCTTCTTGTGCTAAGAACATAAGTGGTTCTTATGGATGCTCACCTCTGTAACTTAGAAGGAAACAAATAACCAGAGAAAATAACCATTCATAAGCATAGATTAGGTCAAAAAAAAAAAAAAAAAGGAAAAATACAGCTATTCCAAATACGTCTTATTTCAACTAGCTTCTGTTTCCCACAAACTAATGAGCAAAAGTAAGCCTTATCAAGTCTGTGTCCTAACATTTAATTGGCTGTTCACTTAAACACATTTAGTAACATGCAAATTAGAGAGCAGATACAGTGGATTTTTACTTTAATAAATAAACGCTGGACAACAATAGAAAACATTAGGAATAAAGAGAAAGGGCCTTGTCATTAAATAGTTAGGCAGTGACATTTAAGAGATGGTTAGGGAAGCTCCCTTGAGCAAGTATCAAAATCAAAAAACACTGATAGCTGGTTCATTCCTTTCCCAAATTAAAATAGATCCCATGCTCAATAAGTCATCAGAATCAAATGCTTCCACACCACGTGTAGAAACAAAACAATAGTCAAACTTGGTGTGATTTAATCCATATAAAGTTACAAAATCCACCTAATTAGAAACTAGTTTGCACTTGAAGCATGAGGTTTTACACTTAAGTTTAATAATAACAAATCCAATTATTATATTATTATAATTATTAAATTATAATTTTATTAAATTAAATACATCTGATTAACTTTTTTTCATATCATAATCCTAAGAATCCTATGTTTTAACATTGTCCACCTTTTGCACCTTATCACAGCATATACTTACTAAAGGAATTTTAGAAATCAAATTTAGCAGACAATATGTAATTATAATAAAAACTATCCTACAGAAGCAAACTTCAAAAATGACCTTGTTCAAAACTCTTGTGGAATAACTTCACTCACTCTCTACATACTTTTTTTACTGAGGATGCAATTCAATGACAGTCTTTCCTCTGGTTGTAATGAGTTTCTGATCAACATTAATTAAAAATGCTTGGAAAGTACTCCTTTGAACTGTAGGTGGTTCCTATCTCATCTAAGTTTAGCAGATGAAAAATTAGATCCTTAATTTAAATGTGTTACCTTTGATTCTGGGAGGATAAATGGGGAGGGTAAATGGGGAGACAGACATCACTAGAGGGCATCAATTCTCTCTGAGAGAGTTGTTTAAGGGTAGGGTGCAGCTGCAGATTATGACATCTAAATTTAGGTATCACCATGTAAACTAGGTGCCCAAGCTCTCATTGTATTGAATCATCTGAAATCTCAAATCCATTTTGTAAAACCATTATATGAAACAATATCTTGTTAAATTCTGTTTAGGTGCCCAATTTTATTTCCGCCTTATAATGAAGAAAGAAAACTGGAAACAATGTCTTTAAAAATCTATTTAGTCTAATCTGTGTGTGAAAGCGTTATTACTCATTAATCATAGCCTTGTAGCTATTCTGGGGCACTGTTCCAGAGCAAAATGAAAATTGCTTAGAGCTTTCAGTTCTTTCCAGCTTAACTCCAGTTTTGGCTTCCATTTGTATAGTGTTCAGTTTGGAGATTATTAGAATAACTCTACAATGCTTTTATATGCTATTAATGTATACATGAACTTTGAAGTTTTCATATGAGAATAAGATAAATACTTGAATAGACTTATTATCTTATAAATACTTAAAATGCATCTGTAAAGCTAATTCTTTTGCAGATACCTCCAGTCTCACTTCCACAGCAATTTGGTGTGATTTAGTGTAAGATCAATCGCACCATTGCTCAGCCTTCATGTTGCATGGATTTAGTGAAATAGATAAGGCAAGCTATCACCTCAGCAATTTTCAGGAATTATCTCCTACCATATATTACTTTTCATGAGCTTTTCATAAATGTTTCTGGCTCCTGAAACCATGCAACAGCTTCCCCACTAGCTGAGAGTTCACACTTCATATAACACCTCTGGAAATCCAGCAAATTCTCATGCCATCAGGCTGATACAACTTCTCACTTATGTAAAAAATGGTCCATGCTTTTGAATGGGACTGTTTTGATAGTCATTAGCTGTATAGCTGGCCCAAACACTTTCTAGAGGTTCAAAGAAGTTTGCAAAACTATAACCCATGACTCAGCGGAATATTAGGAAAATGTTTCAGTTATTCATTGCCATTTAAAAATGTCCATGTGGGTTTGTCAGTACAGCTTTTGAAATGTAACAAATTAATATCCTTACTTTGTCTTAATTTGTGGACAGATGGTGTGAAGAGGGCTGAGTGATGCACAGCGCTGTCCCTCAGCTTGTCAAGACTTATTTACAGCACAGGAGCCATCCTCTGATGGCTGATTATCTGCTTCATTTAGTAGCAGTGAAATTAACCTCTGGTTTCTGTACTGATGACTCAGCAGGTAGTGCACCACTAATGCAAAAAATAGTACCAGAAAGACATTGGTCTTCCACCCTAACAAGGACCATTAAAGAGCCAAATTGCTTTATTAGACCCAGGAGATGGAAGCAATCATTTCAGTCCACTAACTGGAAATAATAAAGTCTGAAAAAAAAGGAAGAAAATGAGTTTTCTTTCCATGCATGAAAAAAAATGTATTATTTCAAGAGATTTTTTAAAAAATGTAATTCTGCAATTAAGTACATTGGAAGTAGATCTTGTACAGAAATTCAAAAATCAGGAGAAATACAGGAAGTTATACATTGTTTGAGGTCCTGTGGCTTTTGCTTAGATTGTATCACATAGTACAGAATATTATGCATAGTGTGTCTCCAACAGGAGTAATCTTACTTAAACAGCTTGATATTAAATACACCCAATGTATGATTCTTTATGCTGGGTAATAATACAACAGCAATAATAACCCACCTGGAAATGCAGATTAAATGCTTTCAAAATGTAACCGCTTTTGAAATGTTGTTCTTATGATAGCATTTATAAGCTCACAATGAAAAATCAGAGTGGAAGAATACTAATGATAAGTAATATTAACCCTATTTAATTGAACTTGCTGAGAAACACTGAATCTCAAGGGCTATCTGTCAGTACAAGGAAAGCATTGGCTATTTGGCATAAAATTTACATTATACTTCTGCAAGAAGAGTTGCTACAGTAGCTCCTGCTGTATTATATTTACTGGTTTGCATCACATGACACAATTCCTTGGTCTAACATATTACACAGTATATTTCAAAGCAGTGTGAAATATGTGATGTGTTAAAAAAAAATTACTCTTTTTTCTTTTTTTCTTTTTCTGCTGAACATATACAAACTGCTGCATGAAAAAAAATGTTTGATTACCCCTGCATAGTTTTTGAAAGGAGGTATCACGCATGATACCTGTGCATCTTTAGAAAAAGAGGTGTCAAAGAATAAATAAACAAATAAATAAATAGTTAAAGCTATAAATACCAGATGGGAGTTTAAATATAAATTCCAGAGACTTTCCTGAAATCTTAAAAAAAAAAATACTGTATTGCATATTGCAAAATTCTTATTATGGGAATAGCTTATGGGTATTTGTTCAAAGGCTTTGTAGAGACGTCTTGTTAACCCCTCTAGGTTTTTGAAAAAAGAAACACATTCCTCACTGCAGACTCTTTTAGAAAGGAATGGTTGACGCTTCTGAATGCCTGTTTGTAAAACCGTCTGCTCTTTCTTCCTTGATGTGTTGCAACTTACTCCTCTTCCAAACCCAAATGCCCCAAAACAGGATTCAGGATAGCTAAACTAGAACAGTGCTCAACGGTGCTATACCATAAAGCTCACTGAAAACAGATTCCTCTTCAGAAACATGAACAGCTCCATGTAAAAGGAAAGGAGAAAAGTGCATGCTCTTTCTTGATGCTTTTCCTTCTACCTTTATCCTCAGAATAGAATGTTTCTTTCCCAATTGAAACAAACTCTCAAAATCTTTGTCTGGCTGATCTGAATGAAGCTCCAAGCCCTTCATGTGGTGTTTGGCATGAGTCTCAGGCATTTTGGTTTGGTAGAACTCACTCAACCCAAATAGTTTTAGTACCTGAACTGGGACATGAAGATTTACCTTGTCTTCAGAAAAAAATGTAACAAATGAATATTCTCTAGTGTACCTTTTAAGTAATATGCAATTTCTTTGTTCTCCTGATGAATTGATATAGGTTGAAGCAAATGGTATATATGCTAAAAATTGTTTATCTCCAATTAGTGTGCAGTTTATTTCTCAACTACTATAGCCATGCTCCTTACTGTATATGCTATTTTGACTACCTATGTTAATTATTATCTCATATGGCTGAATGTGAATGATGCTCATGTTGCAACATGATGCATAGATCGGAGACCTGCAGAGCAATTGTAGGGTTGTGTTGAAGTTAGGAAAGCCTTAAATTTTAAGGAGAGATATATATGGAGAAACTTCTTGAAAGCCTCTCTCCTCATGGAAAGAAATAAGGATATAAGGTATATTCTTGGAGAAATCCTACATAACCTTTCCATGTAATTCCAACTACTTCTGGCAGCCCAGTACTGCCACAGTCTCCTATTTATATACTGCTCTCCCCACATGTCTACCATATAATTTTGATTTTGCCACATGCTTTAGGATTTCTCTGCTCAGTCTCCCAAAACCAGAAGTTTTGCATTTGAATAAAAAATGATACTTCAACTGAAAATGCATTTCCTGATGTGCCATGCTATGAACTTTGCATTGAGACATTTTTTTTCTTGTTACAGTCCTTGACCAATGACTAGCTCAAACCCAAAATTGCTTCTCAGACTTTTCTAATTGTCCAGCAGTCACTTCTTTTTTCTTTTTTTCCTACCTAAATCAGTCCCTTTTTTTCACCCATCCTTCTGTCAGTTCACTTCTGAGGCCAGTCTTTCAGTGAGTTACTCTGTTTATGGACTTCATTAGCCCTGTCTTTATAAGGCTCAGGCCTGAGGTCATCTCCTCTGATGCTGAGTCCCACTTTTGCTCACATTTATCCACCAGAACAATGCATAAGGAGCACAGAAATCACTGGTTATTCCACTGGGCTATAATGAAGTGGATTAGCACCATATTCCAGGTTAGCAATAAATTCAAGTCACACACTGAAAGTTACACATTATTCTCTAGCCCTCTGACGGACTGCAGATTCCTTTCTAGATTTGAACTCCACATCCCTTCTAGCTAACAGCAGGAAAGAAATTAAGTCTCAATAACAATTACATATCTTAGCTTCTTGTGGGAGCCCCAAGAGGAAAATCTGTCATTTCACTTCAACATTTACTTTAGTAATATTGACAATATGTCCCTACGCCACTAGCTCAAAGCACTGGATATGTGCATATCTTCACCAAATGTATGAACAAAAAAGATACTCATTCACTTCCTTTTCCTTGAGGACAGTATTCTGTTCCCATTCAAATGTCAGCTTCACCACCTATTCGAATTGGACTACACTTTAGCCCCAGCATAAGAGTTTATTCTTAAACTTTGCACATTCCTAATGACAAAATACCTTTCTAAAACAATGAATATGCAACTCTATGAAAACTGGTGAAAAATGCCCCAGTGAACTCAATTAATTCCTGTAAAAGAATGTATCACACACTTTTGGCGAAGAATTAAAACTAAACTAAATTTGATAATCTATTGCCATACAAAATTTTCTACTATTCCATTTGCTATTCCTCCCCTGCATTTTTAAGCTCTTTAGATATATATCATCTTAAAGCAAAAATAGAATGTTATCCTTTCTCCTAGATTCTCTTGCAGCAAGAAGCTCATTAAGAATACATAACACTCACTGACTTTTCCTGAAAAGGAAAAAGAAAACTCACTTTGCTTTGACTAGTTCAGGTTCTTCAAGATGTAGTTGCCTCTCTGGAGTATTTTCCAGGTCACAAGAAGCAATCCCTTCCAGAGAGTAGTGCTCTTCTTTCCAGATATATAGAGTAAGTACTGAAAATAGAATTATATAACCCCTCAGACCAATAAAGCAACCTGTGTTACATAAGGTTGTCGTGAATCAAGAAAAGAAGTATAATACTATCAACTGGGTAACTGAAGGACACAATAGGAGTCTGAGGACATGGTCCCAGAAAAGAAAAATGCAATTTGTGCTTCTAATCATGTATTTAATGACATATATACCAGGGTATGTAAGTTAATATCAAGTTGCAGATTATAGGCCATCCATTACTCTACAACTATGCAGCATGCAGATGAATCCCACAAAAGATTTCTCCATCACTCTTTGTATATATTTATTAGCATTTTAACATTCACAAGTATGAGAAATGTTTTCACAGGATGGCCTAAGGACAATTGTAGTGCTGATGTTGCTAAAATGATCTGAAGTAGTTGCACAGAAAAGGTATTGCCCATTTTTTTCATCAACAATTCCATTTTGAGTTACCAACAGAGCAGTCCCTTGGGGTTTCTGACTACTATTATTTCTATAAACTCTCTTAGATATTGTTTATATTACATAGAGATACACATGTGTAAATCTCTATTACTGGGGATGTAGATGCAAATACATGATCAAGGTGGAATTTAGTTAATTTAGTTTTAGGAAACCTGTAAGCTAGCTGAGAGAGTAAAGCTAAAATTTCAGGTATAAAATTACTGAGCCTGGTTCTAGAGGATAGAGTCTGGTGCAGGAACTCACTAGTCAGTAAAAAAAAATAAAAAAAAAATAAAAAGAAAGCACATGTAAAGCAATTTAGCTTTTTTCCTCTGCATACTTGACCAAGGGAAGTACAAGTAAACAGAGTAATCATTTGTTAACAGTCATACTAGATAGTTTTTCAGAGTCAAAATCTATTCTGTCAGTGAACCTGTGCAATCAAAATCCCAAGTTCCAAGCATGAGTAAAAGACTAACAAGAACATTCATTTTCAAATTGCAAAAAGAATTATAGTTTTTAAGAGTCATTATAGAACACTCACTTTAACATATTTGTTCTTACAACTTGACCAGATACAAGGTATTTGAGTTCCACTCTTTGAGGAAAAAAAGTGTATGGAAGAAGAACATTCCCTATAATCCTGAAAGCTAATGGCAGATACAGACCTGGTAGAAACTTATTACTGAGTGAAACATTTAGAATTGGAGCTATCTTAAAAACAGCAAAAACAATAACACAAAAGACCTCTCTGCCAATTTAGCAAAAGAAATTCTGAAGTTTGATTTATCCTCATCATATAGGAACACCATCTTTCCCTAAGCAAGCCTCAATAACATTTATTAAGGCAAATCCCTGTGCTTGCAGGGATTAATCATTTACCTTTCCCTGCCATACCCTAAGAGCAGTGCGGGTCAGAGGAACCAGAGGAGCTTTCCCATGCTGGGCCATGGACCTTCTGCAGTTCATGTTGCTGAGACAGATACGCTGAGTTAAGGAACTGAGTTGCAGTGAAGCAGACAAAGCATCAGGGAACCACAAGAGCCAGGGCCTCCCTGGGGCTTTTCTGACTTACTTGCATGGCTGGCATCCTCTATCATTTCTCCTCCACTTGG
The DNA here is from genome assembly GCA_032275445.1 of Crypturellus soui. Lineage (NCBI taxonomy): Eukaryota > Metazoa > Chordata > Aves > Tinamiformes > Tinamidae > Crypturellus > Crypturellus soui. The sequence continues at coordinate 776,310 of JAUBNY010000160.1, read as the reverse complement.
TCAAGATACAGGATAGCTATGAAACCATGAACCTTCAAATGAAAGAACCAGATATCCCTTTTTTCTATTTGGTACAAGAATGAAAAAGAGATGTGAATGCTTATGTGGGAGAATGAATTACAGAGAATAAAGGATGTACAGAGACAGAAACCAATTTCTGAATAGTCAATAACCCAGTGGTTAGCATACAGGAATGATAAAAGTTAACTAAAATCTGACTTTTTTAGGTGTTGCTGTTTCTTTGTTTCTCAAACTACTGCCATCTCTTTCTTGGAGAGGAGATGTTCAATGTGATTCAAAACAAACGAACAAAAAAACAAAAACAACCCTAAAATCTGAAAATTGTTTATTCTCTAATTTATTCTCTAATTTATCAGGTCAAATGTGCAAACATCAAATTATTTCTGGAATTACAGCATGTGTTTGTGCTTCACTCATACTGTTGGTATCTTTAGAAAGTTGATTCACACAGCAAAACATTGTACAAACTCCCACAAAACTGGTGTCCATCTTCCCCAACCCCTGGAGTCCTTTCTGTATCATCTCTGCCCACGCTCCTCCTCAGTTCTTCCCATGACCCAAGGCAATCACATTACTTGCAACCCTTCTCTCCAGCCTGCACAACACAACCCGTCTCCTCTCGTTCTCAAAGACCTTCTCCCCACACAATCCACAGCCAAGAATGCAGTCACCTCCTCCAGTCTAACCCAGACACCAGCTGGGGATTCTTCAGACAGTTGGAAGCTCAGATGCATTTCTGTTTCTTACAAAATTAAATTGCTCAGGAATAATGTGATGAGAAAGTGAGGAAAATGCTCCAGGTTTCTAATACAAATACCTGGTTTCCTTGTGTCACTTGAACTCTTTGGTCTTCAGCATACATTCTTCAATCATTCTGGCATTTCCATTTATTTAAATTAAACATTGGGCTGATAATTAATTCGCTGTTCCACCTCTTTCTTTTCTGCACAAAGCTGGTGGTTTCTTAATGTGAAAAATTACTTTCCAACAGGGACTGCCTTGTCTCCTAAACGTCTTTTCAGGAAAGTTGGAAAGTTTTGGCTTAACTTCCCATGGGGGAACTTTTGTATAAATATCCAATCTGAATGATACAGCAGGACTCTGGATCAATATTAAAAATTTACACTGATGTCCCTGAATATATTATAGCATAGTGCAATGCATATATAGTTCATATTAGAGTGCCATAAGTGTGCCTTTTCTTTGGAAAAAATGCCAAATATTAATTTTTATTATTAAAAATTAAAAAGTGATCTTCCATAGTGGATTTGTTAAATTATGAAAAGCAGTAGCAGGAGTGTGTGCAGGAGAGGAAAATGCCCATTAACAAGCTCCTTTTCCAAATGAATCTCTCAAAAGAAATACACAGAGACTCAGGTAAATTTGGGAAAGTGAACACACACTCATGGGCAGTGTTTACTAGAACAGACTAATGTACTGGGATTTTGGTGCAGAGTACTGCTCACATGGGTAATCGGATTTCTTGCACAGGGCATTCAGTAGCCGTCTAGATCGGTGGAAGTCTGACTTGCAAGTGTCCTTCTAGCAGCATTTCAGCTGATTCAGGTGAGACTCCCCAGACCGTTGCTCTGTTCAACTCCTATGACCCATGTGGTTCTGGGTCCTACATGACCACTCAAAAGATGCATCGTCCAATGCTACTGCATGATCTTAAACTACATACAAAACCTCTCTGACTGCCTTAACTGTGTGTACAGAAGACTGTCCTGTGTGAGCATTTCTGTATCTGCACACACAGTTTCTATTTACAAATTGATTTACTAGCTAGTTACAAGTATCTCATCTATGTAGTCTGATCAACTTTGCATTAGGAACCACTGGGAATTTCTGGAAGCGCTCCATCTATACAGGATGTTAATAAACACTTTTAAGGATACAAGGTTTCTTAGGTACAACAAGACCTGCCTATGGTAACCTTCATGACTGTTCAAAATTCTTATTTGGTGAGCTGCTGCATCAAATACTACAAAAAGTTAGTCAAATGCTCGGTTATACTTTGTGGAAAATGGCTGAAAGTTCAATCAGTCACCTTGTTTCAGTTCAGTCAACTGTTTGAAGTTGATCCAGTACCCCATCTATGCAAGTGACTGGCCAGGTTGTTTCTGGACTATACAGGCAATTAATGTCTTGAGTGTGCACTACAAGTGCACACAGGCACAGCTCTGATACCCAGTTACACCACAATTAGAAAACCATGATAACCTCGAGTTTCATACATAAATTCCATAGCTCTTCCAACTCTGGGAAGGTGGGAGTCCAGAAAATAAATACAATAAGGATTTTATATAACTCAATGTTTATGATGATGATGTGGCTTCTGTTATTTTAAAATCTTATATCCAGGGATTAAGAGTCATACTTACTTTCTTAATATACAATTTAAAAGGAAGAAGAGATCTTGCTAAGGAATGGACAGCATTGGACAACAAGCTTTTTCCTTTTTCCTTTTGAGTGCTTAGTGGCAAAGCACAGGCTGCACAGTCTGGTTTTATACAGCTTATGTCATACAAACTCAACTTCAAAATATTTTACCAATTTGAATAACATTAGCAAGCAGACAGAGTATGTTTTTAAAGAACAAAATACATGCTGTAGGTAGCCAACTTTATTCAATAGAGATTGAGAAGAGGCAATTGAGAAGAATAAAAAAGGTAAGACCAACCTATGAAAACAGGGGTAGATATCACTTGGGGATCTCTGAGTGCTTACATGATGACCTGGCAGCAATCCCTGCTCAGAAGGGAGAGTCACTTTGGTGGTGAACTGGCCTGGTCAAAGGAAGAAGCTAATTCTCCAGGGGTAAGTAAGAGCCTCTGTTAAGAGCTTGAGCCTATTTGGAATCATCATCCTATTTATAAAGAAGATAAGGAGAGTTGAGGAGCTGGCCTTAAAGGTTGTCCGAACTGTCAGGTAAGCAGGCAGAATGGTGCACTTGCTTTATTCATGCTCCACCAGGCTGATGCTCAAAAAGGATTTGCTTCCTCAGACGCTGGCAGTCAGCCAAGGCTGTAGGCCCCCAAGTCAGGACGCGCTTCTTCATGCAGCAAGGCAGTCCTGAAGAGGATGAAGGAAGATTTACTGAAGTCACACGTTACTAAAAAGGCAAGGAATAGGTTAGTAAATGTGCACTGTAGCACAGTAATACAAAGAAAAGATAGTAATTCAACAGGATTTCATTTGTGACACATTTCCTAGGCAAACAGGAAAAGGCTAGTTTGATCACGGCTCATTCTTCCTAAGAACAAGAACTGAAAACAGAGTTTTGTTCATGTCGTCTTTTAAAAACTGGAAATTTGATCCAGGTCAAAAGACAAACTGTAGCTCCAAATTAATTTTTTTCTCAATTTTCAGTACTGCAAAAGCTTTCAGATGTTGCCCAGAAAATCTTCCATTAACATTTATTCATCAGTCACATTGGGTTGTGTTGAATCATTGAATCCATGACCCACGCCAGCCACTCCAACAAAACCATACACTGCCAAGCTGGGAGAGCTGGAAAGAGTAGAGAAAAGGTGTCAGGTTAAGGTCAAATTGCTAGTTATAGTTGTCATAGTAACAACACAAGGTGAAAGAGGGTCAATTGGAGCCTCGTGAGGGCAGCTTTGTACTACAACATGGTCATTTAGCATGAGTAAGGAATTAGTAATATTGCAGGCAGAGATATCTAAATTA
>JAUBNY010000160.1:735229-745654 GCA_032275445.1 Crypturellus soui | reverse complement strand
TGACATCTTCAAAACTTCTAGAAAATCTTCTTAATATGCCTTTTGTCCAAGGAAAGGTGTCACAGGAATCCTTTGACAAACAGATCACTGTTCCTTTCTCTCTTCTGCTTGAATACTTGAATTAACTTTTCTACCAGAGCCAACTTATGGATTTCTAAGCAAAACTACCATATAGGTACTGAAGTATCTCAAAAACCACAACACTGTCAAGAAATACACTTTCTGGGATAAAGACCCTTTCATGCTCCACCATCCCCCTTCCCTGTGGATTTTCTCTGCCATTCTGCTTTCTCAGATGCTGCTTCTTAGAGCTTGACAGAAAGTACAACTCTAAATTACCTATTCCATTCATGTGTCTTTACTGTCCATAAGGTAGGTATCATTTTTATAAATGCAAAGGTGATTATTTCCCTTGGTGAATGCACCACATCCACAGCTGCCTCTCCTAACTTTGGTAAGTTATTTTGTGATCTCTCTCTCTCTCTCAAAAAAAAAAAACAAAAGGAATAACTCACCAGATTAGCTCACCCATCGTCTTATACCTTCCTGAGATCCATTAAAATCTGGTGTAGTCCACCAGGATAGTAGTTTCTAATGGCTTCTCTTCTATACAAGTATGTGTGACTACAAACTAGTTTACATAGTCAGCTCTAAATTCAGTTAACATTGAGATCAGCCATGACAGCACAGTGCATTATGCAGCTAATAACACAATTATCAACAATTTGGAAAGTTTTTATGGTCTTGCTGTGTACTAGTGCAGCCACTGTTATTCGTGTTAGTTATTTGAAATTGCTTTGTGTCACATAACATTGACTGCAGCATAAGTAGAGAAGTCAGAAAGGTTTTAAGTCCCCAAAATGAGTCAGTGGTCACACTGGAAACATTATTCTGCTGTCATTTGACAAAGCTGGGCCTGCAGTTGTCAGCTTTCATTGCTTTCTTTCATTTTATGTATAAGAAAAGAATAAATTTTCTTGTCCAAAAGGTTCTTTGCTGTCATCAGGTCAAATATAGTTCTCTAACATTTCTGAAACAACTGCTGAGAAACAACATTCTTTCTAAGTCAAGAGTTGATTTTTACTTCGACAAAAAGGAAAGAAATTGCCGATGTAGAATGTTTCTTGAAATATACTATTCAGATACAGCCTGGTTTATAGAATTATTTCTTATCTGAATTACCTGAACAGAGATAATTCCTCATTCATTTAATTGATATTTCTCTTTATTTTATAAATACTTATGTGGATTATATCTACATTGATGTTATTTGTGCTGCAAAATCACAATTATCAACATCCTGTGATCATTTCCTTAATTTCCATTTCCCACAGTTTCTGTGACGTAGCACATAAAGTCAAAAGCTGTACAACCTAGAGGTAGATTAATATTTTGCAGTAAAAAATTAAAGGAAAATTTTCAATTTTCAATTTTCCTTTGGGAGTATTTTGAAGATTTTTCATTTTTATATTCAACAAACCATCACTTTCTTTGGTATTCACTGACTCAAAAGAAATGTAGGGAAAGACAGCAAGTTTTTACTGTGAGTGAAAGACAGGACTGTCTTTGAATATTCTGCATTGCTCTCTTTAGAACTTACTTGTATTACACATTTGAAGATTATGCACTTTTTCCTCATCACTTGGAAATATTCTGACACAGATAAGAATATTTCTATGTTTCTCTGCTTTCCGGAATTTATTTTGAAATTATATTTTAGTCATAGTTGCATAGGAGAAAATCAAAACATTCCATTCCTTTACTGAATTACTCAGTGTTTTCACCGCTATATGTGATAGACAATTAAAGTCTGACCCTTTTGGTCCAAGTTACACGTAGCTTTGGTACTGTTTATGGTACCTGAATATCTGAATATAAGAAATGTTTCCACATACTCAGTTATAAATACCTTTAGGAAAATCTTTTCCTTCTGGAAAATGACTGTTCTTTTTTTTAAGAAAACAACAATATTCGTAATATTACTTGCAAACAAGCATTACACTTAATGTCAAATCGTAAACATAAACTAGAATCCTAGCATAAAAAATAGAGATCTTAAAGCTAGTATAATATTCCACTTCAGATTAAAGTATATATGCCTGTTTAAAATGTTATCAGAACCAATTCATTCCTGCTAAAAAATTCCAGTTTGGGGGAAAAAATAATTTTCAAGAGAAAACTGATTCTTCAATTATTTTTAACTACATCTAAATAGGTAGCCAGGCTATATTAATACTTTTATAGGCTCTAGCAAAAATGTCAATGTATAATTGCACTACACCTACACCACACCTGCTGATATAGTTAGTCATGTTTTGCATGACTTAGATGAAATACTGTATAGATTTTTTTACATTCTAATTTGTTGATTATTCTTTGATCTTTCACTCTAAAATTTTCCTCTTATAGGTACACCTTACCTTACACATTTCTTTTGTTACTATTGATTATTTTTATAATGCCATGTGTAGATGGTGCATTATGCACAGGAATTATTTGCAAGCATGTTTCCAGAACAATTTCAAGATTAATAAGGATCCTGTGCTATCCTTCTCAGCATCCGACAACTCTTTTTCAGGGATGCACAAAGTCATGCAAAGACAAAGCACAGATCTGCATAGCATTTGCAAAGGCTGTTAGTATTACTTCTGATACCTTCATTCCTAACAGTCCTTTCTACAGAGTGAGCTTATATAATACTAATTATATGAAACCTTTTCAGAATCACTCTCTCAAGCCATAATGTTTGATCAATACCATTTAACCTTAGCCCAACTAAATTTAGCACAAGGTCTCCCTCTGATCTGTTTCAAACATTAAGTCTCCCCAATATTTGTCTCCTAGCAAATGATGAGTTTGTTTTAACTCACTTGGCTTGTTTCTAGGAGGATCAAGGTCAAGATATACAAAGCACATACCAGTTATGATGAAGCAAGAGAAAAGAAAAATGCTGGATAAAAGAGCCATTCCCCACCTTGATGATTCTTTTTCTGCTTAAATTCTGCACATCAGGCTTCTTCTAATGTATTTAAGTTACATAGTTTATATCTACATGACTTACAAATTCATTTATATCATTTCTGGATTTAGTCTACATGTCAGATTCAGCCTGCAACAAATCAGTCAAGTCTCATCTGTTTCTCCAATGGAAAAAAAAAATAGGGGTAGCACTGGAACAGGCTGCCCAGAGAGGTTGTGGAGTCTCCTTCTCTGGAGATCTTCAAGACCCGCTTGGATGCAGCCCTGTGCCATGTGCTGTAGATGGCCCTGCGTGTGCAGGGGGGTTGGACTAGATGACCTCTAGAGGTCCCTTCCAGCCTTAGGCATTCTTTGATTCTGTGATTCTATGATTTTTATATATATATGTGTATATATATATATATATATATATATTTAAAAATCTACATCTAATGTAAGCTGCTCAAAATCTAGTGTAAGTGGTAAAGAACAAAGTCCTTTATTCCAGTCTAATGTAGGAATAATTAGAATACGATAGGGGTGAAGTGATGTTCTCACTTCACGGGTGAAATGAGAACATCACAAACTAAAAATTGAGAGAAAAGTGAGAACATCACAAACTAAAAATTATCTAAGTAGAAAGCTATTCATGGTCATAAAAGTAAATATGCATCCTCCACATTTGGTTTCTTGTTCTGCGTACAACACTATTATTTCTGTAGACCCATGGTACAATAAGTAAATGATATTTAGTTTTGGTTTATGATCATCTCATACTTGTTTTCTTTTCAAATCAGATCTGAATTTGGCTTATAAATCTCCAGAATTAATTTTTTTAAAGTTCTTAATAAATTAAATTTTCCTTGGATTTCTACACATCAGTTATAGTTGAAATCAATTAATAAATTGTTTCCTACTGATATAAATAAGCAGTTCTAACAGAAAAAGCATAGTTATGTCCATTTATCAGAATATTTACCTTATTTCAACTGTAGAATTATAATATAATCTGGAATTATATTTCCCACACTACTTGTCTGCTATTTATTGGAAATAAGAAGAGAGGCTATGTAGATTTTGGTTTACAGAGAAGGCTATTTCAGTTTTCATTTCTGCTAAATTTTGTTAAAAAAGAAAAAACATAAAACACACCCTCAGCTGATGTTATTAAAGAGTGGTACTTTCAAGAATTTCTTCTTACAAGGATTAAGTTGGCAACACCATTTGTGAAAGTAATTATTCAGTAATAGTAGAAAGAAAAATCATGGAAAAATCTATCTGCTTAGTGAGGACTCTCAAGCAGTTCAGAGAGAGGCTGCTCAGAGACTTGAGACTCTCACAGCAGAGTCACTCAAATTCAGATATGTAGGCTCTAAAATGAGGATCTTTAGTGAACAAACCATTCCGTATTCCTTGGCAGGTCCTCAGGCACCAAGAGTAGCCTGCAGTGAGAGGGCAGCGTGCCAGGGTGCACCAGGGCGACCCGCAGTTAGGAGGTGCACAAATGACCTCCCTGGAGTGTGGACACGGGGAATGACGCAGGGACACGCAGCTGGAGCGCACACATCTCCTCCGGAGTGCGGGGTGAGCAGGGAGCCGGTGCTGCCCAAAGGCACGAGGGAAAGCATTGTAACCATTGCCTGGCAGCAGGGTTAGGGTACATGTAAATATATATAATTAGGGCTCTAGACCTTCAGGGGGATTAACTATAGAGAGGTGTTTACACAGGTGCTTGTTAACATTTTGTGAAGGTCAGTATTATGCCTTAACTGTTATATTGCTGATACCCAGCCTGAATATAAAGCTTGCTGACTGCTGAATGATTTTGTGTTGTTAATAAATCAATAAAACACTTATATTCTTATTTGATTTAAACTATGTGAACCGAGCAGTTTTCTCCCTGTGAACCCTCTCCATAAGCATTTTTCAAGATTACTGAGAGAAGTAATCAGTGCGACGGTAAGAGATAAGAAGACACTTTGCAAACAAAAGTCTGCAAAAAGGTTGGTAGAGGGGCAGGGTTGATTCAGTTCCCACTGAAGGGAGACTTAGGAAGAACAGCAGATACTCATGCAGCTTTTGCAGATGTGCTGGCCTAAGAAGACCATAAAGTTCCTGTGGAGAGTTATGACTTACGCAGTCACCAGCAAAACTTCCTTATGGGGTTCACAGAGAGGGAAACTCTTGAAGCTTTTGCCTTTTGCTAGAGTATTTTTTAAAGATACTATGCTGAACAAACAAAAAAAAATTAAAAAAGAAAGTAAGCAAGCAAGAAAAACAAAACAAAACTCAATTAACTGGCTAAGTAGACAGTTCACAGAGCAAAGCTGAAGGGAAGCAGGATCTTCCTGTTCTGCACCTGCAAACACTCACAGTGCTGCAATCTGCACTGGCTGCAGGTGATAGATGAACCTTTCTGGCAGCGCACAATCAAGTGCACTGCAGCAATCCAGCCACAGTGTCACCAAGATCCATGTAACAGGTCAACATGTGAGAGAGAAGTGTAAAGTTCTCATCAACCTAAAGGACTTTTAAAACATTCAAAAGACATTTCTTGCTGTAACTGACATGATTTTCTGACATTCACTTGTGATCAATCTGAGTGAACAAATTTCAAGGCCACTGTAATATCACTCCTGTAATATAACCAATGTAACTGCATTTTATATTATATCATTAAAAGGATATATAGCACAAAGCAGAAGACAGGTTCTCTCTAAATGTCATTTTTCGTCTGTAAAATGCCAATAGCCAAATAAGCCCTGAATTGGGTTATCATGTTTCTTGTTGAAAAATACAAGATATTCTTCAAAACATTAAAGATCACTCAAGTCCATGAATACTCCATGGATGTAGAAGGACTCAGAACTTTAAATCTTACAAAGCCCATTGGAGTCTTCAGCTACTTCAAGCCAGTTCGAGGTACAAATTGAGACCAGGAGTCTAAATCTAATAAAAATGAAAAAAAAATCATTCCTACTCCAGTGTATTAGTTAGCAAACAGCACAGTCAGGCAAAAAGAAGCTACAAGGGAAAAACAGACTGGAAGCCTAACTCAGAATCCAGAGCTCATAAACAGAGGGCAATCAGTAAACGACGCCATACACAAATATGCCTTCGCTTTCTCCTCTCTCCTCTATTGTCTCATAGTTCACTTTAAACACAAGTCATTCCCTCAGACATCTCTGGGAAGGGATGCCTAATTATAGGGATGCCTTTGTAGCAGAAGAGAACATTGGTATCTGGCAAAGTGTGCTATTTTCAAAGTTGCTGGACTTATTTAGTAGAGATAATAAAATCTTAGGGGAAAGAAAAGAGTTTAAGGAACTAAAGGAAAGCTATACAATTATTTTTCTTCCTTTTTTTGAGAGAGAGAGAGAGAGAAAAAGAGAGAGCGCGCTTCACCCTCTGGCTACCTCTTCCATACTTAACCTGCCTCTGTCTCACTGTCTCAGTCATAGCACTGTTGTTTCCAGGTGACATTTAGAATGTCTGTAAGCTAAATTTCCACACTTATTTTAATGGGAAAAAATCAAGCATGACATATGGGTAATTCAGATAGCATTTACTTCACTGTAGGAAACTCTAACTTCACTTGTTACTTTGAACAATTGTGAATATGCCTCCCCCGGTTTGTTGGCTAATATTGCAAATACTGTCCTTCTATTTTTACTCCTTGTAATGAGGTCCACACTGAACTATACTGAAATTATCTTAGCAGAATAAATTAACTAGCTCAATACAATAACGCAATGGTTTACTATACATTATTACCCCAGGACAAGACACAGACTCATTCCATCTCACTGTAGGCACCAAAAGAAAGTGACCAATTGCCCTGCGCCTATTGCGTGTGCAGTGAGATAGATCCCTTCCCACACCGATTCACGTTCTAAATAAGGTGCCTTTTTTTCTCTCACAGCTGTATGAGAGTCCCTAGGGCAACTCTGCTCATAATTTAGACCCCTCAGTCACGTGTTTAAAGACATGGAAAATGATTGTGGATTTAAGTACATGTGACCATTTACATAGTCTGGAAGAATAAACTCTGCTAATTCTTGCACTAAGTTTATTTGATGAAACACCAGTAGAACCACTGCTAACAAGTAATGAAATAGGAAGAATTTAGGGGAAAAAAAAGAGAGGAAAAGGTACACAAAAAGCTCTTTCTGGAGTAAATGCTAGACAATTGCTTCAAGCATAGCGGGGATGTAACAATGTCTCAGGCAGAGATATAACAATGTCTCAGGCAGAGAAAGAGCAGTATAGATTATAAGCATAGGGATATAAAGAGCCTCACATGGGGAAAATGGCTTAGGTAAATGAAGGAAGGATCAACGGAATGACTTAAAAGGCACGACTGTAGGGAGAGAGAAATGGAGAAGAAAGTAGACTGTTCTGCAAACACAGGAATGGAATTTCGCTGCCATCAGCCAGGAAAGCAGGAAAGACTTGGAAAGAGAGCACAGAAAGGTGCATTTTTGTTCCTTTGGGAACTAGGAATACCACTAACATCTGCAGTCAAAGGGAAGAGAGAGAAAGAGTAATGCAAGAAACTGATACTCAAAGAAACTCAGAAACATTCAAGAGAGAGTATCTGAAATTTGCCAAATACAGTAGGGAAAAGTCAACTAAAGGAGGGATACAACTATGATTTTATTTTGGCTCTTTATTCCATAACGAGCTTTTCCAACTGCTTTTTTTGCAAACTCACGTTACCTTGGGCACCTGGCTGCAAACTTATGAATAGTGGTATTTACAGGAGCTGATCCTACAGGGGAAAAATGGCCTTTTGCTGACACAGTTCAGGGTAGGCTAAAATGTAGTACAGCGGTACCGAACTCACTTAAGCTACCTCAGGTATCAGGAACAACCAGGATCAGCCAGAGCTAATTCACTTTGGGACTTGGGGCAAGGAGGATTTAAAACACAGCCTAAATTAGTGGAAGAATTTGTTGCTGGCAGCAAAACAATTTTATCATAATATTTCACATCGTTGCAGTTTGTTGAATAATTGCTAGTCCCAGACAAATGGCTTTGTTTGTGCCTGTGTTTGCAGGTTATAAATACTCTCTTACATGGTACCATTCATTGATAGAGATTACATGTGCAAATATGGAGTATTTTACTAATGGAAATACTCCATATTTGCACATGTAATCTCTATTAAAGTTTAGTCATTCATTATTCAAGAGTCATTATTCAAAACACTTATTTTCATTCTTGTAAAAAGATCCTTTTATATTCTTTTTAACTGTTATGTTTGTTTATGATTTTTCTGCAGAAATCATACTTCTTCTGGTTTATATTTCTATAATAATAAGTAAGGTCTTTAATTATAATGTTGATACTAACACTAAGCAAAGAATATTCCTTGGAATAGATTATTCAGACTTTTCCATTCTAAATCACAAAACAAGGACTTTTTTAAATAAAACAAACTATCAAATAAAATATTTTACTAGGACTCCAGGCTTTTTCTATGCTAAACAATAAAAAATAGCATCTGAATTGCTTTCTGATTAAACTACTAATACAGAGGGTTAACAGAAAATCTTGATTGGAATTGCCAGTTCCATCGATTGCATTCTGTTTTTGATGCCATTCCAGTAAAACCTAATTTTATTTAACTTACAACGTTAATTATTATTCTACAGATCAAGAAAAGTCTAACACATTTTTCTTTCTTATATGATCCTATTATCAATTAATCGATATTTTTAAACAAAAAATAAAGCATTTTTAAATAGTTTCAATCTTAAGTCTTCAGAAGTCTATTATCCCTGTTTTTTGATCAAAAGGCAAATCCTGAGGAATAAGACTTTAGAACAGTTTATGTCCATTAGAAAAAGCCGTGAAGTTTAAGTCAGATGCAGTCTGTTTCTACTGTGGGGCCATGACAACTTCTAGAAGTAATGCAAATGCAGCATTCATATTGTTGCAATAACTAAGTACAAATCATTTCTTTCCAGGTCTTTAAAGTAAAATGTGCATGAATCCAGCTGCTTTTCAGTGAGGCTAAAGTGATTTGATTTAATCAAAAATTATCACTGCTGTTCACAGAGAATTAAAGGGTAGAAGAAGTAATTATTAATCAAATATGAAACAAGAGTTGTGACTGACTATGGAAAAGGTCGAACCAACCACCCATTGAGTGCCGTAATATGCCAGGCAGACACAACAGCATAATTGTGAAGATGGGCAGCCTGGTTAGTAGCTGCAACCTGACAGGCAGGTGTGTATCAAACTTAATTTTCACTTCCAAACAATTTATGCCTATAATAATTTAACTTTGTCTGGAGAATTATCAAGAAGTCAAGATGGCTTCAGAAATATAGGTTGACCTCCAGTCTCAAAAGATAAACAAGAACAGTTTATTGCAATTTCATTTTGTCCTATTTTTATCAGGTTACTTCTTATTTTTTCAAATTTCAGTACACAGTTATTAAACTGATAACCTTTATTACCTTAATATTTTTCTCTTAAGTAACAGATTTCTTGAAGAGTATTCTGCTTCTAAACAAACAGGAATTTGCATTAATGTACACCAAATTTCCATTTAACTATTCCCACAAGTTAGTTTTCTAGTGGGATTTAAATTTCAGCACAATGGTAGGTTATTCTTTTCACAGTTTATTTCATTAACTCCTTCAGCCTTAAAATATTTGACTACATATACATATGACAATATATATTTTAAGAGATTAAAATCAATCATTTTAACAATGTTTCATAAACTTACAAGTAGCTGATTAAATGAACACCTGCTAAAGTTAAGAGAAGAAGAATGAAGAGACACAAACAAGTCCTCCTAAATTCAATGGTTTTGGTTTCTATTTAAAATGGTTTATTCAGTAATTAGTGTCATATTTTAGACTCTAACACTGAAATCACTCATCCAGGTATTGATGCTGCTAAATCCTAAAGTAATAAAAAAAAAACAGAAATAAGTCTATTCCATAGTACTAAATGTTCTAGCTAAATGTCAAAACCCATTATTGCACATATCTTAATTTGAATTCTGAGAATATATCTTCCATTTTATACTGTTACACCTAGACTGAAACCATAGAAAATAATGACATAAAAACACTATGCCAGCTTTCTGAGGCACAGTAATCCACTGTGATCCAACTGGATTTCCAAGTGAACTTGTCAGATGATGCAATCACATGGAATCATGATGATCACCTTTGCAACTCTATGTCTTTTTCTGCATGATCTTCACTTATTGACATATGTTAATTCATTCTTTGAAAACTTACCGCCACCATCAAAATTCAAGTTTCTTAATCTTACTATTGAAGTGGATGACAGTTCACAGTAGCAGAGTGACAAGAAAACAGCAACATCTTTAACTACCCAAACATGACTATTCTAGGCTCCTCTTCTCTCTTACGTTTTCAACCAACTAAAGTACTCCTTTTTCAAAGATGGTCATAATAGGAAAATTGGAAGTGAGAAACA
>JAUBNY010000160.1:709772-729962 GCA_032275445.1 Crypturellus soui | reverse complement strand
AGGGCAGATGTTCCAGGTCCCTGATCATCCTCGTGGCCCTGCGCTGGAATGCCTATACTGAGAGGGGAAGCACCACAACCCTTCTGATTTGTGCAACAAGCATTTTAGTAACAGAAAGCAAATATTTCTTCAAATGAGCAAGACCTTATTAACACTCAAGATAGCTTCTGTAACCAAAACAAAAGTCCGGAGGCTAATAGTCAGCCCTTGGCCTCAGAAGTGAATGATGTGTCTAAATATAGCAACAGTCATCAGAAAAAGAGAAGATGAAGGGATCCTACCCTAAACTCAAAGTCATATCTTCTATTTAAGGTTTTCCCATAGGAGTAAAGATCCTTTCTCATGGATGCATAACCCATTAGTTTTCTATGACAATGAAGTGAGGAGACACTGCCATCACAAACCTCTTTTAGGAGCCTGACCTTCCTGTTACAACCTTTCTTCTAGAAGACTAAATACTTACTATATGCAAACATCTATAATTTCCCATATTTTTCATACAACAAAAAATGTGCACAATACCTGGTCTTGAAATAGTAGCTGTGTGTCCTAGTCATTCAGTAAATGCCTGAGATGGACCTCTTGTGATTTTCAGAGGCACCTATTTCTTTCAAAGGACTACTGAAACCACAGATTTTTATGAAGGACGAGAGCATCTCTCCTTCTCTCTGAGAGCTAGGTAACTGAAATGAAGGGAGACTAAAACCTACATCAGAGACATGAGTTGCCAAACATTTCATTTTTTTCAATTGCTCTGAAGTTACAGAGGCTGCAGATTTCAAAACCCTACAAGGCTGCCTTTGGAGTGTGAGTAAATAAACTGCCCATTGAGTTGTTTAAGAATTACTAGAAAACTCTTCCTAAAATACTGAAGAATGAGCACAGAGGTTTGTCTTGAAACATTTCGCACAAGAGTAACTCCAGTTGAAAGCAATGAGACCATTCACCCCGGCGAGCACGAATGCTGAATTGGATAGAAGAGCAAATAAAATGTTGTATTTTAGATAGGTGTTCTCTTCAGTATGTTTTCTTTAGGAGGGAAGTATTGTTCTCCTTGACCTAAGAGGTATGTGAAAATAAATCAATGTGTTTCATCAAATGCTTTTTATTTGACAATAAGCTTTTTGTTTGCATGCTTTTTTGTTAGGCTTGCAAAGCTCACTCCACTGTTTTCGTCCAGATGCAGCTTTTGTCAATTTAAACTGTTCTTAACATCTATTCCCCTTGCTAGGGTTTGATGTTGAAATGGAATTTGCAGAGAAAGCTGAAAAAGAGCAAACCATTTTGGTGGCTTATTGATAGCTGTAATGAGAAGACTACTGTCAGAAGCTGGGCTTCTTGTGATCCTTAATATGTAATGCATGTTCTAAAGGATGACTCTCAGCATAAATAATGCATATTTTAATAGACAAAAAGTAGTCCCACATGTTTTTGATATGGGGAGTTTTGAGAATATTGTAGGATAGATTTCCTTAAAGAAGACTTGGTAGCAGTAGATAGGCAGTTTTATTTTTTGATTTTGCCAGAGTTCTCTCTCCTTTGGGGAAAAAAAACACATGCACAGACAAAGACTTATTACAGCAGACATTATCATTTCTAAATCTAATGTAAACTGTTTGCTCAGACACAGAATGCAGAGAAAAAAAATGTTTCATTCTCAAAAGCACTGACATTCAGTTGATAGGGATTTCAATAAACAAACAAACATTGCTTTTTGATAACCCTCTTTCTATACAGTAGTATCTCACTGCAAAGGCAGAGTGCTTTACAAGATCAGTGCTATGAATGAAAAAGGAGGACAGTCAGGTTAAGGCTTTGAAGGTAAACTTGAATTTAATGTCAAGATAAAAGCTATTGAGTTTTTTATTTTATTTACAGTTCCACGTCCTCATTCAGTGCATTCATGTTAACATGGACCTGCTGCAGAAATAAAATCGTCCCTTTCAAATCTTGGCATAACCCTAGATTACATAGTTCCTTGAACCTAAGTATCAAAGAAAGTAATAAAATTAATTCTACGGAAATCTTAGGGGAAGACAGGAGTTCTTTTTGTTCTCTCTTCCCCACCCCCTGAACCCTTGCCCCCACTCCATGAAGCAGTGCTTGGGAAAAATTCTGTATCCCAAACAGAACAAATTTGTCTAGTTTTCATCTGTTTAAAAAGCTCTAAAACATTAAAACCATACCTTACCAAGTCTCCATCCTATTGCTTTAATTTATAAATGTCTTCAGACACATGGGGACTCATCCAAACTGTCTAAATGAGTCACATTATGATCAAATACCTATTGATTTTTTACCAGTGAATTCTTGGAAGTTTGATATATCTTCCTTTTCCATAAAGCTTTCCTTATAATCTTTATCTTCTAACCTAATTCTGTTAATTCACAGGCAGTGTCATACCATCCTTTATGATATGAGCAAAAATGGACTGCTATACTTTGCAGGTCATTACAGGTAATTTTCAGAGCACAGCAGACCTCGTCACTTATTGCAGCTAATGGGCTGCTGGAAGACTTTCCTACCAGGACTTCTCAAATTCCATTTCAAGCATTGCTTTGAAGCCCTTTTTAATGCATAGTATCCAGGATCCCAACAGGATCAAGACCTCATGGTTATAGTTAAACAGAAATAAGACATTGCTACAGTATAAGATTGTAAAAACTCAACAGGTAAGTAAATATAACAAACAGCTGGATGAGGCAAAAATAAAAGTAAATGCACAGCATGACATATATATTGCAATCACTGATAACTTGCTTCTATTGCTACTACAAGAATGTTTTGAAATATATGTATATAAAATACATACATACATGACAGTTTTAGTAGTGAGAAAATTCTATTTTGGCCCAATTATTTAAAAGAATAAAAACTGTAATTGAATTATCTATTTTAATAAATACTCCTCCTATATTTGCTCTACTTTACATGTTCCAGAAGCAATAAACCCAAGTTTGTCAATGCTTAACAAAATGCTGCTAGCTACTATATAACAGGATGGGTAGGTTAAAAATGGAACTAGTACTATGTATTAATCATATTATGTCAACCATTGGTAACATATGGTACTATAATTATATCAAATATATTTATAAAAGATGCTAACAGGTGCTAATGGTTGTGTTCCAAATGCTGACAGGCCTTAACAAAATGCCTCCATTTTTTCCAAATTTTGTCCTACAGACATGAGAAATATAAAGACTACAACTAGGGCAAAGAAAGTTTTGAAGTAACTTAAATTTCTTCACAAAACTTTTCTGAAATTTGTTATTTCAAAGCTTATTTGCTATTTGATACAGATAGTAGTCAGGGTTCCAGCATATTGATGCTAGAATTCAAGACCAAAGGTCTTTCCAAACAGCATTGTCCTTTCCTATTATAAACAGCATTATCCTCTCCTATTTTAAAGTGAAGATAGAATACATTTACTAATATTGCTAGCATAACTAATATTATTATTAATCTCGTACTAGAAACAAGAACCTGTGCTAAAGTTGACAACCACAATGGACCTATTATATCCTCACTTAAATAAAAGTCTGTCTATCTCCAGAGAAATAAAAATCTTAGAAAGAAGTATAAATAAATGGAGAACACAAAGAAATAATGTGACATGAAAAAAGAAAACCCTTCTGAACCAGCTTTATGCAAGAACAGTAAAAATTCCTTTCATAATTAAACTTCTTTAACAGTGTAGATACTAAAAATATCTGTTAAACTAAAATGGACATAGTTTCCCATAAAATTCATAGAGATTTAGTGCAGAAGAGCATATGGACAATTACTAGACAACAGGCACTTTGTATAATGAGTGTGCTCTCATTTCTGTTGTTTAATCTAGAAGAGTGAGCAACAGATATTTACAGATCAAATAAAAATAACTTTTGGAAGTAGGTAACAAAACTTGTAATTCTTCCTAAGAAGCATATCTCTACACTATTTTGGGCTGTTAGGTATTTTAATTGTAAACCATTTAGATACCAATCTGGCAGATATAATAACAAAGACAATAGAATGGCCTGTCTTTGATTCCTCTAAAGTATGGCTTTAAGGACATTGCTATAGACTTTAAATCATTTCCATGATTTCATTCTGCAGTCCTTGTGCTGCCTGAGGGTCATTACCTCTTAAAAGTTCTGCATGAGTCTCCTTTACTCAAGGCTGTAGCTCACGTTAAGAAAAAAAAGAGTTGAGTCCTTCTTGTAATTAAGAGGACATTTAAATTCATAATTCATATAGGTCAAAATAAGAATTTTCTAAGAATTTTGCTCTTTTCAAAGAGCTTAGGATAGTTAACAGCAACTGTTTCCATCAGTGAAAACCTCCCTGGTGTGGCACTGAAACGTATCAACATTAAGTTACTGCAAGGCTTTGTAAGGTAGTGCTGGAATGGTTTCTCAGGCATAATGACTAAGCTATGGAAATCTATTTTGTATCACTTGGTCAATATAAGTGATTATTTCCATTATTATCTAGTCTTGTTTGGAGTATGGAGAAAATCTGAAGCTCAGTTCAAATATAGCCTGAAGTAAAACAGACAGAAAATATCCTGCAAGTACTACCAGGACCACTGGCTGAGAAAGTTTGTCATCAGTTCATGGCATACTTTCTCTGGTATATCACTTCGGCTACAGTGTTGTCACATTTCCTTTTAAATTTGGATAGTAGCACTGTTTCCCACAAACTGTTCATCTCAAGATTAAGATCTTGCAAAATATACAGTCTGAAGATTGTTCCTTTACCTCCTAGTTACTCAGCTAATAATGAACACACAACACCAAGAATACAGAAACTACATTCCAAAAGAGCAAATTCAGACAGCAAATACAATATGGACCACTGCTCCCCATGGTGTAAAACTATGATTGACTGACAGCATGCTTGTATGGCATTTCTTTCATTAAAATAAGAAAACCTCCATCACTTTCTCTGAATGTATCTTCACTGCAAGTTAGCCTAAGCTTTTCTTATTTTTTTTCCTGTCTGTCCCCCCTCACAAGATGTGACCCAAATTTCTTGGTGCTTTATACTGCAATTGCAAATGTAGCCTTCAAACTTAATTTTAACCTCAATAATCCAGCTAAAAGCCATGAGGTGCTTCTGTTGATCCAAAATGCTTTTCTAAACACCAATACAATAGCCCCTCTGTCAAGACAGTAAAAAGAACAGATTTTAATTTAATTCCACATACACTCCATGTGTAACAACTTAGATCAAATCACTGATGCTGGATTCCGTTCGGTCCCAGAAGCAGGGGAAATGCTGGTGCCAGATGGAGTGGTTATTTTACACAACTAAGATAGCAGTAGTAGCAAAAAAGCTGTGAGAAAAGTTACTGGGACATGCACCTTTGGAGTAGCACCTATTCTGGTGAGACCTAGTGGAGTCCAGTATCAATGATTTGATCTAAGTTGTGCCCTTCGTTGTCTAGAAATATTTCACACAATAACACTGAAAAATAGCATGATGCATCAGCAGCATTTTAATTCTGCCAAGAGATGAAAAAGCCTTCTTGAGTCTCCAGCCAAAGTGACAAATTTTAAATTTGAGATATTTTTTATTTTACTAGGTTTGGATAAAAACAAAAATTAGTTTTAACATTCTGTAATATAAAAGATTTCAAATACTTCACTAAGTTCAAAATGCTTTACTATGACAAATGCATCCTTAAACTAAAAGAATTCAGACATCACAAATACATGTGAAAGCATTGCATCATCACTGAAATGCACTCATTTCTTCTTAATTTGGAAAAATATCCCTTCTTTCTGACTGCAAATCAAGAAGAGGGGAAACAATCTATTATATACCAACTAGAAGTTACAAAGAAAGCTAAAAAAAAAAATAGAATTTAGAGTGAAAAAAAAATCTTTTCTCTATAAAATTTGCAATATTTACTTTCTCCTTTTAACCGGACTGTTTAAGTATTAATGTCAAACTAAAGAACAGTAAGAAAGTATTCAGCAGTAAAAGCTTATTTATTTAACATATTGTTCATCAGGACAAACTCATGAATAGAAGTAGCAAGACATTCTACACTTCCCACAAAGATCTATTTCTTAAGAGTAGAATGGATTATAGAATTATACACAAAGCAGTTCTTAATTACTTAAAGATTAATTTAAATAATTACTTAAAGATTACCTCAGTTACTTAAAAATATCTATACTATTGAAAAAAAATCTATGCCCTAAAAATGTAAAAGGAAATGTATAAGAAAAAAATGTTATCTAAAAACATGCTAGATTAAAGACCAAATACATTACTTGTTTTCCTCTCAACATCATTAGACAATCTTAAAAGAAGACAATATTGTAATGAGGAAATTACTGAGTATAAAAAAGGAGAAAAGGAAAACAGAAGAGATGAAATTGCAGAAGGAGGAGCAGATGATAACCAGGACTACCTTGCTTGAGATAGCACAGTGGAGCTGTAAGCATGTTTAAGCATCTAGGCAAATGTATTCTGTGGATGGTCTCAAATCAAATACTATTAGTTAACATTTATGTTTAGCACAAGCAAAAAATTAAATCCAAGATGTAAGCAGCTTCATATCCACCCTAGAAGTATGCAGAACTAGTTAGTCTTGGTTCAGGTCTGAATTTTTTGCAAAAGGGATTCTCTGACTTCAGTCAGTCTTCTCTGACTTTTTTTTTCACACAAATTGCCTTTATTTTTTTAAGCCTCTTCCTTCATACAGTACTCTTTGTCTTTCCCTCTCTTTTTTTTCCTCACTTTCTCTTTCTCTTTTTACATGTTCTTAGCATATTTCGCCTCTGGGAATGGTGCATTAGGAACTGTCAAAAGGCCCAAGTCACAAAGCATTTCTCATATTCTTAATTGGCTCAGTCTAACATATATGATCTGGAGGTTCAGCCTGCCTCTTCAGAAGCCATTTTCAGTGATGATTTCTCAGACAGGCAAGATTGCATTTAAACTAATCCCTCTGGTCAACTACGGAAAAAATGGCTCTGGCAAGGTAGTTGCCTACCATACATTACTTTCTGTAGTTCCTTTGAGACCTGCCTTATTTTATTTTGCATTTGGCTCATGATGAGAATTTCACATTTTTACAGAGACAACTTTTTTTTTCCACTGATATCCAAGCTTCCTCATGCCAACAACTTATTTTTGTATCATATTATCCCAGTAAACCCTGTATATATGTCTTCCCGTATGTCTCCAAAAACATATTATTGCCATTTAATGTCTTGCATGACATAAGTGCATCCTGCTTTTGTAAGAGGAAAAGGTATCCTTTCTCTTGCTATCTGAAACCTATTCTATGCTATAAACGTTCCGCTCTCCACAACAAAAGATTACAGTTGATTAAGAGTCTCTCAGACCTTAACATGCAATACTGATATTAAAAAACATGCATATAATGCATTATCAGTCTATTACTCTCTTTCTGCTACCCTGCCTCCCCACCAGCTGGCAGCAAATTGTCCTCATATTAAGAATTAGCACTTTGCAACCAAAAAAAGTTTCTTGCTTTAATTGGAGAAATTCTCATTATTAGTTTTGTTCAATTATATCATCAGAATAGGAGGTTTGACTAAGGGGAAAGAGAAGCAGAGTACAATAACTCAACGAAAATACAAGAAATTTCTTTGCCAGTTAGTTTCATTTGTTTGCCCCTTTCATTCCTTCAGAAATGACCAAATATACCTCATGCTTCCTTGCTTTCATTGTGACTATTTTCAGATTGAGTTGGTGGAAGTCAAAGGCTGACTGCAAAGGTAGAAAATTGGACTTGTGCAAATCAAAGATTTTCATCTGGATGAACATAAAAAATTTACAAATGTACAGCTCACAATCCAGGTAAGAACCAGGCTGATGGGAAACTTTCCAAAAAATTTCAATCAAGGGTGAGCCAATTCAGGAGGTCGGCACATCTGCAGAATACTGAATGTTCAAACTTTAACAACATACCTAGCTTCTTCCTTCTCCTTGCGCTTGCATTTCTCTCCTTTTGACACTTTGCAATACTGATGAAACTTTTAAAAGCAAGTACACCCCTCAGGATAGGAAGCACCTTATCTTCAATTCAAATGTTGCAGCTTCCCTGGGATATTCAGGCAACAGCAAATACACAGCAACGTCCTCGAGTTATATCCTTCCAGAGTCAGACTTTCGCTCACAACCCTTTGCACCTTTAAAGCACTATTCTTTGGAGAGTCTGGGCACAAACAGGGCCTCACAGACTTTGCAAGTACCTAATTACCTCGTTTTACAGATGTGTAAGTTGAAGGACATGCCTTGTCTGACATCAAATAACGCAACTTAATCAGACACTGAACACCACAGAGCTGGTTTTCATAACCTTTCCCAGCCATTAGTTTGTCTCCTCCCACAAGTAGTCACGTTTATCCAGGTTGCTTCTTGTATTGCAAATTGTTCAGGTCTTCAAACCACTTGTGTATCCAGCTAGGGCATTTTACTAGGATGACTGGCCCAGGATGTATTTCTTTATGATTTATAGTTGATTTTAAGCTTCTAAAAAGTCAAGGGTTTCTGATTTTCTTTGTTTTCAAAATGGAAATGCATGTTACTACCTTATGTATTTGACTTTCTTCTATATCCCTTTTATATATTCATTTGTTTGAACAAATATTTAGGTACTTTGAATGTTTTTCTTTCTGGAAATCTGTGGTATTTTATAACGTTATCCCTCTACTATAATTTTTTTTTTCTTCCTGTGTTACTCTATTCATTGCCAGTCTATTTTCAGTAAAAGCTTTTAATTCAGAAATACTGATATTTCAAAATAGATTTATGTATAGGAAAGGACATTTTTGATTAGATTAACCTGGAAATAGTGCAGGTACAATGTTTTAAAGCCAACAAAATATCTTGTTTTCCTAAGTTACTGGGTATACATTAGACTAAAAAGAAGAAATCTTTTTTTCTGGGTAAAAAATCTCATTTCAAAATATAAGATAATGATCTTTACAGACATTGACATTTAATTTTTGGATGGTTAAACAGAAGAAGCCTTAATACAAATAAAATTATTTTGTACTTGTTTTATGGTTTTAAAATTGTAAACATTTGCATCAGTACAACCTTAAAAAATCAGAAAGTTCTGTTCAGAAAATTTTGAGCTAAAGCATTTTGCCTTCTCCAATTATTTCCTCTTTTTATTATTATTTGATACAATTATCTGAATTCTGTATTGATGCCTGAAGCATTGTCTTTCAGACGCCTAGAACCATCATCCAGACACAATCCATTCAGTTCTAGTAAGAGTGAAATATTATTTTTAATTGGTCAAAGCTTGAATGAATGTTCCGTGTTATAGAGATTCTTTTCTCAGTTCTCTTCCACGCAGATAATTCTGAAAGTTTAAAATGCTTTTGGGTGGCAAAGAATTCTTACTTCAACTTCTGATACTAGATAGTCTATACCAGTTTGTTATTTATGTTCTTTGGCATCACCCGTGACTGTATATAGCATTACCTGAGGCAACAAGGGAGCACCCAGCTCCATGTCCTGCAAGGACATGGCTTAAGTCTTAAGACATTTCTATCATATGCTTGGCATATTTTCAGTGAAAAGGTTAATTTAAACTATGGTTACAGTCTCGTATGCTCCCTGTAACTCTTGCCATGGTTCCGTTTTGCAGTCTCTGGCAATTAGGAACTGGGAGTTCGGAACTCAAAGTTCAAGATGAACTATCCAGTTTATAAGCTACTGAGAGACCTGTTCTTCCTTAAAATTTCTCCTTTCCTTTTGCAGTCCTTTTCAGCTGTGGCATGTGGTTACTCTGTGACAAGAAGTTCCACATGCAAAAATATTTTTTTTATTTAGTTCAAACCAGATAGCTCATGATTTAAGTATGTGTACACCCACCCTTCTTTTCTGTCAATATTCCTAATTCATTTTCTGTATAGCATTTATGATTTCCATCATATCCACTTTCACTATTTTTTTCCACTTCTGGGCTATGTGCTCTTTCTTTGCGTAAGAGCCATTCTCTCTAACTTTTCTGTTTCCACTCTATCGAAATTCAAAATGTGACCAACACAGCACACAGTATTATTCCACATCTGAGTGCATCACCGCCTCGGAGAGTCATTTGCATAACTACACTTTCTACTTAATTCCTAATGCTTTTTCTAACGCTCTAGCAGATTTTGAGAGGCACAGATAAGTCTTGACCACACATTTTCGAAGAATCTTCAAGAGTTCTGTTAAAGCTGGCTTAAAAAGTAAGATATACACAGCATTGCCAGTTCCTCACTGATGTATTTAATTCCTTTTAGCTTTCTAGAAGTATGCCATCCTCTCTTAGTGATTTCTTGACAATTATTGTATTGATTTTTTTTTCTAAAATCTCTTATAGAAACTAAATTTGAAATAATTCGTGATATGCATTCTCTGTAAAATATGACTCAAGTGCAACAGTCTCTTAATTTATAGATATCAGCTTCTCATCATAATATGATGGGATAAATATGATAAATATGATTTTATTTTCAATCCACCAAAGTTTAAGCTCTTTTTCAATTATTTTTCATTTTTCCTTGGAACAAGACTTTTATAATCCTAAAAAGCAAAAATAATTTTGCTTCTAATGGCTTCTTTTGCTCTGCTGTTAAACGCAGCCAGTGCTGTTGTTTCTGTGAAGTCTATTGTTTAGTTTATATTTACACTATACTTATAAAGTGGAATATTTAAGCAAGTTTTATGCTGCCTAAAAAGGTTTTACTCTTTTAGCTTTCTCTCTATTTTGAAATTATATTTTCATGTAACTCATGTAAACATTTTCATGCATTTCTCTTTTTTCATATTAAATTTGCAGCATTAGAAATCTGCTTTTCCATTGCTACAAGGCTATCAAATTGGAGATATTACAATCAGGATTCCCCAACAGCTTTTTGAAGTGGTTCTAGAAACAGGTCCTGTGCACAATAAAAACATAAATCAAGACTCATGTCTCTTCTTGCCTGCTAACTGAACTTTTTTTTTTTCTCAAGGAGTCAGCATTCAAGGATCTAAAATGTAGATTCAATATCATGCAGTTTTGTTACAGTCAGCATCAGAATAATTAAAATGTCACAATACAATTAATTTTCTGCCTTAAGCACCCTCTAAATCTCCCTTAGTGTGTCCCAGTTACTGTCACTGTCAAACCACAGGACAGCTAATACCCTACTCTTATTGCTTTGGCATGGCATTTCAACGCATTGAGATGGCATGTCGTATTTTGAAAAGCCTTATTCTTCACTTTCTGTATGCCGTAATTACTTTAGATGCTCCATATATGTTATTAGAACACATTATCATCTTGAATTTAGGCTCCATAAATATATAGAGCTGTTTGGCCAAAATAAATGCAGTATAAGCTTCTGTAGCAGAGTATTTTCCCCTCACAAGGATTTGGACAAGCTTTGTAAGCATTATATATATATATGTGTGAATTTTTATTTTTTGCCTGACCACTCTGAAAATGTCTTTAATCACATGGCCTTAGATTTTCATACTGTAGGTCTCATCAAAAAACTATCAGTTTACCTTGTTTACTCCTTTTCTCTAACCCTCAATAAATCAGTGACTGGAAACTATCAAAACCAGGATGTAACTGGACTTACAGAGCAACAATGCACTAGATAAAGTAAGAGGTCAAGATCTAGGAAAGAAATTAAAATAAAAAAAAAATCTGTGAGGCATGCTTAAATTGAAACAAGGATTAAGAGTTGTCTGCTTGTTCCTGCATAGCATCTTTACCACTGCCTCTGTTGAAAGAAACGGACTGTAACAGTGTAAGGAGCTGATCTTATCAATGCATCAGGCATAGGCAAAGTCCTAAATGGGATCTTTATGAAAGCAGGTTCTATTTTGCTAATTTTCTAGGTACAGTCAGGTACTGGATGAGTATTTGGTTACCTGAGCAATTCTTGCTATAGGAGAACTGCAAACAAACAACTATATTTAGTTTAGTTTTTAGGACTTAATATTCACCACTTTGGCCTTAGAAGATAAAAATACCCCAAATCTATTTTTGTTTTCTTTTTTCTACCTAGCCCTACCACCGTGTCCAGACATTTTTTCCCCTTTGCTAAAAAGTTAGCATGAATATCTCAATGCTTACAGCAACTCCTAAGAAAAATGATCCCAGACACCGTGATTCCAAACAAATAGAAGGCTTTGGTCAATAATTATAAATGAAGGTATCCCAATCCTGAGACAAATTATCAGTTCCTCAGTGGAAATATATTTTTTTATATGAACAAAAATCAGAATTATATAAAGTATGTTCCACAAAACAGTCAGGTTCAACATGTGCCTTACATATGTATACAATATTCAAAATAATTAGTATACAAACACCAATATTTCTTTAAGTAGCTGTTTCAACTTCTGTTTTCATATTATGTAAATGTTTGGTCAGTTCTCAAGAATTTACAGCTATTTGAAAAAATAGTTATTAAAATCAAGACAATATATATATACTCTGCATGAGTCCAGCAAACAAAACTAATTTAGAAAATGATGCATTGTGCAGTCCTTTTTTTCTATTGCAGTTTCTGGTTGAACTTTAAAATGTAACAAAAAAATATGTATTCCAAGTTTCTTCTTTCTATTTGACATTAAAAAAGATTATTACCTTTTCAAATTGATTTGCTTTTAATCAGAAAAAGACCTTTCCACACAAAGGTTACAATAAGACTCATATTAGTCAAGCATGCACACATTTCATACCCAGTTCTGATTCTGCCAAAGACATAAGAAGATAAAAAAAAAATTCCTCACAAGCAATCTTTTACACTCTTCAGATTTTTTTCAAACAGCAAAAAAATGAAAAATGGAAATCAGAAATCAGAATTTATTGGCATAATCTTATGGAAATGGTGGCAAGTAAATATAAATAACTGAATATTTTTAATAAAGATATTAGCCAAATAAAAGAAAATCAAACACACTCTGAGTGGATTCTTAAATAACCACAGATTATGGCCACATCTGCTGTAAGCTTTATTGTAAGGGGTCTCTAAATCCAAGCAGGTGCAACATAAGCCTCTACAGTGAGGAATGTGACTAGTCATGACCAACAATGGCCATGTACCTAGTAGAGGACAATCTGGCCTCTCTCTTATGAGTTATCATTTTGCATGACAATTTGCAACACTCATGTTTGTCAAGACTTCTTTCAGCCCCTAACTGCTGAATTACAAACAGCTAGCAGAGTTCACATCTTCAATTCACATTCACGGTTACTCCAGTTCACATGCAAGACTTTTGAATATTGTAACAAGACAAATAAATTTTCTATTTCACATCCATTCTATGGTGAATAGAGTTAGCCCATAGCACTTCTCATGAGCTACAATAAAATAAGTGGCAAGATCCCAGGCTCGTTATGTTAAATAAGCACATTTCTCATTTTCCTTCCTAATTTTACCTGAAAATCTTTTTATATAAAAATGCACTAATTATCACAATGCCTCCTTCAATCATTGCTCGTTTTATGAAGCAATTGCATTTCTGTGGTGAAAAAATATTTGTGAATCAATGGAAGACTTGTATCCTTGTAGCAGTATTATATGGACACCATTTTCTGAAGTGGGGAATCTGTCAAGACAAAATTAATTATGTAGGATTTGTTTGTTTAGGTGCTTGAGCATTTGAAGTGCTTTAACCTTTCTCTCAGCTTCACCATTTAAAGTGGTATTATTCAGCTTCACGAGCCCAGCTGATTGAATAGTGAAAAGTTTAATATCCTGAATAATTCCAATACTCTGACTAATTAGCAAATGCTCTTTATTGGGATAGGAGATGACTGCTGTGCTTTAAGCATTGCTATTAATTATAATGTTAACTGAATATTTGTAATCACTTCAAAATTAACCTTTGTATCCTCAGGAGATTTTTCTTTGTAAGAGTCACTCAAAACCTCAGAGAGAAAGTAATTAGTCAATGAGTGATAAGTGCAGAAGGAACACAAATTAGTTCTTTGTTTACCACTTCATGGCTAAACCATATAATTTGTATTGTAATTAAAATTTGTTGTATACTATAAAAATAAAAGTGTATAAGTCAGGAATAATAATAGTCTTTTAGACCAATGTGGAGACATGTGGTGATGGTTTTATTAGTGCTGTTGTCTGTTCTCTGCCCCAGAAGGTGAAAGACAGCCTGCAGGCAGATCTTTGTCACATAAAGGACTTTCCTGCTTCTCCTCGCTCAGTCTAAGTTTTAAACACACACATCAGGAAGCACAGAGAAAAACAGGTAAGAGGGAATAGCTGAATTTCAGCATGGTGGCATTCCTCATCCAACTCCACTTCTGAGAAAAAAAAAAGTAAATTTAACATTAACTTCCTGTGTCTTGGTGAAAGGGCATTAATTAACGGTGGAAGTCATCCTCTTCAAAAACACCGAAAGCCACCTTATTAATCTAACCATAAAGTCATTTAAAATTAGTTAAAAATATATGAAATGCTTACCATGTGTTACACAGTAAGTATATTTATTATCCTTTTATGATCCAAAAAGTATTTTAATGAAGGTTTATTTTAAGATATTATGATTTCGCTATATTAAAGAAAAAAGAAATAAACTTCTACTATAAAGACTTAAGACCCAGCAAAAAGTACCAAGTTCCTGCCAGCCAACCTGACCCATGATCTATGCAACAAGAAGTAACCCTGCTTGAAAAGTAGGTGTACATTGAAACTTTCTAGAAGCACATTGTCCAAAACTAAATGCAGGATTGCTACCTTTGCAGAGCTTGGGTCCAAGTGCAGCAGCAGAACAGCAGGATGGGCGTTAAAGACAGCCCCCACAGTGCATCACTTAGAGTCTGGCACTTCACATTCATTGCACACTTGCAAAAGCTTTTACTTCCTCAGCTTTTATTTCCCTGCCTATATTTTCTGAATGAAAAATCAATATTTTAATTTAAAATAAAATATTTTAAAATAAAAATCAGTGTGTGGCTAGTACATGGGGATTGTAATTTTTAGGCATGGTCAAAAACCTAATTTTTAGAATTGGTAAATCCCCCCAATTTAATCAGTCACAACTAAACCCATAAATCCTTACTTATGAAACTTTAATGTTTCTTGTAAAGGAAAATTACAAAACACAATCAAATCTGTTATCTAGGTTTCCTTTACAGTAATTGAAAAGCAATTGGCTTTTGCAGGGGACAATTTGTTTCCCTCTTTATTAGATTCTTTCCCAGAGAAGTGAGATAATTTATTTTCCACCTATATGTCTTTGCTGACTGTTAAGGGATCTTAGATAATTAACAGCTGGATGGCCAAATTTTCGCTTTTGATCCTTCCCAATTACTTAAATGTTAACAAAGATCCTGACATTTTCTGAAGGAGAAAGTTTAAAGAGTTTCTTTGTTTGTTTGTCATGTCTTTGAAATCGACCTGACCTCATAAAATATTTGATTTCCAAAGTTTTAAAATATCTGGTAGGTAGAAAATTTTAACATCTTTTGCTCAGCATGGGAATAGGTATCATGTTGATTTTATTCTCAGTTTAGTGGATTATTGTTCCCTCTTAAGCACTTCCTTAAAATAACTCTTTCTATAGTCTTCTCTATGCTTCCATCCAGCTGTTGCAACTTATGCGTATTCTCTTCTAGTCAAAGAAGCTTTCACAATATTTTGATTATTCTTTCTTCTTCCACATATTTGATGTTTCTAATTTAGCTATTTAAACCAGAAATGAAACTAATTAGTTTGTGGAATCAACTGATGCAATATACAGCAATTTATGATTCTATTTTAAAGATATCTTTTGATATATCTCCTGAACCTTAATTGGGCCACTGGAGAGGTTAATTAAAACTTTGTAGATTAATTAAGCACAATTTCTGTAATTTTAATAATTCTTGGTTAGTTTCATTCTATCAGTTGCAGTAATGTGTCTGTAATGTTTCTTTTTAAAAAGTATTCAAGAACTTAAGCTGATATGAGAAATATGATTTTTCCTCTAAAGACTATAGAACAAATAACTTGTTTCAGTTTAGATTTCAACATGGTAAGTGGTGTTTCCTTTCTCTCTTTTTTTTTTTTTTGCACAGAATGTATAAACTTTCTGAATAGCTTTCAAGCTCATGGTGATCATAGAAACTACTTTAAGGAAAAGGTCATTGCTAGACCATCTAAATAAGAGAAACTGACAGCTGTTTCTGACCTCCTATCTGAAACAAGCTTTGGGAAGCTGGAGAAAAAAATGAGTCCTTTGTTCTGTCTTTGGGAGGAGAGATCTGTAGAGAGATTTTCATAAATGATGAAACTCTTTCTTAAAAGTTTATGAAACACGAAAATTGTGCTCAGTATTGAATACAGTATTATTAATATTATCATACTTAGAATCACATTTATTTGTTCATGGGTACACCCTATTAGTGGTTTAACAGCATTTGTACTGACTGTTAAGATCCAGATACACTTTTGTGCCATTCTGCAATCCTGTTCATATTATAGTTAATCTATGAAGACTAGACACAACAGAAGCCTGCGGCACCCAAGTTTTTTTAGTACACCACACAGTGAGCCAGAAATCTTAGTTAAATGGCTAGGATCTCTAGCCATATCGCTGCCTTATCCTTAGGCAGCGATAAGAAGATCAAAACGAGATCCAAAGTGGTCAGTAAAATAGACAAGAATCTCGGTAAGGACTGCTAAGAACAGAGTGATTTTTTTAAATCTGACAACCCTCCCACAGAGTCGCTGGAATGTGACTGCATTCAGCTCAAATATAGACTTGGAATCTCCTCTTAGAGATGATACCTCCTAAAAAGCAGGTAAGAAGCTGTCTCTTCTGAAGCACAGCTCTGTGAATATAGTATAATGTTCTTCCCACTCCCCAAGTAACAAAGTGCTTACAACATGCAGGTAGGCACTGGGGGTCCCAGGCACATTTCCCTGTTTCAGATGAATGGACTCATGCACCAAGTGATCCTCTCTCAGCAGATCACTGTTGTCACAGCATCAGATGTTAACTACTCTCCTTCATCTTGGCAGTTCCTCCTCCCTATATGGCTTCTATATTTTATAGAAAAACTATTCCACTACTCATGGCAAATGCCTTTCTTGGTGAGTGTTAGGATGTGTGAGGTGGACGTATTTCAGTGAAGGAATTACTGAATATTTACTTCCTAGATACTGATTTTTCAAAAAGTGTGCAAAAAGCTCTTCAGCCTTACCAAAACTGAGATCTCTAGGGAAAGCTAAGATCTGAAAATGAAATAATTATGTAGTTTTGACACTTCTATGGTTAGGTACAAAGATTACACCCATTTAAAGGTTAGAATTAGTGTGTATTAGCCTTGGAGACCACTTTTTACTTTTTCTGGTATTTCTTTATTTCTATTTAGAACTTCCCTTATGTCAACAGTGAGCCAAAATATATTATTATCAGACGATTTCAGAGCACTTTAAGGTTAGCCTGATCTCAAGACCAATCCTTGAAATACTACGCTAGTATCTTCTCTCCTGTCTGTGATTTCACCTTTCATCATA
Organism: Crypturellus soui; assembly: GCA_032275445.1. NCBI lineage: Eukaryota > Metazoa > Chordata > Aves > Tinamiformes > Tinamidae > Crypturellus > Crypturellus soui. The sequence goes on along the minus strand of JAUBNY010000160.1, from coordinate 712,467 downwards.
GTCATTGCTGCATTTTCTTCTGTGCTATATAATATTACACTAACTCACTATTCTAAGTTAACTAACAATTTCTAGTGAGAACTCAGTTCAAACATTTCAGTGACATACAGAAGAATTAGATTTACCCACTCCCCCATTATGTAGAACACTGTTTTAATCAAAGAAAGATGCCCTATTATTCAGACATGAGTTGTCTTTTATAAACTGTGGTGAATTTAAGTGTATTTTTTGTTTGTTTGTTTTTTAACTTCCACGTCTTTAATTTCTTTCCTCAAAGAATGTTCTAAAAGTTGCTTATTCTATTTTCAGGATAAACTTTTGAGTTTGTCATTGCCTGGTGTTTATTACATACTGCAAGACAGTCTGTTTGCAAAGATTCTTAATTAACAAGAATTATCCATAAACTCACAAATTTGTTTAAAAATCTGTCTGACCTACAGTCTTACGTTCCTATTAGCTCGGCTTTCACTCCCACACCCAAATTCAGCATCTTTATAGATAACTGAAGAGTAGTCATTTTATCCTGCGGCTTTGCCTCCCCTCCACCTTTAACCTCTCACATATCTTCTAAATATTGTATTTCACCTTCATCCTTTCCTTGTTCTGTATTATTAGTTTGGCTACAGAAAACCATACTTATTATTTTTATTTCTTTTACAAAATAGAAAGTCAACATGGGATGATTTTTTAAAAATTTTCATTTTATCTTCATGCTACTAAAAATTAAAAGATGGTTTGTCATTCAATTTTATTTCTTATCAATGTAATTTTCTCTTTCAATTCTTTTTAAGATAATGTTTTATTTGGAAAAGCGGGGCTTGTTTGGTATTTTCATTCCTTCATGATAAAATTTTGGGGTATTTTTGTGCTTTAACTTAGGTATGGAAAAAAATAATTTCTTTAAGTCTCTGAGCTCATCAAAGAGTAGCTATTCCTCTTAATTTCTCAGAATTTGCATTCGAAGTTACTTTATTTTCTGAGCTTTTCTAGAGTGTTGAAAAATTGTGGTTTTCATAAAGTTGTGAGCTATCAGAAAGTCTGTAACAGAAGTGTGTTCCCTGAACACATTTAGGAGACAAGAAAAATACCTTTACAAATGCAAGGTTTTCATTTCATTATGTCTAATCCTGTAGATTTCAGTCCTTGATGAAATAAATCTTGTTAGCATGTACAGATTTTTTACATAAGTATCCAGGATTAGCCCAATATTATTACCTGACCTCTTACGGAGAGCTATTATTGTAGTAAATTAACTAAAGCATCACACATTCAGTTTTTCATAGGGTAAGCCACCAGCCCTCTGGAGCTGTGTAATAGCATACAGCTGTGCATAACTTTGTCATGGGAACCCATTAGCGACAACTGGCTTTTTGTTTTTCTTTTCAAGAACTGGACATAGTATGATTTAGCACTGCATTGAGCCACAGGTTTACAAGCCAAATATTTCTCCGGAACCATCAAAACCAACACCGAAGGCCCCTCTATACTCATAGTAAGGAAAAGTTCCACTGAGTCACAATTGTAAGGTCAAAACTGTTACATTCCATAAGCCAATATCAGCATAGTCTTTAAGAAATTGTTTAGATTAATTTCTGGATTCTTTAATGTTGTTACTTCAAATAGCCATTAGCGACATACCAGAACAAAGAAAAAAATGATTTGGAGTTTTGAGTTTTTGTGTAATCATCAAATTATTATGATTATTTTCCATCTCTATTATGGCAATATATATACGTAATGACAAGATAAGTGTCTTCTTATGCCAGGATGCCAGAAGTGCTAGTTTTCATTCATGTTGCAAAATGAAAGGTAAGGAGATGTGAAAATATGTCAAGAATGAAAAAAAAAATCCTCTACCCATGATATAGAAAATTTATAAGAAATTAGAAGAAAATTTGTAATTATCAAAGGAGTGAGACTTTCCCGTTGTAGGAACAAGACAAAAATTATAACATTTTTTAAGAAAGACCTTAATAAGATTCCGAACAGCTTGGGGATTGTCACAAGCATAACTGTGATTTTTCTCCCAGTACACTTCTTCTAACTGACCGTGAGAAGATGGCCTCACAGGGAAGGCAGCGACGATCTCATTCCCAAATCTTGACACTCTCACAGATGTTACTGCCTCACTGTAGCTACTGCATCTCTTACCGTGGAGGACAGCCTCACCAGAACTTCAGAAATCTTGTCCAATCTTTCCTTTTTTTGGTCCTGCCTTTACAGTGAATTGCAGCAAGAGCATTAATTCAACAGAGATTTATGTTCAGTGTGCAACATAGGCAACTGCAAGCCTCATTTAAATTTGTTACAAGTTACTTGAAGTTTTAACATTCAACCATTTTTCATAGGGATTGGGAAGAGGAGTAGAGTTTGGTTTCCTTTTAGTCATGTCCTAAAATACAGTGGAGCTCATGCATTCATGCAGCTGGGGGAATTAGTGGACTATTCCTATGCTTAGAGAGACAATCACCAAATAACTTGCCCTCAGCATAGAAGGGGACAAATAATAAAAAGTTATCATAGAATCACAGAATGCCTAAGGTTGGAAGGGACATCTAGAGGTCACCTACTCCAACCCCCCTGCACACGCAGGGCCACCTAGGGCACGTGGCACAGGACTGCATCCAGGTGGGTTTGGAAGATCTCCAGAGAAGGAGACTCCACAACCTCTCTGGGCAGCCTGTTCCAGGGCTCT
>JAUBNY010000160.1:693190-709672 GCA_032275445.1 Crypturellus soui | reverse complement strand
AAGATCTCCAGAGAAGGAGACTCCACAACCTCTCTGGGCAGCCTGTTCCAGGGCTCTGTGACCCTCACTGTCAGGAAAGGCCCCTTAAAAGATAACTGCCTTTTTTTTTTTCCCATTACCACCAATGTTTTCAAATTAAGTATTTTTAATTTGTTATTATTATCTTGATTATGCCAGACAGAGTCTTGAATATTGTCTTGTCTTGAACAAGCCATTCTTGTTCTTGTAGTATTGTTCTATTGTACCATGTATGTGGACACAGAAACATAGTGAAAATCTATTAGTTGGTGAGTCCCTTACCACCTAAAAAGTATCTGAGCCACTACTGAGAGCAGGGCTCAGCTGAAAGAGCACAGCAGCACTTCTAAGTTGCTACAGTTTGTTACCCAGCACCCTACAAAACCAAAGGATTCAGTAGCAAAAATGCATGGAAGAACCCCAAACCCCAAACTCATGGTCTGGGGACTTGCTCAGAGTTTACTGCAGCTCTTTCAAACTCACTGATTCAGGCAGCATAACAGTAAGCAGGCAAAATGAGTTAAACAAAATATACATATAAAGTACTGCACTTACCACTTTTGCCCTGACCTTTGATTTGACTTAATTCAGAAAAAAAAATGTTAAAACTTGCATTTTGATTCTATTAATATGTTTCATTGAGAAATGTTGTGAATCAATTGCAATTTTGATCACAGAAAAGGTCAAAAAAGAAAAGGAGAGAGAGAAAAGTTTATCCTGAAAATAGAATATGCAACGTTTTAGTACATTTTTAAGGAAAATAATTTAAAGAAATAGAAGGAGGAAAAAAAAAGGAGAAAGAAAAGAGGCTGCAATTGTGCTGCAAAGAATGTTTTTGATGTCACCAAAAAATAAAAAATGTATTAAGAAATAAAGTATATACAAATGGGCTTTTAGAAGATTTAGTATTTATTACCTGAATAGTATTTATTAGTTAGTATTTATTACCTGAAAGATCTGTGCAGTTCTTTCAAAAAATGCACTGGTAGAAATATGTGAAACCTCCTGGGTATTAAAAATCAATATGAAAGAAAAGAAAGAGAAGAGTGGTAAATTCTCATTTAAAAACTGCATGCTTGATCCATGGAGAAACCTAACAAAGCCTCTCAACAAAACAACATCACTTCAATACATGCTGTTCTGAACATGTCTTTTCCTGATTTTAGAAGATTTTGACACAGTATTTGACTTCTGATATTCAGTATAGCCTTGCCTTCTTGGAAGTGCAGATTTTGCTGAAATAATTAGATAATGCTGAAGAAACCAAATCTACACCGGATAGTCATGTATTTATAGCTTTCTAAAGTACAGAAGGAATTAAGATGTTTCTTGGAGTTATCTTTGCATACACTCAGACATGCAAACATGGCTTGACCGTGCAAAAATCCCATGGCTAGTAACACAAGTTTTACCTCTTTGCAGTTAGGTCAGTTTACAGAAATGCTTATTTACTGTCTTCAACATATCTGACAGTATACCCTTCTATTTTTATTCCTGATTTTTTTTGTCTGTTCTTATGTGTGGCAGTTCTGGTCACATATTGTATATTTTTAAGTATTTTTAACCCATTTGGGTTATTGATTGTTCATCTGTATGCCTTATTTATCTTAGCATGAAATCCCACTCACAAAAATGCATCAACTGTCATAATCATTTCATAATTACCAATTATAATTGGTAGTAATACCAATTATAGTATAAAGCAGGAGCTATTGTCTATGCATAGCAGGCATAGCAGGACAGTCTGGACATACAAAGCCAATTATTCTATTTTTTTTTCTTACTGTCAGTTCTAGGACAAAATTCTGAACCTTTTAATCATATAGGTATTTTGATTACTGGATTTCAAATTCATTCAAATTAGGCAATATTTTTAAGCCACAGAGCCCAACAGGCTCTGAATAACAGAAAAAGTAAAAGCACATATCTCTCAGGGAGAGATAACTATATAAAAATTACACAGACATAATACGAGTGAGGAAAAAAAGGGAAGAAAAGGAGGAGTATGGTTTGCAAGAAAGCTGTTTTCAGGAAAATCAAAGCTATTTTAGTAATTTGAATTATGTCTCTAATGGTTTTGAGTGAAAGCAAGTGACAAAATAGTGGGGATGGAAAAAATTTAAAACATATTTTGTTGATAGCAAAATATCTTAATTTTAGCAAGAAATTGCTTAAAGTAAAAGGAAAGAAAAAGATTTTATGCATTTTTAAAACGGGAACAAATCAAAAAAGCTTAATAAAAGCTTAATCATGAATTAAGCAAAAGACCTATAGAAAGAAAATGAAAAAAATATCCACTGCATTGTTGGTGATTTCTAGATAATTTTGTAAAGCAAAAAATATTTCTAACTCACTCAAATGTATGCAATATTGTTGTTCAATAAAACAAAACAGTTGGAAATTATGGTTTTAATAAAACTACATGTCTGAAAACAGGTTTTGAAGGAAGTCCAATCTGTATGGTGTGCCATGCAGTGTAATCTGTAGTTTATTTTTAGTAGTTTAGTTTCTATCAATATAATGGTCATGATTGTTTTGTAACAGTTTCAGTCATTAGCTTCCTCAATGTTTCAGGTTTCTTGAACAATCTGTAGAGTATGTGACAATTTGACTAAGTAACAAGTTTTTGTTAAAAAAATCATTAAAAACTCCACAGTAGCAAAAGATAAATGATTTTAGACTGTGCAGTTCTAATTGCATGGTTCATACTACTGAAGATTCAAAAAGCTGGAAGGGAAGTGTAGCTTTCTTTCAAGATGATTATAAATCCCAGAGATGTAGTTCCCAAGTATCCTGTAAATTCTATGAATTCTATAAATCAATTAAGCCCATTTACATTTTTTTTTAGAAACTACCTCTGAATCTAACTACTAACATCTGTAAACTGAGTTTTAGTTCAAGGACATCCTTGCAGAATCATTATATAATTTGTAAACAAAACTGGAATATTTTTAACTTAAGAAATCAATCTACTAATTTCATCAGTTATAGAGAGACAACTGAGGTTATGCTGAAGAGCAGCACAATGTTGTAACACAGTAGAACAAGCTATAATCAGCTTTGGATTTTCCTTCTTTTGATTCAGGATTTATTCAAGAGATTGAATAGTATCTACTCAAAGCATATCTATTTTTCTATGGCAATAAATCAAAAATAGTATTGCTAACTATATAATGCTGTTAGGAATAACCTGTAGAACTTGCATACAGAATAATAAAATCTAGTTACTCAGATTGCTTTTATTTAAATGCCTTTTAAAAACAGTTATTATTGACTCAAATAACAACCCCGGTTTCAGAGGTGCTTCGGTCAGCTATGTACCTGCGCAGTAAAGAATTTTTAAGAAGCCATAAGGGAATCAAAGGAATTATTCAGACCAATTGTGTAAATGTTTAATGTAAAAAATATTGACTTGGGACATGTCACCTCCTCAGTGTCTTGTGGTCCATATGGTATTGCATTTGTGAAATCATTTCATTGTAGAAATCAGCAAAGAGTTGCTACACATGAATACCTTTCAGCAAAATTTAATGCGCTGAATAAAGTATTTACAAAACATATGGTTTTATAATTTGAGACAGCACAGTTGTAATTATAAAGAAAAATACCTGTAACTATGTGATATAAATTATGTACTGGAAAAATAATATAGAAACATATTAAATTTTCTGGTAAAAAAAAAGTAGGTAATCAATGTTGCAAAATATTTTCCTATTCTGTCCAAATTAAACTGTATTCTTTTATATTTGATCTTATCCATGTGTCAGTGAGTTCACTGGAGGTTCTTTTCCTCCTCCTGATCCTTCATGTTCTTGATTTTCTTTATTTATGAATCCCACATATTTTATCCTTAGCATCAGAGCTAAGGATAAGTTCTGGCATAGTTACTATCTTATAGTACCATGTAGCATGTTTTGCTCTCTAAAAACTGTAAGCAAAACACAGTAGATACCTCACATGAGGACTAAAGTGCATGATGTGATTTTACATTTAAAAGTCTTCATGGAATAGCATTGTTTTTCAAAAACATACTTTGTGTTTCTTCTACTTTACAGTCCATTACCCTGTTACGAAAATATATATTTTCCTCTGAGATGAAAGAAGAAATGAAATACACAAAGCAAAGGAGGGAAAATAGTAGCTTGATTTGCTAAAGTGCAGTTCTAAAAAGTGCTGATTTTAGAGGACCAGATGAAAGACCCTGTTCTGTAACATAGCTAAGCATGGCCAAATTTGAAACCAAATCATTGGAATTTTGAATCTGAAATTCCCGGTACCTTCCAGTGATCCATGATTCCAGTGTTGGCCAGTATTGTGAGCCCCAGTAAACGCTGGTATGGATTGCCCTTGAAAATACAAGTACAATAAGTGTACCCCTACAAATATTCAGAATGCCAAGCCTTTTGAGGGGAAAAATAAACTTAACCTGACTCCTGTGACTTACAAAAACCTAAATGAAGGTCCTGATTATTCTTCAACGAGTTACCATCCTCTACTCTGCCAGCCTCCTGTCAGCCTAAGAAAATGAAGAGTCTCTCACTCAGAACTTATGGATATTTTTACCGTTCTCTATTGTGGCCTTCAAAGTCTTCATTTGGTGAAAGTTCAGTGCTCTCAGTGTCCATGTCTTCTCTGATCATTTGCTATGACAGTTGCCCATATCAAGAAAGAATAAATCAGCCTGCATAACCCAGAAATAATGACTGATACCCATTGATAGAGATTCTGCTCTAACATCAGTCTCTCTGTCTATAATCCTGAAGAGAATGAGCTTAATATATGACTTTTAAATACCATTCTAATAAAAAAAATGCAACTAGAATTATCTATTAAATAGTAAAAAAATCTTATGATCCCTTTCATATTTAGAAGTGTACTCACTAAACTCATTATCATTACTACCAGAATTATAATGTAAACACTAATTGAAGTCAAATGACAAGTCTTAATCGTTGTCAGGTCCCACATTATACAGATCTTACCTACCTAGTAAGCACTGAGGCCCTTCATTGCAAGGAAATATAGATAAGAGACAGACTAGTAAGATGATGAAAAAGAAAAAGGAAAAAAAAAAGATGGAAGATGAAAAAAGGCAGAAAATGAAGGCAAAACATGTAAACATGTGATTTGACTTGACATAAAAGGAATTTGGAAACCAATGAAGGGCTGAAAACAAGGAAAGATATGGCCAGTGGTATATTTGAAAAATATAAAAACGAAAGTAACAGGGGTATCAGAGCAAAGGATAGCTGTGAATAAAAATGATTTCTGTAAACTCACCTAAGGAAATTACGGTAATGAGACAGACACAAATTTGACTTCCAAGTCCTGCAACATGACTAGAAGTGGAAGCCAATGTTGGCGTTTTTTTTTTTTCAGGAAAAAGGACATTGAAAGAAATCTGATTCAGGTGTGTGACCTGAACCTCTAGAGCAACCTTAGTTTGGAAATGCCATGAAAAATTTAGGATCAGAAGTAAAGTCTGTTGAGGCTTGTCACCAAGTCTCTCTAGAATTGGGTCAAAACAGTTTAATAATAAAGGGAAGCTATTCTTACTACAGCTTTGTAGAAGAGGACAATATACTGATTAGCATAATCTCCATAAATGGAAGCATACAATGGAAATGCTGATTCAGGGTTCAGTGTAAAAAAAATAAAATAAAAAAATAAGAATACAATACTATTGTATTTCTCAATGAGGAAATAAGGAATTAATTCCTAATTTTTATATTGTTTATTTAAAGAAAAAGATTATTTTCTTTTGCAATAGCAGAAGGTCACCAACTGTGAATGGAAGCCTTCTTCACAGGATTTTCAGTGGATTAAATTTCCAACATTTAAGCTGAAAAAAATATTTTTATTGACCAAACAGAATAACTTATTTTATGAGGACTCAAGTCTTTAAGAAATCTGCTTTTTAAAAGGCTCTTTCTGTATTTCATCAGAACTATATCTGAACAGTTCCAAGGGCAGTATTTGTGCTTCCCAGCCCACAGCAATCAGAAGGAAGCGCTGCTGATAAAGCTCAGGTAACACCTGGTCCCTAAGCAAGGTGAAAGAGAAAATGAGCTCATGGTCTTTCTTCCTGGAACTTCATGACAAGGATAATGCCAAAGAACTCCGAGATAGCCAGTCAGTGGGGGCTGAAGGACGGGAATCAGATTGGCAGGAGGTTAAAAGAGGGTCCTGTAAAAGATAAACAGTTTAGTCAAAATCAGCTTTTGTGAGGCACTATTCTAGCCTTCTATACCGAACCACACAGACTTCCACCTCCTCCCTAAGCCCCTACCACCTTGTTTTCTCAGTACCATCTCCAGCCATCATCCCTCAACTGACCTGGATTCACTGATTGACCCTGTCCTTTTCACTCTGCTTCTGAGCCGTTCGGCAGACAAAAGCAGCAAAGACCTTCCCAAAAGCTGTCAGACATCACATTCTCTTGAAAAAATATTTCTGAGTGCTGTTTGTTTCATGCTCACCTTCCAGTCAGGGAAGAAACTGCGATATTTAGGATCAAAAAACGTAGAAGGCAATCGTAGCCAAACTTGTTCCTGCTGTTTACATTAGCTGAAAGCACTCAGCACTTCATGGGATCAATGAGTACATGAGGTAAAACTAATCAGTTTTACCTACTAAAAAGCAGTTTTTGACCAGAAGAAAAAAACAATCTAAACGGTCTGAATCCACTAGGCATTGGAGCTAATGCTCATGTCCCACCTAACCTGCCTTTTCTCAGCCACAGCAGAGGCTGATATAAGTTTTCAGCTCATATCTACTTCTCATATGCATGGAGACAGCTATTGTGTGCTCTGACATCTCCAGACTATAAGTATCAATTTAGGTATAGACTGTCATTATCCATGGCTACTAGAAAACTGAAAGGTTTTGTAAGAGAAATGGAAGAAATCATTTCACCAAAGTATAGTCTGTAAATTAGGGGCTCAGGCACAATTCTGATAAAATCAGGATTTCCTTCATTGCCGCTCCCTATTTTTTCAAATGATTGCATTGATATGTTGGGTTTATTTCAGGTGCTAGTGCAAAAAAGAACACAACACATCCTGCACAAAATTGTCACTGAATACAATAGGGCCTTGGCATGAATAAAATCTGCTGAATACCATGCATAAATGGGGAGACCTGTAAATGTGAGAAACAAACAGGAACCTACAAGAAAAGAAAATGGCTAATATATGGGAAGATAGGATGTAAAGTATAAAGAGGATAGAACTGGGGAAAGCATTAAGGCAGAAAATTAAAGCAAAAACAGACACCTCAAGCAGAGGTCATGAGAAAGAGAGAAAGACTTGTATGAGACTTGTATGTTATCAAGTTTTAAAAATACCTTTTTAAAGCTTTAAAGCTCTCTCTACACAAACATTAAAGAGCTGTCCATGCAAGCAATAGCAATTCCAGGTTCCAAGTATGAATTTTGAATGCTATTTACTCAGATACAACTCTGATATTTTCTGATACAAGTCATTTTCTGATACAAGGTATTTTCTGTCTAGGTCCATCCTAATTCCTTAACAAGAGAAGAAGAATGCTTCCTAATAACCTTCAACATTCAATTATAAGGAGACTACTTCAGGGATTATCATCTGACAAAAGAAGATCTTCACTTTTCCATTTTTTATGAAATAGTACTATCTGTTGTTTGAAAAGCTAAAGAACAGCAGCAGTGAAAATGGTCATCCTTTGTGTTAAATACCACCACTATTTCCTATGCTATCCTTTTATTCTAATTTTTATACATGAATATCTGCATTAATTTCTAAGGAGCCTGCAACTCTACATCAGTTAAAACATGAAATTGTCAATTCAGTTATAAATAAGGATGAGATGCCTCAGAGCTCTGTGTAGGTGTCTATGTACAACATGAGATTACTGGTTTAGATTAGACACCCAGTTAATTTCTTGATTGCTAAAGTTAGACACAAAAAGATTGCAAGCTCTGATTGCTGTCACTGTCAAAAGATGCCCCTGTAGATCCTGTTCATCAGTTAGTACAGTTAGCAGAAATAACACCACGGAGAGGTCGGTGGCAGTGCAATGTGTAATGACTATGATGTCGGAGCAAAGGAGTAGGAATAACAGTTCGTGCTTTAGATGTATGTTTAGATCCTTGTGACTTTTACAAATGTCAGAAAGATTTAACTTACTGTTGGTAATGTGCTTAAAAGGACTTATTTCCTGCAAACCATTCTTATTTCACATACACTAGAAAGAAGATTGCTCTCGTAAGAGCTTAAAGCTCTCAAACAAGAAATTTTATTTTAAAATTTCAACTTTATATTTTGTACTATCTGTAAGAAATATTACAAAATTATACAAATGAGGAAAAAGAGGGTTTCAGATTGTATTACTTTTTTTTCAAGTAGAAATTTTATTTTAAGCTAAAGCATTTAAAACAGGGTTTTTTAATTTTATAGCCAATTTGTGTTGAAAATTAGCAACAATTTAAAAATAAATATTTTTTCCATTGAAAATATATATAATAATATAAAAGTTTTCAACTTTTATCATAAACCTTCACAAGTATTTAGCAAAAAATCATTAATAGCTATGGTTTTCTTCAAAATGAAACCTACCAAGAAAAGGCAAAGCAAATGCCCTTCATGCAATTTAGTAGTAAGTTCCCTCCCATTACATATTTGGATCTGAAATATTTATTCGAGCAAGAATCCCCATAAATGCTATCACAAAATAAAAGAGGCAATTTGGAGTGGCATCACAGTTTATCATTTTACAGAAGATCCTCATACCAAAGGAATATAATTAATTGTAAAGCTTTTTGGATCAACTCTGCAATGCATTACTGACTATCTCCACATCAACAAGCATTCAAGAGGAGCACATATCTGCTCTGATTTTGCTCTGCAATGCAAACCAAAGAACAGAAAAGGTGGCAATTGTGTCAAACTCCTGAACAGAATTGCAACATTATTTTTTAAACTCATTGTATATCAGAAAATATTCACGAATAATCACATTTACTGGGCTTGATTATCCAGTATTCTATTCCCAGTGTATCAAGGACAGTGTTTTGGATGCTGCTTTTAAAAACAAAAGTCACTTGTAAAATGCAAGGCAGTAGGATCTCTTGTAATTGTGGATGTAAACTCTTGTGTTCAAATTCAACCAAGAAATGGTTGCAATAAACTGAAATGGAATGTGGTAACAATTGCTTTCTTAGGACCCAGAAACACCTCCCTGCAGCATACCAAAATTAATAGTCCAACAATATAACTATAGTAGTATATAAGCTAGTATAGGAAGACAAGGTTCTAACTAACTGCCTTGCAAACAACTTCTAAAGACCAGTTTTGAACATTGCTCAGGGGATTCAGAGTGCCATACAGCTAGACTTTCCACAGGGAAAGAACTGATTAGATGTTTGGTAACTCACAACTGTGCTTATGACAATATTTTCTTTGCAGTGAGGTATAAACAAAAAACAATTTCCAATCAGATTAACTAATGAGACACCTAAAAGCATAACAATTTACAGTCCTTTAACAGTAGAGATTGACAAGAGGTATTCTCAGATCTCTGGGATTTTACAATTTTAAGCTTTTCTTTCACAAAGAGTAGGAGTTCTGTAACTTCCACAACATGAATATACAGATTTTTCATCAAGTATGTAGGTTCTCAGCTCCCAAGGTACTTTTGACCATCCCCGGCTCCGGGGCACTTGCCATGAATTTGAGGCAACCTGAAGGGTGTTTGAGAGTTTGGTAGCTGTTTAGTGACAGCATCACCCATTCCTTTTTTTTTTTTTTTCCTAATATATTAATGTATCTTCAGTGTTTTTCTACATTGGACCAAAAGACCAGAATAAATCATTTTTCAAAGTCCAATTTTCCTGCAACATGAACCTTCTGAGTTTTATACTCTCCACACCATTTCAATAGTAATTGTGAGGTAGTGGCATAGGTCTCAGCCTCATTCATCACAGTAGCAACTCTGCGTGCACTTACCTACCTCACACACATTCAGAAGAGTAATGAATACTTAAATTATCTGATATCTTCAAAACATTCTTCACGGAGAATGTGCAAGGACAGAACAAGTATAGTTAGAAAGGAGCATGAGGAAAATTAAGATTTACCTGTATTCTATAAAAAATAAAACTTACAGGAGAAGAGAGAACTACCAGACCATAAGAAAATTAAGTTTTAGAAGAAATAATATCACAGCTGTTATTTTAATCTCAGCAAGGAATAGAGGAGGATGTATTAAACAGGAGTGATATGTTTCAATTAATCTCAACCTATTTCCTATAAACAAAAAAAAAAGCAAAGTTTGTCAGAAATCAAGGGCTCCCTAGATGAATTCATTTATTAAAATAATATTTCATATAACTAAGTTCTACCTCATGGACTGATTTATCAACATTACATTTTGAGTATCTCAGTTTCCACAGAGAAGGCTTAATTGGATATATCAGTCATTTGATACATTCTTCTTCCCCGTCTGGATTATTTTAGCTTTTCAGCTGACAGGTTTATGGTGAGTGTGAATAAATTCAGAGAAGAGTTAAAATCAAAGTCAATGGTGAGAATGAATGAGGAGGGAAGGTAATGTGCTGTACAGAGAAAGAAGGGGAGATACACATACATCGATAATAATGATGCCAACTGTTTCCTTATTGCTGGCACAGTCTTCCCCTTTCCTCTGCCTCCTAAAGTACTGGTAGATATTCTAAGGGCAGCTACACAAACAGAGTTCACTTCTAGCCCAGTCCCCAGGCCTGGCTAAGCAGCCTGACTATCAACACCTACGGACCATTAATTTTATTGAAGACCAGCCTCTCAGACTGACTTATTCAGACAGGATGGCTAGTAGTAATTATGACAAGGTAGACTCATCAGACAGCACATAGAAGCATCATTCTGGAGCTAGAAACATAATCAGATATTTACTAGTATTTATTAATTTTCCAACTATTTAATTGCTGAAGTACATGTCAGGGAAAATATCTGCATTCCAGGCTTAAATGTGTACTTAACAAACTAAAGCAAAGGCTGATTTGCTCCACATAGTATTTCTTGCTTTCCTGCAAATAACCCATTGTTTCTGACACTTGGAGAGCTGTGTTCCTTCTGTTCTCCTTGCAGGCCTCTGCCTTGCAGAGGTTTCTCTCATGGGGCAAGAGGAAATAATGTTCATTTTCCAGCATTCTTTGTAAATACTTTTCATTCATCCTGTTGGTTTTATAGCACTCTCGTGGAATGGAAATGACTAGTTAATTAAGCTTCTGGGGACTGTAGGCATATACATCTTCCTAAACATTCATTTGTCTGGCAGCATGGAAAATGCCAGCATCCCAATTAATATTTAGTCTGTAATTGGACTTTTGAGGTAAAGTTATAAGAATGATGTAAGACAGCTATGTCCAATAATCAAGTTGTGCCAAGCTAAGTATGTGCTTGGTGCTCCAAAACTCATATATCTGAACTTTGATATTCAGGTACCTTATGCGCAGACTTCCTAAGGGAAACAGAATATTGGACTTGTGTGACAGTTTGAAAAGAGATTTCAGCCAATGTTTTACATGAAGCATAAACAAATCACCAGTAATGATGGTCACCATGAAATAAATCATAATTATGTTAGACACTACTAACGAGGGCCCTGGGGATTAGAAGCTGCTATGGTAAACCTAAATCACATTTTAAATCAGAGCTTAGCTGTTGAGTGTCATCATTGAGCTTGTCACACAGGTGAATTCCTGATCCTGCTGTTGACAGTGAACCAAAATTTCGCCCAAAATAGAAAATTCCTAATTTTTTTATTTAGGTTGACACTGATCCTATTTCTTTAGAACAGTTCTCATGGAAAGTGGAAAACTTCTCTGATAACTTAAAGGCTCAGTTGATTCATTTAAGTTTTCCTGTTTTATAAAGCACTCCAGAGGCTTTGATCCCATTCCAATCAATACTAGCTTCGAGAAAGATAGGAGGACTGCAACGAATAATCTTAAAACCTCAGCATAGCCCCATCTAAGGTACTTACATCAAGCCCACACAGCCACCAAAAAACACCTAAGCCTAAGATTAACATTTTTTTCAGAATAAAAGCAACTAGCTTCCTACACAAATTTTGGAGTGTGATCAACCACAGGATAAACAGGAAGCTGTTCCACAGTTAATTAGTGTGTATTTTATAATAAGTTAAGAGAAATGGAAACATTTAATGTCCCCAATAATATCTGACAGCATGAACCCACCCTCCCTGTGCAAAACTAAAATGAGGGCACAGAATTAGAGTTCTCTGCTTACTTGGATGTCAATTTTCAAATCACAGAGTCTTAGCAGAGTCATTCCATCATTTTTAATACTGAATGAAGCATATACTAGTGAACACTAGTGAAGCAGATTAAGTTTTCTTGGCAACTAGCAGTCACTGTGGTCAAAGATATTTTTCTTTCCCCACTAATCCACTGCACCCCCTCTCATCAAGCAGCTCTCCCAAATCTGCTGCGATTTGGAACTCTGCTCCATCTTACAAGGGACTGAACAGTCCAGTCTCCCACTTAAAAGCTGCTGAAGGTCTTTAATAGGCTCTGAAGTGTCATTAAGGATAGGGCTTTCAATAAAGCCTATTGAAAACCACTGTTTTCCAGTTTGTAGCAGATCGAGAAGAAAATGCTATTCATTCTGAAGAATATATGTACTTATCTTCACATAAGTAAAATCAAGCACACAAAAAACGTAGTTCTCTTTTCTTCAAATTTGTTTGGAAGTGTACTGATTTAGCATGTTGTGTTTGTATGATTTAGTAAAAAACATATGGAACTATATAAAAACATGCCTATAGTCCCTGTTCAGTATCAGATATGCAAAAATATACTTAAGCTCTTTAGTCTATTGCAAGGCTATTTAAGCAACTAACAACTTTTTGAACTTCTTCTTGAAAGGGAACACAAAAAAGCACTTTTCATCACTGATTAATTGATTAATTGTTTGGGGAATCCTAGATAAAAACTTATGGATTTGAACTGCTCAGGTATTTTGAGAACTGATCTCTAGAGCCAAGGTTTGGGACAAATTCTTAGAAGAAAACTGAGAAATTAAGCACGCTAAACAATCCATGGCTAAATAGAGCATTTCAAAGATGATAATCTATCTGCTTTATTTCATAAACAGGAACTTCATGTGAATACCAAGCAGTGTGTGAACACAAGCTCATGTTTTACCTAGTGTGTCAAAAAAGCAACCTCTTGATTGCCCTCCGTGTACAAGACATAGGATGTATCACTACACAATCAGTGAATGTGATGTTAAATGTAACACAGCCCCAGATATATGGATTAATCAAATTCTTTACCAGAATTATTTCAGCCAATTCAGAGGCTTCTTTCCAAAGAAATGACAAGGATTATCTAGATGGCTATTATTTGTCAGCATCACAAACAGGATCAGTGCATAACATTTATCAGGCTGAACAAAATATGGAGTTAATGAAGAAAAGAGTTTTGCCTGGAAATGGCTGATTTAAAAAAAAAACTATCATGACTCTTTTTAGTGTTCTAATATATATAGTGCCACTCACATACACTGCAAAGCATATATAGAGCATACATAGAGTATATACACACATAGAGCAGCTTAAAGCTTATAGCTTTGTCTAACTGATACCTCTTCTGTTGGGGGGATCCTCTAAGTATTAAGGATTTGGAAGTTTCACAACTGGTTTTGTTCAGGGAGAGATAGCCTGAAGTACAGTAACTATTCAGCCTATGAGAGCCAGTGAAATTGGACACTAAAACAGTCCTAAGGTTGCTTTAAAAATATCACCATTCACACAGGTAGTTTCAGAGAGCTAAGGACCTTTGATCTCCTTAACAGAGATCTAAAAATATGTTTTTACTCATAATTTTATTACTTACTCCAGCATCAGATGAGTTGAAATCATGTCAGAGAAACTGAGTATCTAGCATATTCAGTATATTCTTTTTCTTTTTTTTTCTGTTGTGTTCATTGTCTTTCTCCTTTTCTTTTGCTTCCTATCTCCCCCCCTCCTTTCCTCTCCCTCTCTCTTCTTCTTTCTCCCTTTCCACTTCTCTCTCATCTTACAGTTGAAAGAGGCTGCATAAAAGCATTCAATCGTCAGCTTGGCTTAATGTATCTTCTTCAGTCTTTAAGTCAGCTCATCAGAGCCCATATTATGAACTTTATTTCTGCCACAGCACTTAATACATCTACCCACATTACCTCTTTTAATACCTTGTTTGAAATGGCACCTTGCTAAAGGGTACTTTTTAGACTGCAAATACTCTCTTCATCTCGTCCTTTTGCATATTGCACTGCTGCCTGTTCCCATAAGTGACTGCTTAAACCAATTTTGATTAGCAATACCAAGATGAAGAACTTTATAATTTATGGAAAAATTAAGCACATAATACAAGACAGAATGTCAAAGATTTGTCTTTGCCTTTTGTCCACATTTGTTATTTTATAGGTCAACAGGGGTGTCTAGGGAGGAAAGTGTTTATATACATTCTAATAGAGTGAGAAATCTATTTTGAAACTTGCCACTATTTCATTGTAAAGTAAGGCCTATCTAACAGACCTTCTTTAGCATTTCTCAGACATTTCTATTTCTTGTTAAATTACTATATCCATTTAATTTTCTCAATTGAAACTCCAGTATGATAACTTATAGCATGTGTGAAAACTGGGTTGATCAGTAGAGAAAGTAGTAACACTGGGGTGGTACAGTTCCACTGCAATGCCCGTAGAGGTATTGACAGACGAGATAGATTCTTATTCTCTTAAATGATCAGACTTCAGTGAGCTATGATCAGACTGACTGCAACATATTAGTCATCTTTGGGCAGGGAGGGGAGGGAGAGAGAGCTGGGAAACCTTGATACATCTACATCCTTCTGATTGGCATATCTGAAATAAAATGAATTGGTTTTGTTAAATATTTCAGTCTGAAAAAAAAGACTGAGTAAAGAAAATTCAGATGCAAAAGTGTTCAGACTGTGTAGACAAGGTAGTATCTGCATAGTACCAGAGTTCATAATAATATTCATTCAGGACAGAAAGAAACTGGAATATTGGAATTCAGTATCAGGCCTGGAAGCACCACATCATTAAAAGTCAATGGAGGCTTAACTCCAGCTATTTTTTTGATTCTTTCTTGCCTGTCTAAAAAATCTAATAAACAGACCTATTGTCATCTTTTCATGGGCAACATGATAGAGCTGGATAATCAAAAAACTACTTGTTCTTAAGACCAAGGCCAGTTCTGTTCCTGTGAGTCTTCAGGTGCAATTGCAGAAGATATGATCTACTGCATGTCACCTGTCAAATGCATTTTTTCCTGATGTGTTAATAGCTACTTCATAGACAATATTTTCTTACAATAAGAAGCTACATTTCAGTTGGATGGGTCCTGGGAATTGTTTAACTTCTAATACTTATTCCCAGTGAAACTCTAGCCTAGCAGAATGCAATTCTGAGGAAGATTTGGAGACACAGTCTGATTCCTGTCCCTAAAACATACAGCAGCAAGCCAAATGCTCACCAGGTCTTTATGCACAAAGAGCTACTAACCTAAAGGGACAACCCGCTGATGTGTGCAGGAACAAAATATTCTGAGAACATTTCGCAATTTAATAACCCACTGGAGTATAGCTATCTGCAGTCATTTATGTCCTCCAGCATGATGTTAGCAATGCATTGTTAAGTCCAGGTGCTGGTTGAAGTTAGCACAATTTTCCTATTAAAGAAAACACTGAAGTTTGAAAAAAGAATGCATGATATCCTTGATCAGAACATGTAGGGAGAAAAGACAGTGTTTTAAATTTAACCCCCCCCTTCAGTACTGAAGATTTCAAAATCTGTTATAAAGCACGACTGCACCACCACATAAAAATCATCACCTTATTTCTAATAATTCTGATTTATTTCATGAGAGTTTGGGGAAATCTTATTCCTGAACCAGGATCCTACTCTGTTACAAGCTGTGAAGAACAGAACAGCACGACGTTACTGCCCGCACATCAATCTTGCATCAATAGGCGATAAAAATGAATATAGGCAGACATGAATAGCACAGGAGAAAAAAAGACAACATTTACCAAAATGATAGGGAATGATCTCAGTGTAGTATCCTAAATATTGTCATATTTTTAAAGGTGTTGCTAGGGATTTGGGGCAAGAGAATTTTTAGGGTCAGTGACCAATCTGAAAAAGGTCAAGAAGGGAAACTGAGGGGAAAAATATATACATAATCCTACAAAGCAGAATGTTAGAAGACTTTAAGAGATAAAGGCAGGAGGGAAATGGGGAGCCAGATATAGCAAATGATGGGTGTTCTGTTCTTTTGTTTTTTAACATGAAAGAGTTTTTAAAATATCTATTTGCATGGTAGAGTGAAAAAAAACAGAGGAGGGAGGGAGGAAGAGAGGGAGGATGGGAGGGAGGAAGGAAGAAGGAAGAAGGACGA
>JAUBNY010000160.1:672954-693090 GCA_032275445.1 Crypturellus soui | reverse complement strand
GAAGGAAGGAAGGAAGGAAGGAAGGAAGGAAGGAAGGAAGGAAGGAAGGAAGGAAGGAAGGAAGGAAGGAAGGAACGAAGGATTTGTATCTTGTTTTGGCTGCTTTGATATTCCAGAAAGAGCAGAAGCACCCCAGCTGGTAGGCATGTCATGATTCTGATAAAAACAATGAGCATTGATTTCAATCAGAAACAGTTAGTGCTGAACACTTTGGAAACCCTTAGCTCCAGAATTTAATTCATATAGGAAAAGATCATTAAATTAGGAACAGGTTAAAATAGCGTCCCTGAATCCTCTCTGGAGGAGTTTCAGCCAAGGATTTCTGAGGAGCTGATGGCTGAGCACATTGCTTGGCATTCAGTAGAAGTCAGTTCTGGAATTCAGCAGGTTGCGGTTGGTCACCTTTTTCTTGGGTCTCCTTTTTTTTTTTAATTAGAGCTTTCTAATGAAAAAACCCTAGGACTTTTTATTTTTTTTAAATCAGAAGTGTAAAAAGGTATAATAGCAGATCTTGCAAAAGTAATTAGACATAGTAAACCTTTCCTCCCTTTGCTTCAATCAAAGATAAATTTTGGCGAGGTATATGGACCCCAGATCTAAAATTACACTCCTCCCTCTAGCATGAGCAAAAATAAAAATGTATGCACTCACCGCAAACTAATTCTATTGACTCTGTGCAGTGCATAATATTCAACTTTCTTTTGTCACATTCATGAAAAGTAATTGCATTTTCATGTACCTGCAGATTCCTTTTCACCACATTTGAGTTCCATTTATTCTGCCTATACACCATAGATTTCTGAAAAATAGTACACTCATAGAGCACTTCATCAAGTGAGGATATAGGCCCTTCCACAGCTGAACAGACTTGCCTATACAGCGTTATACAATTCAGCCAATGTTATCTCATCCCACTGCTTCAGCTCTCTCATCTATTTTATCCACTACCTAAAATTATCATCATGGGCAGGGAGGCGGGGGAAAGCAGCATTTACACATGGCAGTTTTTCAAACAAGACAGTACAGGTTTGGGGAGTACTGTTCATCATGATCTTCTAGGCACTTTAACTGATGTAAGCACTAATGGAATCAGGAGTTTAAATAACAGCTTTTGAAATGGCCTAGAAAGTCTTAATGGACAATCTTCTTCCTACAATAAATAACAGAGAGGGTAAAGGTTAAGAAATACTAGAGGAAATACACATAGAGCAAAGAAGGAAAGAAAACATCCACTCCCATAAAGAAGGCTTAAATGTGGCTTTTTGTATGCAAAATGTACAAAATGAACAGTGCACAAAAGAAAACACACAGATAAAGTGATCAAACATGTACGACGAGCACATAGTGAATGAACATATAGAAAAACATTCTTCAAGAGCATGCAAGCTCTTGATAGAAGATATGAACCTCACTCATCAGCGCGCTCATTCAGTTGAAGTATAGTTCTTCTCCCTGCTCCTCGACTTCATTACACCTTCTCTCATTTCTGGACACCTCTTGCCAACACAGAGCCAGCACACTCATACGGGGTGTGCTCTGAATGGGATTTATTATGTTGAGGAGAAAGTGCAATGGGAACAGATCAGAGCTAAGCGGAGCAGGTGGATGGTGATATAGACACCATTGCAATTCAGTCCGTGTCTAATTAAATCTGAAGGACTGTGCAGACAACTAGACCGTGTCATTTTATAGAAGCTGGCTGATACTTGTATTGATTTCTAAGGCTCTGACTCAGCACTTCAGCAGTTGCTAGAGTTTTAGCTCAAACAATGTACTCCAGCGTATGTGCTGTTACAGTAGAGCCTTTTTTCTTTACACTTATATCCTGTACATAATTAATTGTACTGAACTTCCACATAAATTTACATTTTGTTGATGTGCATGAAAAAGCTGATGCTATTATGCACGGTTCTGGTAAAGGAAAATATTAGCTTAGTAATAGTTCTCCATTGCAGATGTATTCACTCTATGGCTGGACTAAATTTTTAAAGAGTATAGACTCCCACTAATTCCAGTTAATCTAACAGAGTTTGATTATAGAGCAGGTGAGGTGGTACAACATCTGACCAAATTAATCGCAACTGCCTTTCATAGTCTCTTGCTTTAATTACAAGTACAGACAGCAGTTCCTCAATTCTCCTTATTTCTTTAATGTCAGATATATTTGTATCTAGGGTAGATGTATGTTAGGTAAATGTATGTAGGGTAGATAATTTACATTAATATTTGATTTTGAGAAGCCAGATATACTTGTATGTTTATGATGAGCATAACTAAATATCAAAGCAGAATGCTATGCAGGATCAGTTTGTAATGAAAATGAAGAAATAAGGAAATGAGCAGTAAATGCACTGTGCTACACAATTCATCCCTTCAGTATGAATGCAAAGTATCGCAGATCTGCTCTAATAGCTGAATACATTACAGTATATTACAATGTTCACATGCCTGCTCCTAGTTCATGGCACAAGCAATGTAATTCAACTAAGTCTTCTTTCAGTGCAGACGCTTGCGTTGATTGTGGTTTGCAATATATGCTGACACTCATTGCTACTAAGTTCAGTAGACTAGTTTGTATTGTTACCTCTAATAGAAAATAACAAAACACATGGCACCAGGAAGTACCACCTTTGGAGTAACCGGGAAAGAAATCTGTCTGTGAAAGCCACATATTTTCTCCTACTACCTACTGTGACCACAGTAATACAAATAACTTCCTTGGAAGGCAGTGTTCTTTGGGGACGCACTAACGCAGATTTTATGGGAGTATATTTAGGATTATTCTATTCCATATTCAAAATTGCTTGCAGGATGCTATACAAATCAATGGAAGGATTTAAATATGACTCATCAACAAGAATGTAGATCAGTCATAATAGTCATTTGCCATACTTGAGGTTAGAGATAACCTTCAGTTTGAAAAATCAGATTTCTAATAAAATCACTGGCAGCAATTCTTCAATAAGGATTTATATTACCCTTGATATTAACCATTTTCATAAAATGATCACAGCAGAAAGAAATAGGAAAGAAGGAAGGTAAAAGAAAGGAAGAGAAAAAAATGGAAGATAGTTTGAACCATGACGTATAGAGAATCAGAGCCTCATCTGACAAAAATCAGTGGAAATTGCCAGAGATTTTACTCGGTCCAAACAAGAGAAATAAAACCCTTTCAGGTTCTATTGCCTAGTGGCCTTAAAAGGCTGAAAGCTCCTAAACAGCAGTTCTTCAGATAGAGTTCAGAAGGATTTGGAAATGGCAGCAGAAATTGTCTAGGGATGGAAAAGCAAGGCTCCAAAAATTCCAAATTAGCACTTGTAAATTCAAATGATATTTATGCTGCTTTCAAAACCTCAAAACCACTAGAAGACAGAAGAACCTAAAGCAACATTTTTCATGTAGATGCTTTATTTTTAAGCATCCCAAAGAGGGCTCCAGGGGAGAAAGCCTTATCAGCACTTTTAGGATTAAGTGCTAAGTGTTATCCAGTAAGGGAATTAGCTTGTATTCCTCCTCTCCCTCCTTTCGATATCTGTTTAACACGTGATTGATATTGATCAGGACAAAAGACAAGAGAATGGCTTGTATTCACACATGGTTTGAAGTTCAGTACTCACAAGAGGGTCTCATTCCTATTAAAACAAAAATAATGAAATATACATATGCACTTCCTTTATGAGCAGTCTTTATCCACTGTATTTGCAGATTTTAATACTAAGCAAAAATGGTGCAAGCAGGATGCAAAAAAAAATCTCTGCAGCTGTTCAGCTCCTTTATATGGCCAGTCACTGAAGAGCTATCAAGGAAATTAATTATGAAACAATAGTCTTTCCGGAGGTCAACTAAAAATATGTACTAATGTTAGAGAACAGTACTAATATTTTGTTGCCGATATGCCTCCAACAAGGGAGCACACCTTTTGGAAGGACCCTACCGGGAATCTCATGAAGATCTCTGCAACCAACACACATTCTGGTATACAATTCCCAAGTGACAGCAATTGAATCATACAGTTTCTCCCATTCAAGAGCCATTTTTACATCATTTAAAGTCGCATTTGTTTTTCATTTTAATTCTCCTTTTCATGCCTGTTCCAGACCCTCACTGAACTTTTGGTTAAATATCTTGCCATCTTGCCAGATGAGATTGTTTTTTTCTCCTTTTTTTTTTTTTCTATTTCTTAGGAAAGCAAGATGAAGACTTGAAAGGGATATAGATTTTCTCTACCAGATTCAAAAATCTCATCTTCTCCTCACATCTCTCTCCTCTGTTCCTTTGTCATCCTAGCTGTCCTTCCCTGTCCTACTTCCATCAGGAATCCTCTTCTGTGAAAAATAGCATGATTAGAAATACACATGATGTCCACAAATCACAGTTACTGTACAATTGATTTAACACTTCTGTATCTGGTTGAAATACTTTGTTATGCACTTCCTAAGAGCTCACTTGAAGGAAAGCTTTTGAGGTAGACATGAGAAGTCAGACAGGCATAGTGTTGGCCTTCATCTCTGGAGATAGAGAGATTCAGAAGAGAATCTTGTCTTCTTCCATCATGATTAAGAACCCTATACAGAATGGTCCAATTATAGATATTTTGAACACTGATATTTTAGGAAAAAAGAGTTCCAAAATCACTACTGAGTCCAGCTATAGAGAAACATACATCTACTGTCAATATTCTTGATCTCTGTGGAATCAAAGGCTTGAGGTTGATTATTGAATGAATAAATAAAGAGAAGATGCTAAGAGGGGTGAATACATTATGTAGAATGGAAAATACATTACAATGGAAAGATTCCTCAGTACAACATATTTATCAATCCAAGAGCAAGTATGCTTTGGTGACTCCATTGATTTGATCATTGTATAATTTCACAAGCTACCAATCACGTAGTTATAGACAGAATAAATTAATATAAAATTAGACATTGTATTATGATCTCTTCCCTAGTTCAGAAAAGAACAATTTGTGACAACTGAAAGAAGGAAACAAGGTCCTAAAATATTTCAAAACTATGGCAAAGTCAAAAAAAACCATAAAGTAGCTGACTGCTGAAGCACTGTTGTCTTCATATTCTCATATCTGTACCCATACCACATGTTAGCATGCAATAAAAAGAATCCATACACCTTCATCACACTCCTGCTATCAAGGATGTACATTTGATATGCAATGACATTCTCAATAGCATCTATTTTTTCCTCTTCTACATTTTCCTTCTCTTTTGCATGGCTATTTACATATAACAAAGAATATAGTATTTTTCTTTTTTTTAATTCTGTCGTGTCAAAATAAGATTAATATAAACTAAATTGTAAAACATAAGAACTTAAGAACTTATCAAACACCTATGACAGCTTTGAACAGTACTGTTGCACAGACATGAGCACGTAGTTTAATCCACTAAATCAGCAGTCTGAGCAGTCTGTAGAATAAAGACTCCTGCTTCAATGCTGTCTAAGCTTGAGCACTCCATGATTTTATTATTTTTGACAGAGCCTTGAAATACAAGTTTTGACACTTCAGATATTACATCACATTGGAAAAAGAACATAATCTTCATTGATTATTAATTTAAAGATATACTCTAATTAAATTCATTTGTAAAGAATTTTTTACTGCACTTAGTTAGATCGTTCATTTTAGGTTATGGAAACTGAAATATTAAAACCTTTTTGTTTCTACATTTTAGTTGCTTTGCAGAATAAGAACTCCTGGGATATTTCCAGTTTATAATCTCTGTAAATTTTCTTAGGCTTTCTTTGGTTTTAAATTTTCATCCCTTGAAAGAGGAATCTTTTAACAGAAAATAAACCATTTACTTATACTGACTAAAAATTGTGTACTATTCATAAGTTCTCATATATTTTGCCTTTTTTTCCACGTGTTACTAAAACATTACCAAAATAAGCCTGAATCTTTACAGATGAATCCGAAGTTCAACTAGTTTTAAGTTTTGGAAATTGGAATGACAAAGATTAATTTTGCATATCACTATTTTTTATACTAAAAGACTACATAAGATGGCAATATGCCTTTAAGAATGAGGAGTATGTCAAAAACATATTATGTAATTTGATAGGCTTCTCTAAACCAATATCTAAGCATAATGAATTTCAAGTTAATTTTAATATCATTCTGTAGTTACAAACTTTTACCAAAATATTAAGTTTAGGTAATATTCTACATGCCTGCAATTGTAATTGCATATAAATAGATGTTAGTAGTTTTTTTGAGAAAAGGAAATTAGTTACAGATGGTTGGACAGTTAAATGTAGCTACGTAATATTAAAATGGTATTTTGAAAAAAACATAACATCAAAAATAATGATCTTCAAAATCCAACTGAAGAGATTAAAGGTCATGCTTTCGGATCCTGGCCTCTTTTTTCCCTTTTCCACAAGTAAAATTTGCACTACCACTCTCTTCATTCCACCAGCTTTCAAACCTAGCTAGAAAAGAAGTAGGATAGACATGGCTATTAAAAGAAAAAAAAAAAAAAAAACGAACACACAGAACAGCCCTCCATAATTATTTTTTGGCGATTTTCTACCAAGCTGTTTCAAAATAGGATAAACTCAGCTCTCAGCCTTCTTTTATATAAACAATTTTTAAATAAACCTTTGTACTGAGAAGCTGTACGTATTCCTTCTATTCAATGAAGAATTACCTGCCATATCAGAAATGAGCAGGACATCTGACAACTTAATGCTATTTTTGTTAGCACTAAGGAACATAGTAGTAACCTGTGGCCATTCTGAGTACTTATTTTGAGTTTCTCTATTAGAGAAACTTATCTAAAGAAAAATATTTCAAAGTGATGCTTTGAAACAAGAAAAGGGAAAGTGAATGAATACGTAATGAATACACAACGCATTGCACATCTAATCAGCACAATAGAAATGAAACTTAATTCAAAACTTCTCATTTCATAATCATGAATAAAATGTGTGAAAAAAATAGGTGTTAGGAATTAACTATAACACATTTCCCAAACCACTGGAGTCAGTACTCAACCCACTGTTCAGAAAAGAAGAAAAAAAATGATTGTTTCTTAATGATTTATACTCCCCACAAGAGAAAGGGAAGAGGAAGACCAGACAGAATTAATTATATCTTTTGCGTACTCAAGTGATTCTCAAAAGTCCAAAGGCCCCCAGCATAGGTATTATATCACTTTGACAAGCCTTGCGACTCTGCTGTTTCCTACTGGCTGTGGTAGTGCTTCTTCATGCTTTTGTAAGGAAGGCAACTGTCACTCTTTTTTTTTTCAGTAAGATGCATTTTCAGTTTTCCAGAACAAATCCTCATCTCTCATTAGAGAACTTCATATTAACCACTTCAGTGTCACTAACATTTTTTCACCAGTGTTACCATCATAACCCTCTTGTTACTTGAGCTCTATGAATAGTCACAAAGACAGAATAAAAGAAAGGCTCGTGAATCTTCAAAGTGTTAATAATGATAATTTAAAAAATAAAAGATTTTGTTTCAAAACACTGCTGCATCAAGCAAATTTATTTGTGTTTTGAAAGTCCTAGCTAAATTTAGTGCACCGTGGGAAGGGCTTGTACTGTTATGGGCTTATGCTGATAATACAAGTGCCAGCAGGATTACAAAAGTGAATTTTTTCCTTATTTAGAAAACCTATTATTATCAGAGAGCCTCTAATTCTCTACCCTGTCCTTGGATAGTGGAGACAGTCCAAGCTGGAGGCTTTGTAGGATATTTATTGTTTATAGTAAGAATGGCAAGACAAATTTTATGTCACTTCTAAGTTTAGACATCTTGGAATTTGAAAAGGAATTACATTAGCTGGTGATCACTCTTCTTGCACCTCTGCTGAGGAAAATCTGCACTTGTACTAGTAGTATATTGTAGATGGTCTTCTGTATAAATTTTGTGAAAAATAAAATTAACCATAATGCATTATCACTTTTGAAGAAGTAGTTAAGTATCACTCAAGATTATGTACCCATCACTCATCAGGATAAAGTGCTATTCATTTCCCCTCTTTACAGAATAAGACAATAATAGTGTTTTCTTTAGCACAGGAAATTGTAATGTTGCACTACCTTTTCAAAATGTCATACTAGCTTTGCAAAATAGCCTGAAATAGACTGATCATCATCATCAACATTATCCTCTTAGAAGAACTTACAAAAATAGTGCTTCAGTTACTGCACATTTATATGGTGAAACATCAGTAAATACCAGCCAATATTTGCTCAATATCAAACAATTCTCTACTGTCCTAACTACAGATTTCTTGGATATAAAAGGCAGTACTTTTACCTCCTTACTTTTTATAACCATTGATTTGATTTCTGTTAAAGTTTTCTTGAAAATAATTCCTTCCAGTTTTTAGTTTTTGAGAGGATAAAAAATAAAAGAAAAGAAATACTTAAAAAATATTACTTCCACACAAATTTTTTTTTGGTTTATTGTGGTTGTCCTTCATACAGTCACCTTTGTGAACCACTTTCAAATGTGTGCCTTTGCAGGCCTGAAAAGCAACCCTTTCAGAGCCCTAGCAAAAAAAGCAAGCAACTATCCTCCCTGCCAGCACACAATTTATAACCTAAAACAGTGTCAACATCAACAATAAAAGGTACAAGAGTAGCACAGAACAAAAGAGGGGACAGTGCGCTACTAGCAAGGAAAATGGTGTAGGGTGAATTTCAACAAGGACAGGTCTTAATTAAAAAGAGATTTGAAAAGAGAGAGAGTGAGAAAGTGCCTTGTAATAAGATAATTAGTGGCACTGGATTACATCTGTACAAAACTAGGACAGGCGATTAGCAATTAAAAAATGTGCTTCCTTGATGGTGTCACTCAAACAGCACAGAGCAGCAAACATTTCTAAACACAATAAAGTGCCAGGTATCAGTTCAAACCATAGCCTTTTCCTGTCTTGTCAGTATAGTTTTGAAACCCTGTAGTACTCTTTTTTTTCTCTAAGTGGTTTGAAAGTGAAAAGGATGATTTGAACCTGAATAACAGATATTCCATAAAAATGAGACAAAGGCAGGAGGTAGAAAGAGGCAGCATGGATAAACAGGATGGAGGATAAAGAGAAGCTGTCTGATTTTCATTTTGGACATGCATCATATGCAGCGCACAGTAGGCTCTTTCAGATAATAACTGTAGGTATGATCAGGAAGGAGTTAAATCAAAGAAAAACATATGTAGAAAACAGATGAGTTACATTATTCATAAAAGGCTTTCTGTCTTTCATTTTAGAAAAGCTCAGGCAGCTCCTGCATGTCTGCTCTCTTGAGACTTATCTACCATTTGTCAAGAAAATGAAAATATAATTCATAACCAACTAAGCACACCCTGTGTATCCTCTGACTTCCTTTTGAGAGGCAGAGTCCTGGAAATTAAAACAAAATATCCTCTTGCCTAATCTCTTGATTAATCTCATCTGCTTGTCTTGTCAGTGCTAGTGAGAATATTCACTATGGTCTGCATGATACATTCCCCATCCCTAGCACTGGAAGAATGCTACTCTTATTTATGAAAGAAGCACTTAAAACTTCCTGCTGTTGAGGCAAATCATACATTAGTCTTAAGCTGGTCAAGGTATTTGCCAAATGCAATAGTTAAGAGTTTCAGTTGTGTCTGTCCTCGATTGCATTATTGCCATCCTCTTCTTCTTCCTACTTGCATTTTACCCCTTTCCAAACTGTTCTCCCAGCAGAGCTCCCCATATAGAAAACTCTATGAAATTAAAGTGATAGCTGCTGCTATCACACAGATACCACAAACTCTGCTTATACAAAAAGCCCTATGGAGCAGGACCATATACAGCTAGTTATGCATCTTCATGGAGACTACCAGCATGGATCCTCACCTGAAGGAGATCAGCTATATCTTTTGGACCTAAGGAATAGGTGGAATAAACCCTGTCAATATCAGCCCTATACCCCTAGCCAAGCATCTGTAACGTGTGCATCTGCAGAGTGTGAGTTAGTGTTTTGTAGTGGCTGGTATTACATTATCTAGGGGAGTACTCAAGTGCGGGTACACCGCAGCTGTTGGGGCTGGAGCAAGACAAAAATGATACAGCAACCATGCCTACAGGTACAATAACGGGCTAGTATGGAAAATAAAGCATTGACATTTCAGTTGCTGATGAGATGGTTCCGTGGGAAATGCGGACAACACAGATTATAAAAACAAGGGCATTTTTTTTAGTGTTGTGTAGTGTCCATCAGAGATTTTGTATCTTCAGTTGTTGCTGTTGTCACATAGACCTCCTAGGATAAAAGGCATTTTTAAAAAGAAAAGTATCTAAAACTCCTGTTCCCAGAAGACTTTAAGCCCAAAAAGAACTGCTTGTTAGAGACTGTTGATGTTATGTCACACACTGTGGCGAAGACATATATCCTCCGGAAACAGAGGCAGGGCACTGTAAAAGTATGCTACCAAGTTATTAACAAATTTTAAAATTTAGTCCAGGGCCTTTAATTTAATCTTTTGGGAGCAGTCAAAGACTACAGAAGAAGCAAAACATGGATAACAAAAAATTCATTTTAATCTGAAAAGAGCATGAGAGTTTTATCTTAATACAATTTCCATTTTCTTTTGCTATTCACAAGGGGGATCTGCTTTAGTGTTTAGCATATTTGATACCAATGGCACTGATGCTTCCAGGAGCTGAGTCAACTAACGTTGTGAACTGCCACAGCAGCATTTTGCTGGAATGAGGAAAGCATCTGGGACTCGCATATCTGATGGACTTTACTTATGGCAACAGTAAGACTTTACTATGCATTAATGTTTCAATATTCAGTCTATTAAGCTATTGAAAGATAACAGCAGAGAGAAAATGTTTATTCTGATTCTGATGTTCAGGACAATCTTTAAGACACATCCTCTTCCTCCCTCCCTCTCTCTCACTTTTCTCTTAAGCTCATATTTGGGTTCTGCCAGGAAAAGAAATATATATATCTAAAATGTATTTACAGTTATTATTTGTATCAGAGAGAAAGCAGCAGCTTGCAACTGCAAAGACTGCCTGGGAACATGAAAATCATTCAAAACAAATGTGATATTATGTTTCTGTTAAGATTTCCTTCCACTGTAATAACTAAGAATTTCCACTGTAATAACTAAGAGGTAGGCTCTTGCTCACAGTAGCAGTTGAAACAGAATTAGAACTGAGAATACCTATAAAGCTTTGGGAATAAAGATGTTGGAAAATTTTAAAGCAGAAAAACTTTAATAAAAAATATTGGGTTCACCAAGACCAAAGTGTTTTTATCTAAATGTTTTGGCATCAAGTAATTTTCAATGCACTGAAAGTAATGTTCAAAGGCAACATTGTCCAGGTTTCTAATATGTGTGCTATAAAGCAAAGGCATCTGGGAGTGGTAGATTTCTGAATCTGTAGTCTGCCAGCTTCCAAATTTTAGGTTGGTGAGGACATGTCCTGTCCCATATATCCCAGCTAAAAGGCTCTAGCACCTTCTTTCTGTTCTGGCACAAACAGAACAAACAGTTTTCAAAACATGCAGAGATCCCCATCAGCTCCTCAGACCCCAAAGACTCCCTGTTAAATGGCATAACCCTGGCCTTGATACTCAGAAGATCATAAATTCCCCACGTAGAGGCAAAGAACTCCAAAGTTTTACACAGAGTTTGAAAGTATTTCCTTTTGCTCCAGTTCAGCATGAATCCAAAACAGAGACGGACAGAGAAAAAGAAATTCCCTTTGAAAAATAAATATTGCCTTCTGGCCAACACTGTAGGGAAACGGACCCATGATACACAGTGAATTTAACTAAAATTCCCATGTGAGATCCCAAGACGCAGTGCATGAGGGAAAATTTGCAGGAAACCTCTACCTCTGTCTTTGTTTCTCTGATTTCTGTTGACTGCAGTGGAAAATGGCAATATGTCCATTTCTCTGCACTGTATCGTATCGACCAAAGCAGCTAACACAGTTGCAGTTCTAAACAAGCATAACCCAAAATCAGTCTAGCACTCACCACCCTACCTATATGGCCATGGATCTCCCTAGCATACCTGCCCTATTGAGGGTTCCCAGTCCTTCACCTCAGAACCATTCTCTGCTGTGAAGACTGTACTCTCTTTAATGTCTCTCTGCTGCATATTTGTACTGAATGCAATACATACCCCACTTTGTTACAGTGGCAGACCTCTGTCTTATTTGCCATAAAACTGAGACACCTCTAATTGAGACATATCCAAATGCCAAGATGACTTCAGATTAAAACATAAATGTTTACATATAAAATGGATGTCTAAAGTTCCACTATAATCAATACTGCCGGGGGAACAATGCAGCTCACTATGAAGTTCGTATTCATCATCTGTCATTTCCTTAGGCTCTACCTGACTACCTTGACCAAGTCTCCCTTTACTGTAATAGAAATTTAGAACTTGCTGATCTATAGACACATAAATTTAGATGTTGTAATCTCTAATCTTAATTCCACCCAAGTAATTAATCCATTCCCCTATACTTAAAATCAATTTGGTTCATTCTCTAATCATTGTACTGTTTGGAGGTGTCTCTCCTTGCAGGCACATTTTTTTCCTGCATCTTCAACAGTTAGGAACCTATATTATCTTTGCCTAAAATTAGCCAGAACCTGGTAAGTTCCTCAGCCCAATTAGAAGCAAATTGACTGCACGTCTTTTGTTTACCAGAGCTGTACTTAAAACAGGGTAGGCTACAGGAGATGAAGAATAATCAAAACAAGCTGATAAATAGTATGCTATGCATGAAACAGAGACGCAGGGGTAAAGGACCCCAGCAATATCACACCCCAGATACCATAACACAGTTTGGAGAAATAACTATATATAGGCTCAAAAGCATGAAC
Source organism: Crypturellus soui (assembly GCA_032275445.1). NCBI lineage: Eukaryota > Metazoa > Chordata > Aves > Tinamiformes > Tinamidae > Crypturellus > Crypturellus soui. The sequence goes on along the minus strand of JAUBNY010000160.1, from coordinate 680,232 downwards.
TCAAGCAAACTCGCTTTAAGGGGAATCAGGCAAAAGGATTTGGTCTTCCCAGAAAGATACAACAATCTCATGGTGACAGAGAGTCATGGTGGAGTGTCTACTAGTTCTGGAGCAGCTGGAGTTATAGGGCACATTAAACAGGCAAATATCTCCCTGCCCGTCGTTGGTCAGATGTCATACACACAGCCTCTGAGAAAAGGGAGAAAAATTATTTATCATTTTGCACATATAGAAGATATCTGTCAGTGTATAAAAGAAATCTGCCCCAAAAATATTTCCTTCCAAACATGCCCATACTGTTCACGGCAAAGACCTGTGCCATAAGCAGACTAATGAATGGCAAATTGCAAGCAAAGCATTGTTTGACGTGAGCAAAAAAACTGAATCGGAGACACAAAAGAAGGAGAAGAACAGGAAGAGAGAGGGAAAGGTAAAAATCTAGACAAAACAAATGAAAACACTTTACTTGCTTCTCTGGCAATTTCTAATGCACCTGCGCAGCTATTCTCAGCTTTTGGAAACACTAAAATAAATCCTCACACAAGAAACAGCTGAGAATAATAAATCCACATTTTAATGGGACATATGAGTGACTCTGCTAATGAAAACTAGTGCTAAATTTAAATAAAAAAAAGACTTTCTGGTATATACTACTTGACATGAAAAATCCATCTTCAGAAGTCTGAATATGAATCCCCAAAGGAGTACAAAATAAACAAGCAATACCCTCATGTAAAATGTCAATAAATAACTCCTCAGCCAGTCTCTGGACAGGGTAACATCACACTTGGGCATGTGCTTTATGATCAGATCAAAAAAAAAGTTTCCCAGAAGTATAATCTACGACTGTTTTATCTCTTCTTCCTCTGCAGTTCCTTTAACACAAGGTGATAACATATGCAGTTGGTTAGGTGATATAGTATTTTTTCATGGGTAAGAGTGCCTTAGTGCAGCAAAAAATCCTTCATTGGAATCCTTTGAAAAAGTGGTACTTTTTCCTTATCTTTGTCACTTTTAAAAGATGACATTTTTACCACTCTGGAGAGATCATCTTCAATTTTGTCCATGATACAGAGAATGAGCAGCTAAAGAGTAGGAATTGTGCCATTTTCACCCTTAAAATCTTGTGTTGCAATATATCACAGTGCTGTTTATGTCAACAAATATAGTTTAGTTTCTTCAAACTCATAGGGATGAAATAAGAGGTTCCATCTGGGTGAGCTACCTCAGGACCATGCCTGTAACCATGGTAAGTTGCTATCCAGTTTCTGCTCAATTTTCTTCAACAGCCACCTGTGGAATTCCTTATGGTGATAAACCATGATCCAATCATGACAGCTTTAGGGTTTACTGATTATCTTTTTGTCTCTTTGAGCTTTCAGTCTACTAGATTTGCAAAGCTGTCACAGAGTTACCTAAGCCTTATTCTATGCTTTCCAGAATTTTGCTGATATAGCTATAATTTAAGGGCTACTGCAGTGTATATTGGCATAGAACCAGTAATCCCCAACCTGGGGTCATGGAAACGGTCCATAAACTAGTTCACAAACTATCTTAGATAATGACATTTGAAAATACATCACCTTAATATTGGAAGCTGCAAGTGTAGGGTTGCTAAAAGGAAAGGAAAAGAAATTGTTTGACTTATCCACTGACCAACAAACATTCTGTAATTCACTAAACTGTCTCTATTTTATTTTATTTTATTTTATTTTATTTTATTTTATTTTATTTCAGAAGAGTAAGTTATCCTGGAAGAACCACATTTGCCTATAATCTTGGGTCTATCTGGGGGGTTTCCATCATAGTCACACAGTCATAAATCTGCTAATTATGTCAGCATAAGCCCCGACATAAAGTGCCAACAAAGCTACAAGGTGACTACAACCACATTATTCATTAAGGTTCAGTCCCAGGCTCCCCTTGAGATGGACCTGGCGCCAAGGCAAGCAGGTTTCACTCAGCTGCCATCAGGCAGCCTGAATGCCCCATCAGACGTGTGGCAGAGCCCAGCTCTGTGGCAAGGAAGAGCATCCATGTGCCTGTCCAACACTGCCTCTGGGGCAGATGGGGCCAGCATGGTCCTCTGAGGACGTTTCCCCCTGCCAGGGCTGTGCCCACGCTGGGGGACCCAGGATTTCATCCTCAGAAGATAAGCAGCAATAGCCCCTCACAGATCTCTAGACCGATGCTGTCAGCATATGATTTGCTATTTTGCCTCGAGGCCAAATTGAGGATGCTCTAAACAGGAGTGTAAATGCAGGCAATCAATCCAGAGAGACCTGACCAAGCGTGAAAGTGATTTGCTGGTAATGTAGCCGGAATACAGAGTCCTACACTGCACGGCTTCCCCAAGGGTTACTGTAGCCGAGAAAAGCAGCGTGGCTCGAATAAGAGGGGCTTTTTAAAGAAGCCACAGGAGATTTGTGAGGGTCAAATAACCATATTGCTAACTAGATACAAGACTTAGCTACTGCTGCTCTGTCAGGGATCACATTACTTCTGAAACAGAACAGAAGATTCTTTTATAAAAGAAAGCTGAGATTATTTTTTTTCCTTCATTGCATATGAGATCCTCCTGTTGTGGCCATTACTGGCACACCAAAGGCCATCTGTGCCTTCTCCTGAGAATTATCTGAGTTCATAAAGGTGCATGCATGCATGCTCTAAGAAATAAACTACTTCAATTTTTTAGCTCTCAAATAAGTTTTTGAGACTTTATCATCAACAGCTAGAGATCGCTGTATCAGTGCTCCTGTTGAACTATCCATATTACCTCTTCTCAGTTCCTTTTCCATTACTTCCCCCCATCCCTACCAGCTCTTCCCCCTAAAAAGCACAATACAACAACTCCAGGCTATGCATCCAGGTAATATTTTCTCAGCCCATGCAAAATAATATTCTTTTCAATCTTGAGGTTGCCACAGGATTTGATATCTGGGCTGAAAATATGCTACACTTAGTCAGTGTAGACTGGTGACAGCACGCGAATGAAAGCCATATTTTATAGCGCTGAGCCCAGCCGGGACTGTTCACTCTCATGGTTTTGTCTGCTCTTTACCAAGGGCATAGGAACTGTATGAAAATATCTGAACTCTAGATCAGTATTCTCATGCAGATTGATTTTAACCAAGCTCAAACAACTGAAAGGAATCGATTGCAGTTTTCAGAACTAGAACTGTGCTGTGTTATTGAAAAGATAGTGAAGGCAAAGAGTGTGAGAAGGTGGAGTGGTTTCCGACCTACTGCTGGGGCTCCGGGGAGCCCACCACAATTCTGTAGCCACTTCCCATTTCACTTGTTAGCCTTACATGGGCTAAAGTGACATTTTCAATACTACTACAACCTGTGGGCATTATAGACAAAAGGGGAAAATGCCTATATCTGTTTTCTCTCATCTCATTCTATTTATTGTATTGCTTTATCATCTGAAATTTTTGCACCTGTACCTCTGATTCCAATATTAGAATAGGAGTATTTATTGGAATAGGAGTATTTATTTCACTGCTGTGAAATAAATGTTGTCTTTTTAAGCTACCTTACATCAGAGGAACATTAAGAATTAAACTGGCACCCCCTTTCCATGCCTTTTAACATTACGGCAGGCATCTAGTCTATTATATTTGCTTATTGAAGCACACATTTCTGCTCTCATATTCCCTTACTGTTCTTCCAGTTCAGTTATAGTATCTGTGATCAACTGGGAGAGTTCTACAAGTGTAAATTAAATGACTAAAGACCTTTGCAAATCTTAGCACGATCACTCCATACACAGATGAATGTGAAGTGGTTAAAAGTCACTCTAAAAAATCCTGCACAAGGAACAGTAGGAAACAGTATGAACAATATTTTTCTCTTCCTTTTTTAAATAAATAGTTTGACTATATAAAGAATTTATATTTTTTCCATAATTTTGAAATGACCAAACATAGGATTTGATGAAAGAATTATATCCTAGGTTTTTGTTTAACCTGATACAGGTTAAACATGATAAAGTTTTCATCTGCAGATAATTGCAAAGTTTTTCAAAAACTGAGGTATTGCTCCAGTTCCCTGCTGAAGGTAAACATGGGTTTACTCTACTGTAGTATACAATACTTCGGGGTAAACTGCTTAAAACTGCAGTACTCAATATCTTTAACATCTTAGATTCTCTAATTATATCACATTTCTAGGATGCTATGAAGTACAGTGGCCCCAAATATATTTGAAGTAAATGAAGCTCTTCCAGTTTACAGCAGCTAAGGATGTGGTTCATTACACTGGACTCTTTCTGTTGCAGAATCCACTGTAACTGCTTCAATGGAAAGAAGCATTCAACAGGAGAAATTAATTTGAAATCCTCTCACCTCATTCTATTTATCGCATTGTTTTATCATCTGAAATTTGAACTAAGCTACCACACACAGTGTGATCCTTTATGAAACAGCCTTGTGACAGATGCTCCCAAGCATACTGCTAAACCTTAGGAAAGCAATTTGAATGAGAAGTTAAACTGTGGATATTTTAAAACTGCTGACAAACACTTTCAAGCTGAAATGCTTATTAGCATATCTGAATCAGTTCAAAAGGCATATCTTATGAGCTGACTGAAGGGGAAACTTTAAGAGAACAGTCAGGCATGTAGTCAGACAAGTGATACTTGATGGTTCCTTAAAATGACCTAATTTATTTTAAATGACTATCAGATTGTGTCTTTAGTCCCACTTCAGCATTTATGAAAATCTGCTATTAATCCTTACCTACTGTTCGAAACAGAAGTGTAATTGACATTTTTCAAATATGTGGATAATCCCTGCTTTTCATACTCTACTAAACGATTCTAATTCTTGCAGAAGCTGCTGCTGTGGCTGCTTTTTGAAAAGAGACAATGCTTCTGTTAAGTCATCTAAATAGAGACACACATTTTGAAAATTAAAGCTGCCATAGCATGATTCACTAATCCCCACAAGATTATAGGTAAAGGGACTTTAAAATTTATGGCATGCTCCTACCACAGCATGGTGATTTCCTGTTTATTTTGAACGCTGTTACCGGACAGTTATTCTTAGGTTGGTCTTAGATGCTAACAGGCTGCTTCAAAGATCTAATGAGTCGTCAGCCTCAGACAGCAGATATTGATCTCCTTAGTGGCACCAATTAATTTCTCATAGTCTGTATAAAACCATTCATCAGAGGTTAACGTACCAATATGAGCAGAAATGCTCATGAACGAGCAGCAGAGACAATCCTCTCTTTTAACATTTCATTTCATTGATCTTCCAGAACTTTTCTCCTCACAGATGAAGTTTTGCAAGGCATTTCAACAACAAGCTTTATTGCCAGCATCAATGTGACATTTGATTAAATCAGTCTTTCTGGTCTTATCTTTAAAAGTACTGGATTTTTCTGTGTTAAGAACTTAATCCCTTTGTTTCTTCTGTGATTAAATCTGTAGATTCAACTAACATTCTCTGTTCTCTGTATCATGTTTTTTCCCCAAGGCCCTCCCACAGTTGGTAAGTGCTTATGCCTTTTCACAAACTGAATCAACTCATGACACTGTGGCTGAGATTTAATCTTATATTGTGTTTTTAAATCCCATGAATTCATTGCAGCTCTCAAAATACTGTAAAACTTGAGGTTTGCTAGGGACATAGATGGGTATCCGCACCACCTCATACAAACTAGGGTTTTCCAAAGAGGACAAAGAAGTCAGGCTCCTGCTTTGAATACCTTGTTGAAAAAAGCTTTATCTTTCTTCACACACTACAAGAGGCATCTAAGGTAGACAGGCTAGTTAGTTCACCTGGCAAAAGACAGATGCACAAGCCTAGATGGCATATTTAATGACTTAAATCCATCAGCAGATAAACAACAAGAGCATCAATAAAAAGCAGCAAGTTTAGGACCCTTAACTCCTGGAAAAATCTGCTGGAAATGGGCAACATCAGAAATCCCAGCATGGGCAAGGTCAATTCAGAGAAGAGCTTTGTCATCTCAATGCATTTTTGAGTAACTTCTGTTACATCTAATTCTCACGTTTAGGACTGAAAACTGTTTCCATCGGATCTTTCTCCTCTGGGTTCACAGCATGCACCTGGCAGCTATAGAGCAGGGTTCTCTCATCTATCAGAGCATAGGCCCAACAGAGAATTTAGGCTAGATGTTTTTCTATTCACTCAGCACATATAATTATTGCATTGCAATTGCCTTGGAAAAAATAGGGCTGCAAGGGGCAAGCTATACAGGGGAGAGGAAACATCCCAGAACAGTGTTTTATTACTGTAAAAGTGACAGTCCTGCAAACTGACATCACCAAAACACTCAGGAGAGCGCTGTCAGAACGGGGAATGAAAAACAACACTTTACAGTAGAGAGGCTAAACTAACCTCTAAGTATCCTTAGTGACCTAATAAGTAAGAGAAAACTGGCAATTAGGAAATAAGCATATATATTAACGGAGAGCAGGAAGAGGAATAAAAGGAAATGGAAAGGCACTTAAAAAACTAGCAAATCCTTCAGATACACAGTTAGCACATGAACTCCATATACTACTAGTAGATGTAAGAACATAAATGGAGAAATGTGGAAGTGCTGTGTGTGCTGAAACAACTAATCTGGAACCAATATTCCAAAAGTAAAATATGATTCAAGAAAGTCCTTCAAGTAAACCTCACTTTAGCTCTAGAAAAAGAATCCAACAATCTAATCTAATTATAATTATAATTGAATCATTCATTGAACTTTAAGAAAGAAATACTATGGCTTGTTTATAAGCTTACTATGTTGGACAAAATTAAAATGTTAATGGAAACAAGCATGTAGAGGCAAGTCTGATATTTGTAAAAGTTTTGGTATCTTTTCTGGCTATCTGGTGATATTCATTCAGTCTAGCCTGGAAATAAGCAGATCATTGTAGGAAAACTACCTGAAGAAAACACAAGTGGAAAGGTAATAATAAATATCAATGGACTTAGCTCAGGGGACTTGCAAAGTCCATAAGTGTTATATTTGTACTCTTTTAATATTCAGCTGATTCAGTTAGAGATGGAAAAGATCTAAAGGATTCATCTTCATTAACAATCAGGAAGAGGTTACATGGACAATAATTAAATAGCAGATGATAATAAATCAAGAAGTGCAATAAATGATCCTTTATAGCAACAGCAAAGAAACACAATATTAAATTTCCTTAAGTTCAGTTGAATGAGTGGAAGCAAAGGAAGAAAATCAAGTTGTTTTTAAAAACATGAGCAAAGAAACCAAAATACCAATATATGTATTGGGACAGAAAAC
>JAUBNY010000160.1:626182-659021 GCA_032275445.1 Crypturellus soui | reverse complement strand
TGGAGATCTTCCAAACCCGCCTGGATGCCACCCTGTGCCCCGTGCTCTGGGTGTCCCTGCTGGAGCAGGAGGTTGGATTAGATGATCTCTAGAGGTCCCTCCCACCCTCAGCCATTCTGGGATTCTGGGATTCTGTGGTACTGAAAATCCAGACTACAAGTACCAATTACTATGGTTAGTCATTAGCCACCATATCAGAACTGCCCTGTGAGTCAGGTGACACCAGTTTAGTTTAGTTTAGTTTAGTTGAGGGAGGAGGGAATCAGTGGAAACCAAGAGCGTATAAACAAGCTGTGTGAATAGAATGCGTAAGAACAACTCCAAGCAAATGCAAGACTGAGCTGGAAGACACCCACAACACTCGCACTTCTTCTGCTAACACAGATCTCAGGAGTCTGACAACTCATTACAGTGCCCCCTTCCCTGTGCTTCTTCAGTGCAACTTAAGTATCAACCTGGGATCCAGCGAGACACCGAAAAGGTGAGAAGATCATGAAAGTACAGGGAGAGATACTGGCAATATTTGGTATAATTAATGAGGATTTTCTGCATTAGTTTGGACTACTAGACTGTTAAAACATTAACTAGGCTAATAATAAGTTCTCAGCTCTGCATAGATTATATATTACCTTTTGCCCATAAAAGGATTTTGAGCACAATGAGGTAGAAAAGCTGTGTCAGATTCTAAGTAGGTGGACAGCTATGTGCTACGTGGTCCTCTCTTAATGTAGGAACTTCAATTCCATTCCCCGAGTTAAGCAGGATATGTTCTATGTCAGTTTATACACTCCCCGACAGATCTAATAACCTTCTTTAATATACAGACTCAGGTAGGAATTCTTACTCTAATTTCAAAGGAAATTATACTTCTTTCAATGTAGAGTAATTATGATAAATTTGAATGCAAAACTCATTTTATAAGATGGGTTATTGTTAAAAAAAATGCATTTTCAGAAGTGGGAACTGAACTCCTGGTCAGTTCATTTTAAAGATAATAAGTCTGTGAACTGCAAATAACACTTTTCCAGAAAAGGTCCTTCATGTCTCCTAATAATGGTTCTGCCACTTTTAATCTTAAAATATATGCTATTGTTGCTTTCTGCCCACTCTGCAATGGTTGTGTTTCAGTGAGAAGTGAAATTATATTCTCTTTAATACAAATGCCCCCCCCACCAAAAAAAAAATCATGTAAATAGAATGCCACTTTTATTATTGGTCACTTTGCAGACCATTCTTCATAACACAGAGTTAGCACTTTTCATCTGACTATTGTGCTGCAATATATCTTTTTTCTCTCTTATGCTCAGTATCACATTATCTACTATGGTAAATTAATCCTGTTCAGTAATATGAGGCCCCAGCAGGAAAATCACCCCAGTGTTTTCAAAGCCTCCTGCAACTGGAGCTTTCATTTCTATAGAACTCATAATTTATCAGAAATCAAGAGTGCGAGTAGGAAAATGTTGACACTGTCAAAAGCAGAATTCTTAAACTCAGGATTCAGTTAATAAGGTCTTGGGCGAGAGAATACTTAGGGAAAATATGATTGGGAAAGAAAGCAGTGGAAAATCAAAGAAAGTGCAGTAGGACTATTATCAGTTCACAAGGTGCTCTCCGAGTACTTCAGAATCAAAAGAGATTTTGCAAAAACTAGAAATGGGGACAAATTGCTTAGGATGATTAAAAGAGAAGTACAGGAGCCCACATAAACAAAACAAGGAATGGATAGAAGCAAAAGTGTATAATCTGGCAATGGGTTAAAAAAAAATCCTGCATAGGTACATCAGAGCACATGGAAAGGCAAAGCAAAATGTCTTGAGCTTTATGAAGAAGGTGAGCTATGAACAGATGACATAGTAAAAGCAGAAGTGTCTCAAGCTTTTTTGTTTCAGTTTCCACCAAAAGGTTAATAGTGATCAGATGCTTCACAAGATTGCTGTTAACAACAAAGGGATGTGAACATAGGCCAGACTAGAAAAAGAATACATCAGAGAATATTTAGGTATTCAGGAAAGTTATATATATTCAAGTCACAAGGCCTGAGGAAATTTCTCTTAGAGTAAAGCAATCTTTGAATCATTAGTGATTATCTTCTAGACTTCATGGAGAATAGATGAAATCTGAAAGGGATAGAGAAGGATAAATATTGATTTTGTCCTTAAGAAAAGTAAAAATAAACACCTGGGGAATTGGAGATCAGTAAACATAACTTTGTTATGCAGAATGATGCTGAAGCAAATGATTAAATAATCAATTTGTAAACACCTAAGAACAATAGAGCAACATTAGGCATCCACAATCCATTTCTTGAGACATTTCTTGTCTTTTGCCTCATCTGCCTTTTTTTGGCTCTCTCTCAGTGAAGGAGAGGAAGCATTAGTGGAGCTGCATATGGAACTAGAGAATATTTTTGACATAGTCACTCTCACAGGAGAAAAAATAGGGCAAAATGTTTTTTTAAAAAATAGGGCCATGACATCACACCAGGAGCTGAAAGAAGTATTGGGAATGAAAGCTGTCTAGAATTTCTGTTTTGCCTGGATACAGATGCACAGGAAGTCAAAGAATGATTTTTAAGGCAGATATCAATCAGTTGCCTCACATTAGGCAATGGGAGATCATATTAGGTGGGAACTACCTAATTCTGTCCTGAGTTCAATTCTAGTCCATGTTTTCTGAACTGAGGAAAAGAAAGGCTGCTTTAAACATTTGTGTATAATTGAACCAAGAGAGGTTTCAAGCACTTTGGAGAGCAGGTTTAAAATCCAAAATAATCATGATAAATTGGTGAAATGGACTGAGATCAATATGGTGTAATTCAATAAAGACATCTGTGAAGTACTACAGGAAACTCGAATGCGCAAGTACAACACAGGGAATAAGTGAATAGGCATCTATACTGCAAGAATGGATTTGGGGGATATAAAGAAGCCCAGACTGAATACAAGTCAATAGTGTGCTGCTGTTGTAAAGAAGCTAAATATAATTTTGAGATATATTACCACAAGTGTGACATGTAAGAAACAGGTCCATTTGCCTCCTCTCCAGTCCTGTCCTGGTTTAAGGAGCACACTTCGAGGGAATGCAGGTAAGCCAGAGAAAGTGCAGAAAACAGCAATGACAACGACACAGTTTAGAAAATGTAAAATGTAAGGGGAGACCGAAATGAGTGGAAAAGTTGAAAGGGAAGACAAGATCATAATCCATCATTGTCTCTCCAGGGTCAGTCTTGTCTTCAGTGCTAAGGTAACTCCTGCTTATGTCTCTTTCCTTTCTCATTTGGGGAAAGAGTAAGGAAAAAGTTTCTAGACTAGCTTATTCCTTATTGGCAAGCAATGGCTGGGAGAATTAAAACTGAAACACCCCATTTATTTTTAAAAGTCTGTTGTCCCATCTTTAGAATACCCCTGCTAAATTGCAATTTTTTTCCCCAACCCTTCATAATGACCCTATGCCTCCAGCATATAAATTAATCTGTTTTTGCAACAGTGCAGCTAGACATCACCATTCAGATTTAGTTCAGTGCATGATTTATTAATTGGGACATTTATGAGCATAAGTTGATCTGTCATTTTTAGGACCAGATATTTGATAATATGCATAATCCGTATGAGATTTATTAATGATATGCAAGATAAAGATAAAAATACAGCTTGTTATCTGTAAGCCACTCTAAATCATCTCCAAAATCATATCAATTGGAATGGTTCCCATAGTACCATAAAAAATTGAGCATTTTCACAGAAGAAGCTGAGCTCATTAGTGACACTTGAGTACATTAAAGATCCTTACAAGACTTGAGGTACATGGTAATCCTCACTTCTTACTCACTTGCTCAGTAGGTTAATACTTCAGCTGGACAGACATCTACCTGTGTTTATAATGGTAGATACAGCTGCAGTATCATATCACTGGTGTCCTGTATGCCTTGACTTAGATGTAGCATTGCACTCCCATCTTTCTATGGTAGTAGGGAGAATGTCAAAAGGAGTTGTGTAGTCAAACATCACTTTGATGTTGAGGTAAAAATCAGATACATGTAGGGTATTTACAAATCAGGTGCAGCCACTAGAATGAGCAACCTGCAGAACTGACTATCTAGTCAGTGTTTCTCTTTCAAGACTATAGGGCAAGAGTGTTTATTTTCCCTTTAGTTTTGATTTTCTGTTTCTGAGGAGACCCTCTCCAGATTTCCCAGTACATATTCTGTGTAAACTTCTTACTTCATGACACCTAGCAAGTGGTGATGTAAATAAGAACTGCAGAGTAGTTTTGGAAGTTAATTTTATTTTTCTTGTATTTTTGTTTCCTTTTTTTGGGCTGTTGTCTGATACTGTAGCATAGTATATATATATATATCTGTGAATGAATCAAACACAGGCAGATAAATAGAAAGAACCAAGCAATAAAGACAGTGCTTCTAACTGAACACAGGGTAAAGCAGACAGAGATTATAAATCAAATTTCTTTCTGGTTCAGGGATTCTCATGATTAGCAATGGAGTGAGTTGCAAATTTTATGAGAATTTGAACCATATGGTAATTCTGAAAGAGTGAGAAAGATCTTGAAACAATGCGCTATTATCAGCTCACAACCGAAAGAGAGAGAAGAATCAATGGCCAGGAACCAGGTTCAGGAATAGGAAGGAGAGAAGAGGATTAGGCAGTAAAAGAAAAAGTGAGTCTATCTCTGAACAGACAGTACAGTTCTTAAATGAAAGGCAGAAGAAAACAGGATAGGGATTTAATGACTCTGGTCTTCAAATAGCAAAAGCACCTCTCCCATGGAGAACGTGCATGGATTGAGTAGATACTTGTTCTCCAGTTCTCTGTCAGGAAGCTGTCAGACTGAAAATGCAACAGGACACAGTGCTGCAGGCACATTATTTTTAAAAAGTAGGTTGCTAAAATACACACTGGGCAGTATAGCAAGACTAGTCTTTTGGAGTGTTACTTACTTATCACAGTTACTTAACCCCAAATTTGATTGAGATTTAGAGAATAACATAGAGTTGACTATGATATTTCGACAGCATGGGAAGTGCTCTATAGCTCATACCACAAAAAGCTGGGCAGATGTTTGCCAAATTTATGCATATCTCATGTCATGGCCCTTTGCAGTGTTTTGCATGTAATGGAAAAAAAAAATTGCACAAGAGGAAGGCAAACAAAAGGAAAGAGTAATAGAAATGGACATCTGGAGCTGCAGGAGAGGGAAAAGATGTCAAGTCCATTTTGTCAGAAACCTTTTCTCTACACTAAGCATTCCTGCATAAAAATACAGAAATATCACTGCTCTCTAATTAAATTAAACTTCCTATGAAAATAACAGTGAAAGTTTTCTTTTAAAATCTGTACAGTCTACAAATTCTTGAAGGTTTTTGAAATCAGTTTGGACAAAACCCTGAGTGACTTGGCCTGACCTCAGATTTGACCTTGCTCTGAACAGAAGATTGCACTAGAGACATCCTGAGGTTTCTCCCAGCCTGAATTATCCTATTATCCTGTGATGCGAACAAACTTTTTACATCAGAATGATCATTTGCACATCTGAAAGCCACCAAAGCAGCAGGCAGGTTCTCAGAAGTTTGTAAATATGTCATATAAGTGAATACAATTTCTGCAGTTATATCTGTGGATAGTTGCAAGGCATAGGGGTTTAGGATGCTTTTCAGAACTTTTGAGTTCAAACCAAAAAGTATATTGAGCCTGGATCCAAACTATTTTACGATGAGATGTCATTTTCGTGATTCTTGTCACCCTATCAATGTCATCAAATTATGATTTCAGCTCACAAGAGAAGAGTGGGCTTTGGGAAGGACAAGCTACTCACAGGAGATATCACCTTCTCTATCCTGCATGGATGAGGCCTTGTGCAACAAATCTTGGACCACAGCTCCTATCTTGTCAATTATCCTACATGAACAGGTTGTTGTACTTGTTTTTGTAGGTTATCATAATAGTGCTCATCTTTGCATTTTTTTTTCCATTTCATTGTGACCTTCTGGAATAGTGGATTCCTCTGTCAGCTAAGCCCACTTTCCACCATGTGAACAGCATCAAGAATATCATGGTGAGTATTATGCCTGTGATGAGTACTTCTATGCTGGCAAAACAATTGTGGAGGTTGAATTGTCTCCTCCCATACTGCTCAGTTAATGGGTAGGAAGGCAAAGTGATGATGTGATATGAAACAGGGCAAAAAGTCAGCTGAGAAGGATATACCTCAGACGTAGCTGGAGATGCTCCTTTAGGAACTGTTTCACCAGCAGTAGGAAGCACAAACAAAATGCTGTAAACAATTTCCTCAGTGCACCTGAGTAAATATCACATGTGGATAAAGCTTTGCTCCTGGTGTCCCTGTTCAATTTCATTAGTTCATACCAGACTGCTTTGTAGTTGGTAGAAGTACCAGATTGCTTTAGAATATTTTTATGGCAATTTCTTTCAGTGCTTCCTTAAAATTTCCTCTCAATGTGGAAGAGAATGTGAGAGATTGTACAACAATGAAGAAATTGGGAGCACTAGGCACAATTACTGACAAAACGATGTGCTTTCCATGAATATTACAGCATTATGAGTATTGACAGGAAAACAAGAAAACTTACTGTGTACAAGATTCCAATTTCCATTCAGGCAAGAAATTGATGCCCTTTAAAATCAACCATTCATAGCACTAGGGAAAATTCTTACTATGCTGAACATCCATAAGCTGGTGGGATGCTCAAATGTCATGCAATGTCTGTGAGGACAAGACATTTTTGAAGAGAAGCTATATGAAAAATAAAATAGAGAGGAGTAGGAGTTTGTGGTGTGAAAGGTTTACACTTCTTAAAGCTGTTTAGGGAACAAGGCTGTTCTTTTCATTTAAATTACAGCCTTGGCAATTAAAAGCTATAAAGAATTTGACAATATGTTGGGGTAAACAATCTTGAAAGAAGTATAATGCCTTCTGTGAAAAGATCTATAGGTTGTATACAGACTTTTTTGTCTATTCCTTGATATCTCAGTAGAACCATGACAATAGTATAGAATTTTTTTACAGTGAAATATTTTATGGTTGTCTGCAAATATGTGAGTCCTTCCAAAAAGTATGTTATATCATATCACATATAGAGGAGTTTTAGAAAGATACATACAGGGTAGGGAGCTAAAAATGTTTCAAATTGCACATATGGAATACTAAATACAGATGGACGTTGATCACAAATCTGGCTTCTACACTGTTTTCCAGACTTTATATATAAACTTCCCAGAGTGTCTTGCATGTACTTTAAATCCTGTCACATTAAACATTTTCAGTTTCCTGAAGGCTAATCTTTTTCTCTAGCTAATCTAAAAACTATATTCAATGTGAGTGTATCAAATAATGGCATGTGTTTTGTTTGTTGCTCAGATATGATAATTGTTAATATCTTTAGCTAGTATTTTCCAGTAACATAGATTAGATTACATCAGTTAACTTCATCTTGTGACTTGAGGAGATTAAACATTGCTGGCACAAAGGAACCTTAACTGGAATTGCTTTGAACCTTGTGTTATAGTTTTATGGAGGAAAACAGGGTAAACTGTAGCGGAGATAAAACAAAAGAATAATCCTGCTTTATTTGCTAAGCATTTAAGAAATATAGTATTTTTTTCTCAATAATTAACAGGAAATCTGCCTTAATGCTTTTGGTTAAACAGAAGATTAATGATAGTTTTGAAATCTAAAAGGCTTTATCAATCCACTGAAGAGCTAAGTGGCACTTAGTGTGACCAAACAGTTCACAGGTTTTGCTTCTGTCCTACAATAAAGGCTATGTGAAGACTTAAGTCTTCATGCTTGTGATGATAAATCAGACAGCAAAACATGTTAGCAGTGGTGTTTTTGAAATATGAACACTCATTCAAAAGAAATAAGTGAAACAGTGAACAGATCTGCAAGAGTTGCCAAAAAAAAAAAAAAAGACACCGTAAGTTGGAAATCAGCTTCTGATACAGAACCAGACTGTGAGGTGGCAATTAATTTTGTAGTAATTATTAGCTCAATAGTATACTTTTCTCCAGCCCAGGGAAGGTTTGCTAGAACGTTTGGCACACTTCATATAATATCCCTCGATATCCCTCTTCTCCTGCTCGCAATACTTTGTCCAAAAATTACCACAGCCTGACTTACCCACATCCAAATCTGCTTGCTGATTCTCAGCTGTGATTCTGTGATTCTGTGAAAGTAGCTCCACGGAGAGGGATTTGGGAGTCCTGGTTGACAACAGGTTAACCATGAGTCAGCAATGTGCCCTCATGGCCAAGAAGGCCGATGGGATCCTGGCTGCATCAGGAGGAGCGTTGCCAGCAGGTGGAGGGAGGGGATCCTGCCCCTCTGCTCAGCTCTGGTGAGGCCGCACCTGGAGTATTGGGTGTAGTTCTGGGCTCCCAGCACAAGAAGGACATTGAGCTTCTAGAGAGGGTCCAGCGTGGAGCCACAAAGATGATTAAGGGTCTGGAGCATCTATCATAGGAGGAAAGACTAAGCAAGTTGGGTCTGTTTAGCCTGGAGAAGAGAAGGCTGAGAGGAGATCTGATCAACATGTTCAAGTACCTGAGGGGTGATTGCAGGGAGGATGGGGCCAGGCTCTTCTTCATGATGGTCGATGACAGAACAAGGGGTAATGGGTGTAAGTTGAAACATGGGATGTTCCATATCTGTGTAAGGAGGAACATCTTTCCTGTGGGGGTGACAGTGCCCTGGCACAGGCTGCCCAGAGAGGCTGTGGAGTGTCCTTCTCTGGAGATCTTCCAAACCCCCTTGGATGCCACCCTGTGCCACATGCTCTGGGTGTCCCTGCTGGAGCAGGGGGATTGGACTACATGATCTCTAGAGGTCCCTCCCACGCTCAGCCATTCTGAGATTTTGTAACTCTAACACATGAATGCTTTGAGGACCTTCCCAGGCTTCCTCTCAGTGTGCAAAGCATTATATGAAGAATAGGGGGCTACAAAGATGATTTGATGGACTGAACCATCTCTCATATGAGGAATATCTGTGAGATTCGGGCCTGTTCCAGATAGAGAGAAAAAGACTGAAAGGGGATCTTATCAGTGTATACAAATATCTTAAGGGAGGATGTAAAAGGCCAGACTATTTTCAGTGGTGGCCAGAGATAGCACAAGAATAAATGGCCACAAACTGAAGCACAGGAAGTTCTGTAGTGTTTGAGGAAAAGTTTCTGGACTGCAAGGGTGATGGAGCACAGGAACAGGCTGCCCAGAGAGGTTGTGTAGTCTGCTTCTCTGGAGAGAATATTCTAAATCCACCTGGACGCAACCATGTGCAACATGCTCTTCAATACACTAAGCAGTTCAATACACTGTTTTTGCATTGTATTGAACTAGATGATCTCCAGAATTCCCTTCCAAACTCAAGAGAGACTGCACAAGCTTCCAGGCATCCAAGAAGCGTCTCTACCATTAAGTGTAGGAATCTTTTCTGTTGGGCTGGCTGCACACTACTGAAGTGTACTCCACAGAAACATGACATCCCCTAAAGAGCACTCTCTTTAGGCCGCCAACTCAAAGTGGATCAGGGAAAGGGAAATTCTGCACTACAGCATGTTTTCATCTATGGTGCATTTAGAACAGTGATTGTTTGCAATTTTTTGACAGAAATTCTAAAAGCCTGCTATACTGATACATTTTAATGTTCTTAGGTAACTGTGTGTTTATTTTATTTCAGTTCCTAGGATAAGCCTGCTAATCTGCACTTGCTAAATTGTGCCTGATAAATTTTATGGATTGGATTGGGTAAAGGTTTATTTCTTTCTCAAAGAATACCAACTTAAATATAGGCTTTTGTGCTTTCTAGTTCAAGGACAGAGAAGAGTTTAATTGGCTTGTGCAGATTGCTTGCTGATTTTTGATACTTTAATAAAACCCTTTGGCGTTACCATGCCTTCCTCTTTCCTAACAATTAAGCAGAAAACAAAAGCTTAGTATAAAAGCAGAACTTTATTAAACTCAAAAACACATGCAATGAAAAAATCCAGAGCACTGTAGTCCAACCTGCTAATTGCTAGCAAGATGTAAAGGTGCTTTTTTAGATTATCAGACATGTTTAATCTAAAAAGAGAGGGGGCAGGGGAAAGAAGAAAGAAAATCCAAAGTGCAAATTAAAACTAAATAATTTGTAAATTGCATTTTAAAGTTCTCTAAATGTAAAAGGACTTCTATTTTCTTCTCTGTACCTACCATTTCCTTTCTTGCACTGAGTGAAGCCATACCAAAGCTGAGTAAGTAGGGAGTATTTTTGTCCTATTCCTCCTGTAGTTGCTTAGGCTATGCCTGCCCTAAAAAATGTGAATGTGACCAGTGAAACACCTTTCTGGATTCTTGCTTGTGGAGCTAATGGATTACTTACCCTATGCAGCATCTTCCCTGCTTCTCTTTGCTCATAATTTGAAACTTTCTGAAGAATCCAGGGACAGAGAAAATCCCATGCATCTGTGAAAGCTGGCATTTTATGATGTGGTATGGATAGAATGACTGTAATAAAGTCTTGGGCAGATGTGGAAATTAACAGCATTTTATAGCACCTTTCAGCTGCAGCTGTCTATATAGATACATGTAGTCCACTGCAGTGCAAAGACACCCACCAGTTTGAGTTGGCTCCCTAATAGAGCAATGCAGAGGTGCTAGTGCAGGTGTAGTAGTAATCGTGTGTTGATTGTACCTGACTACCAGCTTTGCCTCCAGAAGACAGAGCAAAGACTGGTTTACGTGGACAGGCTTGACAGGGAAGCAACTTTTTTGTACTATCTCTCTGAAGATTTCAATCATCTCAGCTCTTTACCTGGGCTTCTTGACACTATGTGTGATGCGTATGATCTCAAAGTATCTGGAAAGGAAAAGAAGAATCCTGTCTTTTTCCTTTAAAGGAATGAAGTATTCTCCCCACATTGTCAAACTGCACATACTACAATGAAGAGACGGGACATCCCACAGGGATGGCATGCCAAGCTTAATTCAGTTCGTCAGCCATCATTCAGTCTAGAATAAGACTGTAAGAATGTAAGACTATAACATTTGTGAGGATATCTAATTAGCAATTATCCAGTGTATGAAATAAAGACAAAGGATGGTAAAGTAATAAAATAAACACAGAAATATAGGACTTTGTAGCAAAAGAGGAAAGAGAAGATATTCATGGGAAAGAGCAATCATGGTATTGTATCTTTCAGGAGAGCTTTGGAACCAGCTAATACTTATTAAAGAATGCTTTAAGGGAATTGTGGAAATGTGTGAAAATTATGACATGTTTAGCGGAAGGAAAAAAGGCAGGAAAAAGGAGAGACAAAGGTGGAAGTATAAAAAAGTTCTGCTGGTGCATAAGCTGACTGCTGATCAATATGCTGGTGCTGGTCACTAACTGCCTGTCCACTCCTATTTAATATAGCCATTTTCTATGTGAGTTTACTCTCTGTTCTGTGTGGGTGTGGATGATTCACTGGCAAACTTCAATCAAACTGGGTTACTCAGTGAGTAGGAGGAGACCTACATCAGGAATAACCTCAGGAATAACCCATGACTGGGTAAGGAGCCCAGTATCCAAATATGGATAACTGACGGTCTTAGTCCATCTTAGTATTCGAGGGAGCTGCAGATGTGGGAGTGATCGGAAATTGGGAAGGTCAAGGTGTATATATCCCACTAATAACTTACAATCCTGATTGGCCAGAGACAAAGGAAAAGGTTGGACCATCTCCATCGTTCATGTTTATACATGTATTTGTGTAGATGCTGGTAAAGGCGCTGGTCTCTTGCCTGTAGAGCATGTGTACTTGAATCTTCAGGACATGTCTTCAGTAGCAAGGCGATTGGCTGCTCCTGGACCTGGAAATGGGAATGGCAGCAGCATTATCTGGCAGAGAGGAGAAACCTTAAAGCCTTCACATACCTAATTATTGAGAAGAATCCTTTCTGTATGACAAAAAAGCAGACAGATGTGAGCACAGCACAACGGCAGATCCTAAGGTTAATTTCCAAAAAGCAGGGTTGCACAGTGCCATATTACTGATAAGCGTAGAACATAGCATGGCACAACAACTCTCAGGACATGGTCTCAGCCACAAACTCCATTACACCTATTGCTGCTCACATCTCTGAAAAGTAAATCAACTCATGCTGCTGGGTATGAGATTGCTTCTCACACTCATGTTAGTTCATTCAAAGCCATCTCAGGCATCTCTGTGAACAGTCTGCTGTTTAGGTGCCCCAAAGTGTGCAAGATCAGCACACTCTGCAATATTAAACTCCTTAGCTCATGCTCTTTAAGTACTCTTAGGCATTTGCACAGCATTTTTTGTTGTAGGTATGAATGAAACATTGAAATTCTAGGCCTACAAGCACCAATATTTCAAACAAACTCATTTGTGCACTTAGCGCTTGATCCACAGCCCACTAGAGACAATGGGAAGACTGCCATTAACTTCACATCAGGCTCATAAAAAATGAGGCAGATAACTCCCATTAATGTTAATGAGAGTCATGTATATAAATCACCTAACCACTGATGGAGAAAGGAACCTTTCTCAGTTCTGCTTTATACACAGCTTTTGCAGTCTGTGATGTTCACACTCCTCCTGTAGTACTGTAAAGACAAAAGATTTTTCAACAGCCACGTCTTTCTATTGATCTTGCTTGCTGTCAACCCAATTCAAGCATCATGTAGACAGAAAAATACATTTAATCAGTCATGAAATAATTATGTTTTAACATAGTAATAAGCAAACTCAAAAGTATAGTGAAAGCATTCCCTAGAAGGCAAACAACTACCTACTGAGAAAGCACACTAACAGTTCTTTTCAATTCTTTTCTTTTAAATGAAAAATTTTCTTAAACTTGCATTTTATGTAAGAAAAAGAATTATTTCCATTTTTTTCACCTCTCTCCCTATAAAAAGATGGGTTAGATTTTCTGCTTCCATCTACAATTGCTTCGTGTAGCCTCAACATCGTACAAAATCCCCTGCCCTACCATGAAGACATATAGCTGCAGAATTATAAGGCTGTATACAGTTAGTCCTATTTGCTTTAGGTGTGTCACGTCTAAACACACCCTGCGGGTTTAAACGCCCTACACACACTGTAGGTGTGTCCTGGGTAGGGAAGGTAAGATTAAATGACACGGATAGTCTAGTATGTCTATCCTTAAGGAACTTCTGTGGCTTAGAACATTTTTTACATTCATTATTTGTACCAAAAAAAAGAGGCTTCATATGTTCAGTGTTGTCTAACTCTGCCTTTCTCTTTGTATAGGTAAAAATATGTAAACATTTTAAAGCAAATAGAAATTATTTTTTAAAAGCAGGCAAAAATATAGTGTGGCATTAACTCTCTATTACAGTCTCACTAATATTTAATTTTAAGAGGAATTTTAATAACATTCCAGAGGCTACATTTTCCTGTATATTTCAGTAATGATAGATGGTATAGACACAGCACAGGAAAAATGAGCTATCATTAGCAATTTGTCACCACCAGGAGATATTGAGATTCCAGAAAGCATTGCAGATGGATTTTTAGTTTTCATGACTAGGCTGCAGCTGCTTTGCTCCACCAGGTTTAGTCCTTCTTTGGCTGCTTATCCTTAACTCCTTAATGTGACACATTAATTATAGCCCCTCATATGCTCATTCTTTCAGGTCCCCCTCTCTGGAAATGTTGCCACTCAAATAGCAAAGTGCAAGCTTTCCATCATCCTAATAGTTAAATAATGGCAAGACTTCGCAATTGAAACAGCATGAAAGGTCACCTTGACAATTCTCTGACTGGTAAAAAGCAGCTAAAGGCATCACAGCTCTTTATGGTGAATGAGCTGACAGAGTTTATGACTATGCAGGATATTTTAATAATCTTCAAGTTTGGCACAAAAGAGGGAAAGGCATTCTGGAATTGCTGCAGTTGATCAAATATACCAAAAGTAAAAACAGGGTTTACAAAGCACGTTTTTGACCATATTGAACAACAACATGCTGTATGGAGTTTGAGCCAATGACAAAGCCTTGGGAATGACTAGTCCAGGTAGTAAGTATAAAATTTAAAACTGAACAGAAGTCCATAAGAAGCCTAAGGCGCTAGTGAGGTTCTAAGAAATCTCTAATTTCAAGATCTAAGTAGCAAAAAAAAAAAAAAAAAATAGAAACTTGCACTGGGGCTTTGCACAGGATTTCTTTTTTCCAGAAAATTTGGAAAGACTGTTTTGCAAATACCTCTCATAAATTGCCTTTTCTATGTGTTTTATGGTAGAAGTAAGGGCAGGACAGGGTTTCACATGTTATTCTCCTGGAGGTGGGGCCAAAGGCTATATAATTCTCAATCTCAGCACAGTAATATTGTACCTGGAGAAACTGAAGAGATTCAATTTTTTTTTGTCACCTGCATTTTGCAGTTATCTGACTTCATGCTTTTTCATATACCCTTTCATCTGGGTGTTCAATGAACTGCAGCTGAATTTTTTGAATCGTATAGCTTATACAGTATATAATTTATATGCTTATGGACATATTCACCTAGAGGAGCGCTTCACTAATGATACTAGACAAACTATCTTTTATTTCTTTTTGTGTTTTGTTATTTCCTTTTATATATTTTTGCTAAATACCTTTGCTCAGCTTAACATTAAATGCTTTAAGAAAATGCAAGATAAGATGCAAGTTGTGTGAACCTGGTCAATAAGCACTCTTAACCATCATTAAGTTAAGTCCAGTTAAATCATTTCTTTGGTTCCTGGTCTCATGGTGTATGCATGTATCCTTCCAAAGACATAAAAATGGGGAACTAATCAGCAGAAGCATTAAGTAAAGTCCTGAATTTCAGAAATCATTACATACATCAGTACTTAAGGACCCATCTTTCAAGTAGCTATTAATCTTTTATATTAATATTACTACTACACAAGTAATCATAATAATCAATCACAAATAATCCATATAATCAAATGTGAATCAAAGCATATTATGAATGAGGGAACACAATTTTATGCACATGAGCTGTAATTTCCTGCACTAAGCAAGGTTTAGCTGCTTTTCTGAGAATAAGTAAATCACAGTACATCTTCAAGATTACTTTACTGCTTTATCTCTAACCCTGGTA
This sequence comes from Crypturellus soui, assembly GCA_032275445.1. Taxonomy (NCBI): domain Eukaryota; kingdom Metazoa; phylum Chordata; class Aves; order Tinamiformes; family Tinamidae; genus Crypturellus; species Crypturellus soui. Next base: position 643,894 of record JAUBNY010000160.1, on the reverse strand, counting down.
TTGATAGAATGGAAAACAACCACATGCTAATGAAAGGTTTACAACCCAAACAACATTTTCCTTCAGTGACTAAAAAGTCACAAGCTGATGACATGACTTTAACAGATGCAACCAGCAGCTGACAGGCAAATACATACATAGCACAAATGAATAAAATGCAATAGGATGAACAAATAAGAAGCTGGAAAGTGCATCTTTTAAGTTTGTACTTTGTTTGTACTAGTGCAAAGTAGCAATGTTAAACTTTCATTTAATAATAGCTATTTACACTGCAACTGTTAGAAACAAAGCCTATATAAAAAACAGGCATCAGTATAGGTTGAGAACATATATAGTAATGCATGTATTGCTTCCTGATGAGGCTTGAAAGAGCAACTGTTCTGGTCTGAAAGGTGTAGGGCAAAGGTTGCTGCTTGCCAGCAGCATACAGTGTAATCCTAAGGTAGGAGAAGAATAAGTATAAAAACACAGTCTAATTTCAATAGTAATGGGCGTGATCAGTTCTGAATCTTTAGACCCTTCCTCCCCACAAAATATTGGCTATAGACGGGGATATTTGCCATAACACACACACTCATTTGGAAAGGCAATGACCTTGTGGATCAGAGGCAAATATGCTGAAGATGTATTCAATATTTTAAAGACCCCACTGTGAGAAATGATCACTCCCTCTCCACTGCTCTCTGTGTACTTACAGTATTAATTTCCACATATTCAATTCCATGAGCCAAGAAATGTCTTGATAATATTTTGCTTTAGGAGTTGGACAACAGTGGAATCTGCAGAAGGGTTTCTACAGGTGATGGACCATACTCCACCATTCAGAGGAGTAAAGTCCTTGTGTTCCTATATATGAGTGTATCCACCTCCTACCCATCTGTCGGATAACTTTTGCCACTGCCAACCTTCAGCTTTGAAACTTTTTATGGAATCCAAGTTGCACCCCCCTAAAACCAGATTTATGTTCAGAATTGAAACAGGAGTAAGAACAGGAAAAATTTAACAAGAAAGTTATTGTAAGCATAAATTAAAAAACATCAGAGCCTAGAGCAAATACTGTTTTGAATCCATAGTGGATTATCTTCTTTTTCTTTTGCAGACCTATAAGAAAGGGTTAACAATTATTTATTAATAATCTATAGTCACAGAAACACTTCGAGCTGTGCACTAGGTGTCAGTCCCAATCCATCATTCAGCTGAGCTGAATGAAAGGAATTTTATAACTTTTTATGAAACAACAAGCCATAAGGCAGTCCAAATGGTCATTGATTTGACACTAAACTTACAAACACATAGTCAAAGGCCTGATCCTGTCGACAGATCTTCAGGGACAGAGCTCTGACTTCTAGACATGCTTATTAGTGAAAAGATATAGCTATGTTTTAACTATTTGGATAAATAATGCAGGAAAGACAAGTGGTCCTCAAATTAGAAGCAAAATTCCCAATATGATTCCTAAGGCTAGGATTTTATCCATCGTCTTCCAATCTCTTTCCCTATAGCAAAGCACAGCTCCATAAATGCTGATTTTCTTAGGAATGAGGCAAAATTGTTTGAACTTTCTCCACCAAGTTTGCCTGTGTACAGAGGTCTTTTATAATATAAATTTAAATACACAATCTTTTTACAATGTTTTCCATCATCTCTCCTCTCCATATGTTCTCCCACTAGGAATTTAATGAGTTCTGCGTATGAGGGATGACAAGGGAATATGTCTGAAAAATAATTCGAGCAATTATGGCATATGGAGGCATTGTTTTTGAGTCGCTTTTGCCATGAACATTATGCGGAGCATCTGGGACCAAATTCTGTCTACCTGCCCATGGACATTAGCAAAATCATCATCTTCCATTTGTAAATTCTGCTGAGATAATCTGCCATACAGAGAGGACCATTCCATCAGCTTTATGATCACAGAACATATTGAAACACAGACCATTTATAGTCAGGAAAAATGCTTATGTTCACATAGAATAGTGTGAATTGGAAAGCATTTTAAGAGCTAATGATAAAGACACATCATCTCTCCATCTTCTTCTCCTCAAGACATACGACAGAGAGTCTGTGTTCAATTCCAGGGCACTATTTACAGAAGAAACTTATTTTTTTCCTATTACTACTGAAGTTAGGTAAAAACTGACTGGATTCCAGCTCAAGAGAAAACGATCAAAATAAATAAAAAAATAAATAAATAAATAAATAAAAGGAACATGAAAGGTAAAGAGTGTAAAACTCTAAATCAATAATATGAAGGGTTGGTTATACTTTTTACATACAAATATTGGCAAGGCATCCAGAATTAATCCTAGAAAAAGAATCAGGGGGAGAAAATCTGCTATATGAAGACACAGTGACTAAGACAACTACTGTATGTAATGGGAATTCTGGTTATGAGGTTTAAACATTAGGATACAAGACTGAGTGATATCATTTCATTTCATTTTTTGTCATGTTTCTTTTAGCAGTAAGGAGAAAAACATCAAAAGATTCAACTGATACATTGATATTAGAGTGCAACTCCACTTCCTTCTCTTATTCATTAAACATGACTCAGTAAAATAAGTGACGTCAGTATTTTTACATCTGTTTTTCGCAGCTAACTGCTTTCCCAGTTGTAATAGTATAGATAGAGCCATCAGTCACAGACTACAGAGACTTTGGGGTATCTCAGTGCTGGAGGGGAAAAAAATGGCAAATGGTATTGCTTGGTACATTGGACTTAAATAGAATTTTATAGTTATGGCTATAAACATAAATTACTTTTATAGTTAGGGCTACATATAGGAAATAATATTTCTATTGCACAAACTCTTTTTTGAAGTTTGTTTATCAGGCAATAAACTGGCTTTCAGCTATTTTCAAATCTCTCAGTCATGGCTAATATTGATCTGATAGGGATATTTAATAAAGAAAATCTATTATCGAGGAATAACTGGATTTCATTTCTCCCTACATTACCTCATATGTATAGTAGTAAGGAGGAACTGTAGATAAAAGGAAGGTTCTTTCACCATTAACCCAAATAATGACAGAAACTTGTACTTTAGTGATCTTGCTCCTTCAGGACTTTCCTCGAAAAATCACGAAAGTGTTTTGCTGTTTCTGCCACATGGCTTTGAAGGAAATCCTAGGGACATGAGACAGAACTTTCCACCACTCTATCCCTAGAGAACAGATCTTAGGACCTGCTGTCATCACCACACAGATCCCAGTCTTAGATTTCTGTGCTGTATCCCAGCAGTCTTATCTTTTATCATAACCACATAAAAAAAAACAGGTAAACACAGAAGATGCGTAGCAAACAGCTAAGGAAGATTTTTTTTTCTAAAATATTTGGCATGATAAAGCATTAGCATAAAGTTTCATATATCTTATACACACACTATCAAGGATGGAATTTGAGAATGTTTTCAAAGACTATAAAAGAATAAACAGAAAACGTCTTATCCCAGGAAAAGAACTGCTTTGTAAAGACTAATGGAGAGCTTAAGCAATTTATCACTAAAATCATAAGAAACCATTTAATGCAATCAGATTGTTCAGTTGTAACATGTTTGATACAGAGCTTTCTTGGCAAGAAGAAACTAGATATTAAGGCAAGTTCTCTTTTACAAATAAAAACTGGGCTCCTTTTCCTTGCTAGAATCTTGATTAACAACAAGAGTGTCAAAACACCAGGCATGATGGAAGAGGCAGTAAATTAAGAGAAAAAAATTAATGAAGTCTTAAAGCACTGCAGACTTAAAGCACTGGGACCCTGTTTTCTGCCGTAATTCAGAGCTACAGAATATTAATGATTTCAAAAGGTAATGTGATTCCCCTCTGATCATAATGCCTGGCCATCTTTGCCTTGGCTGCATCAGAAGATACGGGAATGAGCATATAAGGAATGAGGAAGCAGTTGAAGCAGAATTCATCTCCGCACGGCTACAGCATGAATGTCCGTAACTGACCTAGTCATGTGAACGCCACAGACAGTAGTAAAAAGGCCACCATGGAAAGAGCTGGTTTCCCTCTATATCCCTGTAGAATTTCAGCAAATTAAACTGAAATGTCACCATGTCAGGAATGCAACATTTTCATTCAGCCTCATCTAAGAACACCAAAATTTCCTAAGGCAATCCTAGAAGAGTTGTGCTAAACATCATTTTCTCTCTTTTTTTTTTTTCTTTTTTTTTTTTTTTGGAAGAACCTCTCAAAACACTCCAAGATATACCCAGTTCTACTAAAGAAATACAAAATTATTATAACCTTTGTGATTCTTGTTGATTGAAGAAAAATCTTTTTTTTCTACTTAACATAGGTAAGTAGAATAAAAATTTTCAAAGCACACATTCATACAGGGGACTCTATTTTATATCACAATTTTATTCACTTGTTATGAATATTCACAACATTAATCTACTGCTGATAATCTATTCAGTATATTTGAAAATCCATTTATTTTCACTTATTGATATGCATGTGTTACACTTGTATATAATACAGTTTTCTTAGTGTTGATTTAAGAACAAAGAAGAAACAAAAACAAAAAAAGAGAAGCATGATGCAGATTTTTGACCAAAGAAAGGCCATATTCAGATTTTACAAAATAGCACATTTATACTTTGCACTATCCCAAAGAAAGAACCTCTTTAAGATGCTACCGTCTCTCCTACCTGCTAGCATAAATCCATACAATATTCTTCCTTCTTAAAATACCAAGATACCTTGTAGCTGCTGTAGTTTATCCTAATGAAATTTTAATCTGAAAAGCATATCTTTCTCTGCCAACATCTTTGATTATTCCTCAGCAGAATGATAAAATATACATCTCAGTTTTATTTCCAACAATCATTTATTTTAAACTCTCCTGTGCAAGAATACAGCAGATGTAATGAAATGGTTTTGGAACAGCAGGGGACACTGACTGACACAGTGCTCCAGGGTGTTCATCTTTCATGGAGCTTAATTTATAACTACCTAGCCATGTCAACAGCTTGTAATGATAAAAGGGTTTCTCTCTTTCACCGAGAGTCTGGTATCCATACAGGACATTTAAATGTTTACCCCTATATAGTTTTTGACTGGGTAGTCAAGTATGTGTGGTTTTCATTTCAATGTACCAAAGCAAATAGTCAGAACTCTCTCACCCTCTCCAGTCAGCATGCTTATGCAGTGTCACTAAAAGGAATTGCCAGCTCTCTGTTGTATCAGTATTACAGATGGTACAATATACATTAAATGGACTATAAAATTATACATTCTGTAATAACTTAGAAAAAAGCTCATAGATGCTTAAGGCCTTTAAATATTGAGGATTTTTTCATGGAACAGCACATCACGAAGTTCAAAAAATTGCTACTGAAATAGAAAATAAAAAGTAAATGTTGTCATGAGATAATGATTTTGGCAAAGATCAGAAGATCTGAATTGAATGACTGTAAGCGCTTTTCTTTTATAGCAAACAAAGTGAGCATCTACATAAGCATCCAACAGTACTTGAGTTCAAGCAAGAGATTTTATTTTTAATAAAAAAAAATCTGAGTACCATCCAATTTCAGAATTGCAAAACTTATATACATCCCTGCCTACCTTTTTAAAAAGAGATAAAATAGTGTCATTGACTGCTTACCATGAATTTCAAAGAATTAAAGGTCAGGAGAATAAAGTACATAGCAGGAACACCCATCTCCTTCAAACTAAATGGAAATGTATATCTTAAAGGTATAAATGCCTTATAATGAAAGTGGTAATTGAGTTTTGACCACTACTTTTTTAACTGCCAAAAAGCTGCAGTAGTCAGTTAGCCTTAGGGAAACATGTCAACCTGACTATACATTCTAACATGAATGATGTATTCAGATAACTATTACTCGTCAACAATAATTATTAACAATGGATATATATTTCCATTCCTATAACAAAAGTATCTTCAAGACGTTGAAATATGTACCTTTCAGAGCTCCAAGATTAGAATACAAATAAAAATGTCTAGAACTGTGCCATGCCAGAGGACAATTTCTGCAACAGAAAGTTTATTAAAGTAGTGTGCAGTCCACCAACATTCTAAATGCTGGACCAGAGTTCATTTTAGAGAGAAGGAACCAGTACATTTTGGAGGCTGACATCATGAAGATGAAAAGCCATCAGTCTGGAATGGAGAATCTGAGAGACGGCTGCTTTTTTGCACCTCTTCCAATTACAGCTGCAAACTCTTCCGCAAGTGCAATTTTGCAAGTGTACACATTTCAATCAGTTGAAATCTTTGTGACACAGTTCTAAATAACTTTCCAGTGCTTTTGAGGCTGTTGCTGATCACATGCCAGGTTCTCACTGAAACAATTGATTCTGAAGGATACACCCCAGCAGTATAACGTTTCACTTCAAGGATTTCATGGAGGAATGAAATTCCTGGGTGATGTGTTTAATATTGCCAGCCTCAAGGTGGACTTGATTTGTCTTTAGCTATCGGGTTACCTGTAAAGAAAAAGAAAAGCAGAAAATCAAAACTTTACATAGAGGACCTGTTTTTGAAGTACTGGAAATTGAGATTGAAGAGCTCTGTCCAGCAAAGCTCTTTCATGTGTTTTTAAATACAATAAGAATACCTAGTGGTATAAAATGCGGCTGCTCCCTGGCTTAGATTGTTTGTTGAAGTGCTTTGTTGGAATGAGATCTGACAAGAAAAAAACTGAAATATGACCATGCTTAAAATATTCATGAGAAAAACCTAAAGGTCACAGGTTACCAGTCAACAAAAGCTAAAAATACTGGATTCAAGAAAACAGTCCGTATTATGTTCATTTTTCAGTGTTGAAACCTCTGTATCTTAAAAACTATGCTTTTAAAATGTTAGCCATTGAGTTTTAATATTGACTGTAACTAGAGCTGTATTCTTCTTTGCATGCTACTTTAAAATGCAATGTCCTGTTAAGGGCTAAATGCATTTCAGCAAACAATAATCACTTAGTGAGGAAACAGGACAAAAAGCATGCATACATAAACAGGAGATCGATATACCCCGCTATGCACCAGGGATAAAGGAACTCTCAAGAAGTTCATTTGGAGGGTTTCACCCAGGCTAACATGAAACAAGAGTGGAACAGAAGGACCACAGAGAAAGAGCGAGAGACAAAGTATTTCACAGTAATTGAACCTTTCCTGTGTCTGATTTGGATTTTAAACATGAAAAGAAAAAAAGAAAATCTGTCATATCAAAGAAGCATAACTTTAAGGAATATTTCTGCTGTGTCAGTGGATACAATTAATGATCATGTAACATTTTAACATCAAATTGTACCAGGGGACACCATCCCAGCTCTTGAGGAACAACCCATTGGATCGGTCACAATAACACTTTCTGGCATCAAGGGGCATATGTTTTTCATTTTGATTGAAAAGAGGAGGGTCATGCTCCTTAATGATGAAACATTCTTTTGCCCTCAGCAAAACTATTTGCATACAGCTCTTGTCAGCTCTGCAGAACAGGAACACTGAGCAGAATATTAAAAAGTCTGTTCTAGGAGTTCATTACTGTTTGCTTTCTCCAGCAAGTAGTTTCTAGGAATTGCACTTAAGAAGGCAATAATAAAATTGTGCTTTGTGATTTTTATGATACATGGGTTTATTTATCACACTGCTCTTATTTTATTTTTTTCTTGCTGTTGGAAACATCCTCATGTGGCCCCTTCTGTACTGTAAGAATGCCTGAAAAAATAATGAAGAATTAATTTAAAAGTCAGGCAACATATTTCTATGCTCAGAAGGCTGACACAGCATCTTATTGTTATTTATTCTTTGTGTTATTATAACGTGCTGGAATTCTGCTCTTAGACCCAGGTGCCACTGTGCTGCATATTGTAAAACACACATCTCCTGATCCTATCCACAGATGTACTTTTATTAGCTCCGCTTGATATATACATGTAAAACTGTGGTAAATCAACGGATGCAGAGCACACTGAAGACTGATCAAATTATGTGGGACTCCCAAAGAGGCTGTATGAGGCCCATGCAGGGTCAAAGCATCTTACATTTCTGCACCACAGAGCAGAGCAGAACCACAGCAGAATCAGAAGGTTTCTCAGAGGCACGATTGAATGAGCGCAGCCTCAGTAATTCACACGAGTCACCTGCTCTGCCTACAAACACACTGAGTAAACACTGGTTTTTGAAAAAAGACAGTCATATAAAACAAGGGCCATGCATAAGTTCACAACACAGGTATCCTTCAAGCTAGTGCTGAACAGATCTGAACCCAGCTGCTCAGCACAGCAGGCCAGCGCACCCTGGGAGAAAAAGGGAAACATACTTGTGAGAGCACTTTCTACCTGCTGGTCACCACTTAGAGTTGCAAAAATGTCAGAAAATATTTCCAAGTGACAGATTTTCCAGCAAAATTCAAGTGAGATGGTCTGTGATAATATTCAGTTTACCAATATGACACTGCAACTTAACACATGCATTAAATGAAGCCCAAGGTAGCAGGTAAGGTGGTTTTATACTGTTAAACATCCAATCAAAATCTTTTGAAAGTAGAAATGCAACATGAAGGTCTATTTATTATTTTTATAATGTCTAGTTCACCCACTGCAATGCTTTGGCTACAGTGATAAACTGGAGCCAGCATCTTCACACATACACGAGCACTCAGTTACACGGTTGTTTGCAAGTGCAAATGTGTTCTTCTCGGTTGGTGAAGTCATGGAGAAACTCAGTGAAATCACTGTCTGCGGGCCTAAACTGCCCCCAGTCTAGCTCTACAATTGCATGGCGAAAACATCCATTTACAAGCAAAATGCACTGCTACATGGAATAAACAGGTGATATGAAGGAGAACAGTTTCAGTGAGCTATTCAAATCTTTGCTGTGCAGTGCGTGCCCCATCACACACACAGCTCATCATGATTATACAGACTGTGCAGGAAAGCAATCTGCACATGCCTAGTTTTTATGATTACACAACTGGAGTTTTTAACTGCTTTCCCTTGCCTGAAGTTATATTATTCCCCCTGCTGTCTTTTTCTTTCCTTTTAACTCACAGGTCACATGTACTGACTCTGAGGAGCTCGCACAGTGGTTCACGTTTGCCTCTATGTAAAAAGGTAATCCTTGTTAAGCAAGCACACACCAGCCATTAGCATTAATGGAAGTTATATATCCACACACATTAAGGACAGAATGGACCCCTCAGCTGGAAAGGCAATTTCATAAAGAAGCACTGAAATTTTAGCTAATATCTAGTGAAGCTATTTTCAGAAATACTTAATTCTGGCTATATTAAAAGCTGTGCATTTTGAGCAGCTAGGAAGCAAAGTATTGTGCCAATGGTCTTAATAGGAGAAAAGGGACTGATAGCAGAGTGTTCTGATCTTTAAAATCCTAAGAGAACAGTAACACTGAATAGCAGCAAATCAAGTCTAATCAAATTTTCAGTTAATAATTAATATGTATGAAAAGTAATTTTGCTGCTGCTGAATGCAAATGGGGAAAAAAAGGACATAACACCTTAAGCATTTTAGGTATTTATTTGAATTAATTTGTTCATACTTAGAGCATAATTACTTTATGCTAATATATTTTTCACATGGTTGTTATATCATAAATACAATGCATTAGACTCTCCTCACTTTCTTTTACTAAATGTGCAATTAAAGCATAATTACACTGCAGTTGCAGACTTTTTAATTTAAATTGGTGAGTGTCTGCTGTAAATTGACTGTAATTGTACGTGAACTCACTTGTTTTATTTTAAAACAACAATACATAATTAAATACAACTGTAGTCTTCCTCTTTTTTTTTTTCTCATTAAACAGGTTTAGCTTTGGGTAGAACACATTTGCCAGAGATGAGGGATCAACTAGAAAAGCTACAAGTTCAAGATATTTCTGTACTTCTCGCCCTTTGAGTGAAAAATGTCCTCGCTTGTAAAACCACCCCCAGCCAAGGCACATTGCAAACAGAACCCAACCAGATACTTTTCCTGAAGACTTCTTTCCACATGGGTAGAGGAAGGGGGCAAAATCAAGGCTATAATGGAATGTCTGCGTGAATGTTCTCTAAACAGTAACACAAAAGGTAAAGGTACAAAAGGTAATACACCTTTTACCTCTATCACATACCCAAGCATCAGAGTTGCAAGGTCAGGATTAGGAGTAATACATATCTTCTGTTTCTTCAGAATGACAAATATACCACTATATACTTGCTAACTACAACCTAGTTTATACTTACAAATGAGGTAATTAAATTAATTACTATTTAATGACATTAGAAGAAAACCGATAACAATGTACAATATATTTACATTACTAATTTTTTGGCTGGCAGGTCTATAGACATTTTTCTCCATGTTTATTACAGACCATACACAAAATCCATATTAAACCACATTCTTTTGTTTGTAAAGCTCAGTACTTGAAAGTTAGGAACTTGCCAATTGAACAAGTGACTTGTACAGTAAGCATCAGAACTTAGTGGAGGGAGTGGTGGGGAGAAGTCCCTTATAATGCCAGTGGGGTCATGTATAAATGCAGGAAGTTTGTAACAAGTGTTTCTTTCTCCTGCATTTGATTCAGAGGTATGGTGGGCCTTCTGTTCCAGGCATTCATCAAAGTATATAAACAAATACAGGAAGAACTTAATGCCGGTCTTTTCTATTAAATTAGACCTGTTCTGTCAAGCCTATAGGGTTGTGTGCATAATTATTAGCCTGATTATTATCTCCGAAATTCTCACAATATTCAAGAACTTTCAAATCTCTCTTTTAATTATTTTTTCCAGAGACAAACAAGACAGAAAAGATTTAAAAATAATTCAAAAATTCACTGAAATTCATGAAATAAAGAAAAGGCTGTTACATCCATAGCTTTCTTCTGCCATTTTTAATAGCCTATCAAAAACAATAATGATGTGAGGATTTCTTTAAAAATAAGATTGATGCTATAAATCTTTTTAATGGACAACTTCAGATAAGCTAAATACAACAAATGCTGTAAGATTCCCTTAGATAAATGCTTTATGAAAAAGACACATTATGAAAACTCTTAGCTGTGTATTGCTTCTCTCCTCCAAGATATGTAGCCAGAGATCTTGCACCAAGACAACCCTGTTTGTACATATTTGTACACAGCACCTTTCATTTTCTATCTGTATTTTTATAGTCTCATACCATTCATCAACAGAGCACCACAAAGTTATTAAAACCCAGGTAATTCTTTAGTAAACTTTTCCTAATAGGGAAGGAAACACCAGCTGAGGAGGACTATACCAGTCATACATTGTTTTGGTCCTGAAAGCCTACTGTAAATACCACGATGTAGAAATAGCAGGGCCTACATAATCAGAAAAAAAATCTGTCAGTGGCTTTTTACCTCTCATGCCCTCTGCAAATGAAGGTCTAGACTGCAAATGATATTCTGAACAGATGGAAGAGCACTATTTTTTTGGAATTTCAAAATCTGTACAGTGTACTTGCCAGGCTCTATCATTCATATGTGATTTAGGAATGTAAGTGACAGTTTGCATTGCCACTTGTACATGTTTATGCACCAAAACAGATCAACTTGTAAGCTTGGAAGGTATTCACTCATAAAATATGACTACTTTGTACTTCTCTAATACTTTCCGCCTGTGATTCTCAAAAGTGCTTAGCAAATGTTAACAAAGGCAGGCTCGCAACATCCTCAATGCTTGAGAATTGTGTAATTTGTTTTCTAAAGAAGTGGAGAAGCTGTAGCAAAGAACTGTTAAGGACATTTTTTTAATAAGATTCATAAGCACTTTATAGTAGCAGGTGTGTATTTGGGTGCTTGTGATTGATAATTAAGTTTCTGAATGCACAAGAAATCCTTGAAAAAATCTGGGAAAGGTTAGAGGCATTCAAACATATTTCCAGGATAAGCATGATGCAATACCTACACCAGAGAACAGACTGCTGTTTCAGTACAACAGACTGATATTTGACTTCGGCTAGTGATAGAAAGCAAAATGGAGTGATTTGTGAGTAGTTTTGAAAGAGGATATTAATGAAAATTATACAGGGTCGCTTACCTTCAGTGACAGGTATGTACTGCTAGACAAATGTTTCAAAAGTCTTTATATGTTTCATTCCTGACCCTAAATCTTTGGCCTTATCTAACTCCCAGAGAAAGAAAAGGCTCAAGAGCTATATTTACAAAGCGTTAGTTTACAAAGTTTCCCAAGCTGAGAGCAGAGAAATTTAGAATTCTAGATCCTTAAGTCTTAGTTGTTATTTCTAGATCATTATATTAATTAAATGAAAAGTTTCCCAATAGCGTTCAATGTTTCTGATGCCTTCAGTAAAATCATACTCTAAAGCTTCTAGTTCTTCAATACTTTTATCACACTCTGATTTATCAGAATTACATTTGTGATAATTCTTGTGCTTATGAATTTCCAATAAGGAAGGAAGAAAGAAACATATTGAAAACTCAGTTCATGCAATGCTATTTGAGGTATAACTCTGTATTTCAAGTTTACCCACCAGTGGGAGATTTTTTGTGTTAAATAATGCAGGCCACTGTTAAAAATCATAAGTAAAAAAAAAAGAGTTTAAAAACTTTACGCATGTAAATTTAGCTTTCCATTTGCTCTGTTTCTGTCAAGCACCTGCCAAATGGTCTTAAATATGGGACTAGGAAAATAGAAAGAAAAATATATTTGAAAGCATGGCATAACATTCTGTATGTTACACACGGTCTTAAGATAAACAACATTAACCATATCTTAGAAATACAGGGGAAATACCCTCTTTCCAACTGTTTCCTGAGTTTTGAGAAATCAGTAACAGGATGCTGAGCTATCAGTTATGACTACAAACATCACCTAAGCAGATATACCAAGACATACTCCTTTCTTAAGGTCACTTCTTCTCTGTAAAGCACCTGATTGCTTTCCTACAATAGAGGGTATATTTAAGGTCAAGATTTAGGTCTACCTTTTAAAGTGAATGATCGGTGACCTTTAAAGCCTCCCAGAAGCGTCTGATTGACATATGGAGGCTGCTTTCTCTGCCCAAATAAGCCACAATTCATGGACATCTGCAGCAAACTAAGTAACTACAATGAAGAGTTAGGTACAACAATTCCTGTTAATACTGTGGAAACCTGTATTTGTACACACCTGCTGCTCTGTGAGTAATAAACCAGGGCTGGAACACATTTTCTGGAGTGGTTTGACTCTTTGTTCCTCAACGAACGTCTGGCCCTTCCTTAGAATCCGACCAAGATTAGGATTCATCACAACTAGTGCTCCAACGTGGAGCCAGAATATTTTGTATGTGTGGAAAAATCAAAAATTGTCATCAGGCACAGCAGAAACCTCCTTTTTCTACTTCTCCATTCGGACTTGAAGAGTTTTACACGTTTGCCTAAGAAACAAACATATGTCAAGTACTACACTGTTACAGAATTAGTTACAGAAAACAAAATGGGGATTGATGGAATTTTCTTTTACTTACAAGGAAAAATAAAGAACAACAGGAACAACATATTTTAGAATCAGAGTAACTTCTCTTTCCAAAAGAATATGTTTTCAAAGAAAAAAAAATTAAACAATAACTGTAATCTCAAGGGAAAAAATTAAACATATTCAACTTTAACAAACTCATTGATTTGTCACCAGAAAGTCATTGACTCATTGACCTGACATCAATAACAAATATGATAGAGAACACTCATTTTGTCCAAGAATATCATCATTTTTTTAATTATGATAAAACATTCTTTGAAAAGCTCTTTGAAAATAAGTCCTTCGATAGACCTGTGGTACAGAAAAAATAGTATAAAGTCAGAATTTGTTTTTCTCTGAATGAAAGACTTAATGTGTTCTTCCTATGTATGTTTAAAGTGAAAACACAACAGCAGTATAAAGTTTGAAAAATAGACACATTCCGAGATGAACTCTACTTATAATTATTACTCGTGTTAGTAAGTTGTGGAGAATAATGACAATAGACATTTTCAAAAGTCTGTAAAGACAAAATTTCAAAAGAAAATACTGAACTTAGGCCGTTCATTCCTTATTGATACATATGTATGGTATTTGGAGTTGCTGATAATGATCATTTTCAAAAGCAGTACACAGCATATTAAAAGCTTGCCTAATCTATTGCAGGATTAATCTCTGGCTCATAAATTCACGAACATGTGTTTAAAAAGTCTCTGCACAAATAAATACTATAAAACAAATAAATATGGACTTATATACATATTTCTTTAAACTCAATAGTTTACAAAATGAACTTAATTGACATAACTCACTGGAACAATTATCACAGTCTATCTTGATGAAGACATATGAATTATGTCAAGCATAAATCTAATTCATTAGGCTTTCCAATGTACCTCATTATTATTCTTTTCCCAAGGGCAATGTCACTAGAATGCACATTGTTCAGGACGATGCCTAGACCGTCTCAGTGCTTCCATGTCTTAGCAGAGAAATAGTTTATGGTAGAATTGTTTTAACATCACAAAATTTTAACATTCTCAGACAGGAGAATTTTAAGGGAAAAAAAGATGTTACCATAAACCTTATTTAACTTTCTGTTACAGGTAATAACTGTAGAAATTCAGACAAAAATATCCTCTTGTAGTGATTATGGTGACCGCAACTCCATACTGGGACTGCAGCAACATGCCATAAAAGGCTGCAAGACAATTAATTAAATAACTGTAACTTCCTTCACTTTTACAGCACTTCTTCCACCTAGGTACTTCAAATGGAAGATAAAAGTAGCCTCTTTCCTTTTAACAGATGGAGAAATGAAAGCTTTATAAAGAACTCTATACTACCATTTCAACTGTGAGAAAGTAAAAGGAGAAGCAGATACAGGAGTACAGTCCTTACCCTAAGTCCTTAAGTTAAGAAAGCTTAATCCTACCACACTTATCTAAAGAAAAGCCTATAGTTATTCTTATTGGAAAGGGAAAGTTCTAACAAGTAATTTCTTATCTGTAATATTCTAAAAATAAACAAAACAATGAAACAAAAACCTAGCCTTGCTTTAAAATTAGGTTAAGTCTCTAAATTGTCTAATAAATACAATGTATTTTCATCTTTTAATATATTTTTTTACAGAGACAAGGATAAGAATGAGCTTCCAGTTATTCCCAGTAAAAAAGAATAATCACATTTTAGATCTATTTTCTTCATATGTTTGCAGTGGTATTCTTCTGGAGATTTTAAACGAGAGTGATAAACCATTTGAAAGGGACTGAAATAGAAACATAAATTATTTCCTTACCTGTAATTTTATCATCTTCTCTATTAAGGTACCTGCTGCCTTGTTAGTGCAGTACTGGTGTGTTTTCTGCCTTTGTCCCAAGCTTCAGAGATTCCTCTGATGATTTTTCCCCATTTGCTTACCAACTCCCATTGCTGGCATTTTGAGGTAGTGCACTCACATTTGGTTCCAGGAATACTGTCACAGCTGAGGGAATATAAGAGAACTAAAAAAACAAGTTAGAAAACAGCAGAGCAATATCCAGGCAGGAAAAAAAAATGTTTAAAAACAGTGAATCAGTCATCAACTTGAAATGTTTTGATCGCTTTCTGCTCTTTCGATCAATTTAACATCTCCAAATGAAGAAAAGATTTCCCCATGCTTGGAAAAATCGTAGGCAAAGAAGTGGGAGCTGATGGAGTGTTGGGTACTCACTTAAAAAACATAAAATTAGTTTAAGATGTCTCATTTTAATTTTCTCCAGTATGAATACTCATTGACTCTAACACACAGAGGAAATAGATGAAAGGTGGCAGATTTGAAAGATTACAGAAAGAAAATCCCTGTGACCCTGCCTCAAGTTTTAACAGAAGCAAGGAAAGTTAAAATAGAAGAACTTTTCACCTAAAAGTTGATTTAGATAAGCAATTAGGAGGATTCCTCATTGCCTAAGGAAAAAATACATAAGGTCTGACTCACTATAAAATAGTTAAGCTTATGGTTGTTCATTCCCAACTAATAGTTCTTGTCATCTCAGTCACTGCAGAAAAAGAAGGAAAAACTGATACTGCTTGCTTAAAAAGCAAGGCAGAAAATAAATCAGACAGCAAATCCAACATCCGTGTTTGAATTGTAAGTAACAGAAATGAAATTTCACTGTCATCCTTTTGTGTTTTTGAGATATACAGTCATGACTTCCTGTAGCATTCTTGGAAATAGTTGTCGTGGCATATCGTTATTTGCTTAACTCCTGAAAACGACAGTGTGATGCTGGTTCCTGGTGTCTGTCCCGAACTGTGTTTCCAACCATGATAAACTGATGCAAGACATCATCATCACTGTTGAACTAAGAATAAATATCTTCTTGCTTGAGTTGAGAGTTCATAGGGAAGTCAGAACTGAAGGAAAGGCTAAAGGGCTCTGAAGACCTGTAAATTTCAGGGGTATAAGTAGCAATGATGTTGTGATTAAGGTGAAGAGAGAGAAAAAGAACTCTTGGATGGCAATCTCTTGAATGATTCTCCAAAAGGAAACTGTCTTTAAAAGTGGTCTGTTTCAAATATGACAAGTTGCAGTCCTCTATTCCTTTACTGTACTTTGAAAATGTTGAATAAAAACTATTGATAGAATGATACCTTGAACATGATAAATGTGCTGTGCTCTCTTTTTCTAAGGTCACTCCAAAAAGATGTTCAGTAATATATATGGTTAAATTGGTAACAGCACAAAAAGCTTCAATTTGGGATATTTCAGGAACAAGCTGTTGTTCTTCTGGCTGGCAGCAGTAAGATATATTATGGCATTCTAAAACTAGAAGAAGCAAAGATGTTTTGGACCTCAAAAATTGCAGCTTCATTACATTGAATCTCCTATTCATACAGAGTTTGTAGATACAGCTTGGTTAGACACAGTCCACTGTCCCTTTGAGATCCCATGCATGCTGCAGGTCCTATCATTCAAGCTTCAGGTCACATCATACAGAGAAACCACGGTGATATTCTGTAGTCTTAACTAGAATCTCCACACTAAAGCTAAATGAGATTCCTCATTGGAGGGTCTGAATGGAAGGGTCTGAATGACAGCTAGGACCGTCAGATCTTGGAAGACATCATCTTTAGATGTTAATCAGCTGAAGAAAGTTCATGGTCCACTTCTAGAACATATAAAGTCTTTTGGAATCTTTTTCCTATCTACAGCAGCAGCGCTTTTTCCTATGCCGAACTTGGTCTTTGGTCTTTATACCAAGGTATAAACTACAACTTATGGAAGAATGAGGAAGAATGAACAATTTTAAAAGTTTTATGCAAATGAATTTCATCTTGGTCCTTAATGTAGTCCTAGGCACCAATCTTCCACTTATTCTTGCCTGAAACTTTTTTTTTGCTTCATTTTGAGCAGTTTTCATGACCACCAGTACATTGCAAGGGAAAAATATCTTAAAAATCTGATTCCAATTAGTTTGAGAGTTTTTCACTCCTCCGTTGGTGATTGTGAGTATGACTTTTGTATGTCTTTTGTCTTATGTAGTCTTTGTATGATTGAAATTCAATGATTGATACTGATTATTACCCCTTTCCTCCCTTACCTACTAGAAGGCTCAAAAGCATAGAGCAGTCAAAATGGTAGTGCTGAAGTTTTCTATAAACAGTGATAATGCATAAGGAAATGCCTCAAGAGAACCATCAGATTTTGGAGAATTGAAAATAATACTTCTTGGACTGGCAGAGGTCACTGCTCCACTCCTGCATATCAGTTTTACAAC
>JAUBNY010000160.1:599858-612971 GCA_032275445.1 Crypturellus soui | reverse complement strand
ATTTTTCATGTAGTGAAATGGTCAGTGGCTCTCACAGAAATCAGTATGATATTGATACATTCAAAACGTGCTTGCAATTATACATAAATACACAAATCTAATATTAAATCAAGGAAATGTGGTCTCTAACTCTATTCATAGTTGTGATACTTATCTGCTAGGCCACTTGAGTCTGTTCTTTGCTGAAAGTTGAATAGGTCACACATTAACATATACACTGGCCATTAACATCAAGGGAAAGATTGTGTTGCCTTGGACTACATGAAATTAAGTCACAGCTTCTGTCTGTCCTTGGGCCCTAAGCTCCTCACCACCATAATAGCCACTGTACAAAAACGGAATGAGAGAAAAAAAAATCTCCAAAATCAAGCTCTTTTTATTTATATGCCCTGTGAAGATACAGGTACAGTAGTTGGTGATACCACTAAATCAGTTAAGAGCTACTCAAAAAGGAGAATGTCTGGCTATTTTCATCCCTTGCTTGCATTGACACTACCCTTGGATGGTCCCAATGGCAAGCCAGGGATTTAGACTGGCAAAAGGGCATCCACATTTCCTTGTGCGGTTACTTCTCGGAGGGGGTAAGCTCCTACAACGGGCTGAATGCAGTGACTGCAGAGCAGTCTCAGCTGGAGAGCAGCAGCAGGAGCTTGCAGCCTTGGGCACAGACATAGGGAGCTCCATCACCTCCTTCTGTGGAAAACAGCTTCTAGACCATCTTAAAAGAATGCTGCAGGTCTGCAGTCTTGCCTGCAATGTATTTGCTTCATTTTATTACATTCCAGGTTCTTACTCTGTGATCAGACAACATGTGATCAGGTTATTTAAAGCGTGAAAAGCTTTGCTTGCATGTGTCTGCATGTTTTTTTAAGCTCTTCACAAAATTAGAGACCTACTGGAAACAAGAAGCAACAGAACAGCAGCAAGGAGATGAAGGGAAATGTCTTTTAGCAATGAATTTCAATCCAAATTACATTTAATATCATATAGACTTCGGCATCTTTGCCATCCTGGGTATAATCAGCAAGATGTCCCATATGAAATATTATAGTGATCTAGTCTTTCAAATATTCACATAAGTACTCTTTATTCATGTAAACCTTAACCACATTAACCACATGAGTAATTACTTTAAGGCTATAATGGAAATACGTTTTTTTTTTAGTAACCATCTGCAAGGGAAAGCACATAATATTTCAGCAGATTATCAATCTGCTTCATCCTTTTGCCGGAGTGATTAGTCAATATTCTGTACCACAGTATTTAAACAAATATGTGGGGGGTGGGGAGCAGTAATTGATATCAGGAAGATAAATAAAATCAGTGGTTTGAGTGTACCATTTCCCAAATTTGGCCACTGTACTACTGTTAAGTGACCTGGGAAAAAAGTGAGTTTTTCTTTTCTTCACAGGCTATTTGCTTTGTTCATGCAGATTGACATGGAAAACAACTGTACAATATCCCTCTATACTTCAGCAATTTCAGTATGTCGCATCAGTCTTAGTGTCACTGCAGATAGGAAGCATACAAATTAACTTGCAAAATCTCAGTCTCACACACACACAGTATTGCATTTTTTCAATAGTTTAATAAGTATTAGCTGCCACATCTAAGCAATCAAAATCTTATGAAACCACAACTCAACCAAGATTTAAAAGCTTTCCCTTTAAAAGCCAGATAAAGATGTACAAAAAGAAATATATTGACTAGCTCCTTCACTCGATTAATTTCAATTTCCTTCTTTTATATATCCACCCTACGGCAAGTAAGGAAGAAACAGAATTTAATTTAATCAAACTCTACAACCGCCAGTGTTGATATGGCTGCAGTTGTGATAATCTAAGAATATAAGAAATATGAAGTTTTTGTTAGAGGTCAATTTTTTTATTAGACCATCCATTACTGCAAGCAGGAAAAAGCAGAGAAGCTTTTGGGCATACAGGCTGCAGGTCAGCCTGCATGAGCAGAAAACATGGGACACCTTCAGTTTTGCTTCACAGGACAGATGGAGAACTGGCACCACAGACGTCAGAAAAAGCAGAGGTGTCTCCCCACACTAGTCATAATCTTATTGCCTCTGGCATGCAGTGAGCTACTGAATCCCCAAAAAAGCACAAGTATGTTTGCATTGGCATGAACTTTAACTGAAGATAACCCTTAAATATCTGATACAAAACCCTTTGAATCCAATGACTTGGAGCTGATCAGCTATTTTACTTTATCAATCATAGTTGCACCTGGATTTGCATCTTAGATATGTATTTTGATGACTGTATATACAGCATCTGTTACAGTGATGGACTGAATGATGACATATATTCCAGCTATGTGACTGAAAAATATGATGAAATATGATTAGTAAATCACGTTTTAAGCTGTCATTAGAACTGTCATTTTAATGAGTGGCTCTTTTGCTAAGAAATCAGTACTGAAGAGATGTAAATATATGTAGATTCCAGTCAAATCTGGATACATTAAATCAAAAACTTAGCATCCTGAGAAGACACAAGAAATAACTGTTTCCACATTTTTTTTGTCTTAAAAATATATCTGAAAATTTTCAAGCATATTTAAAGGATGTTTAGGTTTTTTTCAAAACAAAACAAAATATTTAAATCAATCTTGAAAAAAAAAACACCTTTTGTCTTTTTTTCCTGTTTGGCCAGTGAACTGAAAAATCAATTACAGCCACAGCAGTAATTCCTGTGTCCTCAATGGTGACAATGAGGCATGTTGTGGTTGTGGTGCACCTCAGGAAGGACACTCATGCTGCTTTATTTTCCAGATGACATGTGGAGAATCACTGTAGAACCAGCAGGAAAAAAAATGATAATCTTGTCTTGTCTTACTCCATGCTATTACTACATTTTACATGACTGCTTAAGTATTTGCTTAGTTATTTATTCCACTCATGTCATGTGTATTCAAAACATTTACGTAATTTAAACCTAGAGTAAAGTTCAAGTCAAATATCAAATTTTCCTTTTGAAAGGAAAATTTTGTCCATAGACAAAAGCTGTTCTTTAAATCTCTTGATCACTACATTTCCACATGCCTAAAACTGAGCATGTGACAAGTACCCTCACTTTAGCATGGCAGTGTTACAGAAGGAAAAATATCCATTCTTCCACTGAAAGGCAGGAAACCTGCTCTAAATTAGATTTAGCTTTGGCCAGGCCCCTGACTGGGTAGAGGCCCACCAATTAGACCTGAACATGTTGGAAACCCACCAAGATGAGACAACCCACACAACTCTCTCCCCAGAGAGAGGGTATAGACCTATCTACGGGATGTAGGCAGAGCAGTGCTTGGAGACTGTGTAAAATTTATTGTTGGTAGTTTAAGGGAGTTGTGGGAATGTATGAGATTCTTTATGGGATGTTTACTGGAAGCATAAAGCATTGGGAAAGGGAGGGAAGCTTAGGGAGCAAAAAGTGTCAGAAAATAAAAGCAAAAAGATAAAAGAGATTGGTCAAGTGTAAACTGGGACTGCTCAGTACACCTGCCTGGCTGAGCCCTGTGCTTGATCCCTGGAAGCTATATTCTCATTAGATCCTATTTCTAGCTGACTTTTGTGTGTGTGTTTACTCTCTATTCCGAGAGGATTTGCATGAATACGAAGCTGGACTAGTTAGCATAAATGAACAGATCTGATTGCCAGCATCTGGAGTGGAGCCACAAACCTAAGGCTCAGTGATTCAGTGAATACAGCTGGGAGGCTGCACATCTGGGACCAGCTGCCAGTTAAGGTGAGAGTTTTAGACCAGCTACTGGAGTGACACTGGAGTGGAGAGCTACTGGAGTTTACATACTGTGCCTATGTACATATATCTGCATCCCTCCCCACTAGCAAACTTCAGTGCTGCAGAGAGGGCACCGGCTTGTGCCATAGTGCCGCTTGCCATGTCTGTGTGACCGATGGGAATGCTAATGCCAAGAAAGGCTCTGTGTGTTGTCTGCAATGACCTGTGGGGATTGCCACTTGGCTACTAAGTCCATGAATGTCTGTGCCTATGTGTTTGTTCATTTATACATGTTTATAAAGCACAAGTGCTCAACATCACTGTTGGCAGGACCTGGTGTAAGAGACTGTTATGGATTGTGTTTGTCTCGACACCATTTACCTGAACAATGCCCTGGTATCTGGTCTCTGGGAAGACCAGCTCCAGACCCAAAGAAAGACATTTTCTCTCTCCATTTATACTTCTTAACTCCGGTATCTTGTCTCTGGGAAGACTGTAATATCAGTATCTACCTGGCCTAGGCATGCTGTCTCTCGGAAGATCAGCTCAAGACCTGACTCAGCAGTGCCCACCAGAGCAGCTCACATTCCAATTGTGTGAAGAGGAACATCAACGCACCCCATGCGTATGACACAAACAACATGTACCAGAAAACTTCAAGAAAGTGGGAGGACTCTTTGAGAAGGGGGATGTAAAAGGAGCACGTATTCCCCCCGCCCCAACGGAGTGCAGAACATCACCTGCACCAGCATGCATGGCCTTCTGTCCATGAACATCACCTGCACCGAAGCAGAGCCAGCAACACCTAGCCGGACTGGTGGCGGTGGTGGTAACTATAATCTTGTTGCATCTCTCCCGCTGACTTGCTTATCTTTCTTTCCTTTTCCCTTCTTTTTCTCCCTGTCCTATTTGTGCCTATGAGAATAAAGCTAACAGGCTATATGGCATTTCACCCCATTTGTGTCTTAATCTTGCTCTTGGGATCATATTGAAACCTCCCCCAAAACTGGATGGGGACACCGGGGGATAGGGAGCCACAGCTGCCTCACATCTACTCAGTTACTGGATTCTGCAAGATCTAGCAGCATTAGAAACCTTCTGGAAAGAGGAAATAAGACAGAGACATTTGGCAAAACAACCTTCAGCCTTTGCTCCTAAGAAATGTACACAGACTGTCAGGAAAATCCTCTCCCATTAGGAGGGTTACCTGCTAGATCAGCAGATCAATAGGTGAAGAGAGGGAACACACTGAAGCACAGCAGCAAGTCAGGCAGGTGAGCTACACTGCTTGATCAGAAAGCTTTTCCCATGCTATAGACTGTGCAGACCTCATTTTTGCTTGATTTGGAGAGTGCAGTGATGTGGGCAATTCCCTGGGGCTTTGACATGTTATTCATTGCATTCACATTTCCATACCTTGCATAGCTGCTAGAGCTGTTAAAAGTTGGTTGGTCACCTTGGGCAGTTAAAAAGTCAAAACAGACAGAAGGCACATGATAGTCTGCCTATACCTGTGGAGAATGAGTTCCATTAATTTTACTTAAAAGTACAGCATTGCTATTCAGTTCTCTCTTCTATTGGGACTTGTATCCTGGGAGAGGTTCTCAGGTGAATTGTTAAATAACAGAGCTGATTGCTTGGATAGATTATTTTCGTACTGCCACCTGTAGGTAATACACGCACAAAAGATCCTGCTAAATGCCGCCTCTACCAGCCTTCTTGGATTCAGTGTGGTGTTTTCTCTCCTGAGAGACCCGTTCTGAAATTACAAGAGTAATTCTTGATAAGTATTTATCCTGCAGATGTTACCCTAACTCCTCTCCTAGGGCTGCCTCTACCATGCAATTAACCCACTTAGTCCCGTTGGATGGAGAATGGTAAGCAGAGTTCAAATGACAACACCTTGCTGACAGCATCTCTGGTAGCCTTTAAAAACAGAGCTAATGAATGGCTTGCCACAGTCACATTGCCAAGCATACTTTTCTGCACAGTGCCAAAGAAAAATCTCATCCATCAGCTTGTCTGCCAGCCCCCAGTTATAGCCATCTGTGTGGGAAGACTTTCTCCCTTTTGGAAAAAAATCAAGGAAAACTACAATGTAAGCCTTCCCCTTGAGAAGAGCTCACTAATGACCCACTGCGATCAAGCCTTATATATCCCCACGGCACCATGTGTGCACTGAAAGGGACTGCAGGATTGAGTTATATCCCCTGAATGAGAAAAAAACCTTACCCAATAGCACAAGAAGCTGGCGTGGCCCCAGCTGGGCACACAACCTTTACAAACATAAAGTCACAGATGGAGTACTTCATGCAGGATCTCTTGGACCTGGAGAGCTTGGAGCCATCTGACTATCCTCATGGCCTTGCTGAGGCTAATTTTATTCAATCAGTCTTTTGGCAGGAGTAAGCCACTTACACAGAAAAGCTTATCTCCTCTCTAACTAAAGTCAGGGTCTTGTAGCAAGACATTAATGGTGAAGTTTTAACTAAAGGTACAGGAGCTCAAAAGAGAATTAATTTTCAGGTAGCCTGAATGACAATTTCCCGTTTTTCAAATGATCCCCCCTTAGCGAGCAGTGTTTCCCTCCCTGGGTCCCACTTTCAATTTTGAAAGCTGATGATTGCCCCCTTACACAACCACAAAAGAGCCAGAGGTGAGATTTAGGAGAAGGAAAGGCAGCAGTCACCTCACCTGGGACCCTGCAGATCGCATGTCCACCCAGAGACCAACAGCACAGAAAAGGCACTTGCACATTTCCCCCTCCCTCTCATCACACTGCATGCTCCCGTACGGACCAGAAACCCACTGGTTTTGTGAAGGCTTCCTTTGTTTTTTTTCTGAGCGGCTGTAGACTGACAACAGACAAGCCCATGCAGAAGTGGCTTCAACAGCCAGGGTGAGACACAGCCTATAAATACTACATGAAGTCAAAAGCCCCAATATTTCCAAGGTTGTTATCAAACATGTTAAGCAAACGATACAGTAAAGTGTGCAGGCATTTTGCAAATTAACAGTCTGAGGTTTGAGATTGCTAATTATATGATTTTACAGAGCAAAAAAGACCAATCCAGCTCTCAGGCAATCAAAAGAACATTTGGCACAAAGACTTTTTATTCTCTCTTATTCTCTCTATGGGCCTTCTGCCAAATATTTTAACTCAGCAAGAAGCAGTAGCACATGTCTCTGAGCAGTCTTCAGCATGAGATAGACTACAAAAAAATCCACACTTTTTCCCTCTGTTTCAGTGCTTCAGAAGTTTGTAGTTTACACAGTTTACAGGAAATATGTTTCCCCTGTTTCCTTAGATGATTCTCATCATCAATCTCCAGCTGACCCAAATTGTTTCAGGGCACATTTTACTAGATGATGACAAATTAACGTGATTTCAGTCATGCATCAGAAATGAAAAAAAAAAAAGCTTTTCTCCACCCTCATGTAGCTGAATGTAACCGAATGAAACCCTGGCACATACCCCTCACACCTCAGTAGACTAAGGGAGTCTAGTGAGTAACTAGGGAAGGGCAGCTGTGGTTTACAATATAAAATATACAATAGGGACCCTGTGCTTTTTTTTTTTTTTTTTTCATGTCAACACACAACTAGTTGCTTACTCATTATCTTTTTTCCACAGTTAAGGTATTTAGATAATAGATCTCAGCATTTGAAGTTTAATTCACATTTAAGGATCTGAGTATTACCAGAAATTTGAGTACCATTTTAATTCCCTTTCCTTTTATAAAAGATGGTTTGCACCTTTTGTTAACCCTCCTCTAAGATTCTCCAAGGTTGGAAGATCAATAGTCCCCCAAATTTATTTTGCATCTCTCTAGTAAATTCCAGGAGAAGAAAAGGAAGAAAAAGAAAGTAGCATCTTTCAAAGTCATCAGCACAAAGACTTTTTTTCTAAGGATGTACCTGGACATCATCTGTTTAAGCAGGCGACATCTGTATCGAAGAACAATTAAGCTCATTAAATGTAGAATACAATCTGTGTCAGAGGCACTTTGGGACTTTAGTGATGACCTTATACAATCCACTCAGTGAGGTCAACCTGGACATCTGAAAATCCTACTAACTTCATGATTCTGTAGAATTCTTCAAAACATAAAATTCATAATACAGACCCATAGAACATCTGTCTTTTATACAGAAAAGCAGAAAAAATCTTTTTATTTTTATTTTTTGTTACTTGTTTGCTTGCTTGTTTTGCATAGGCAGAGCTTTAGTCAATGCATCATTTTTTTTCCTTTAGGGTTTGTTTTGGCTTTGTTTTGCTTTGCCTCATCTATTTCATATCTAAGTAGAATGATACATCTGAACTAATTTAAAGCTTCTTTAATGCATTTTCCAGTACATCATATACCATTTTTGCAGCTCTCTAATGCATTTCCACTTAGTCTGTCAATTAAACCAAAATATCAAATATCTGCCTCGAAATAGGCCTCCCATGAACTGCAAGTGCATGTATGCATACCTGCCTTGATAAAAACTATATTAACACTTTCTTCTTCTTGTCCTATCCTGCCTCTAACCTCTAGGACTTCCCCACAGTACTTCAGACATCCCCAAATGTGTTAAGAAAAACTTTGTAGGACATCCCAGTGCACAGTTCACCATCTGAAAGAAAGATCTTAAAATTAAGTTTCAGCCTCTTTCTGTCAAGCCCCAGGCAAGCTCTTTGAAGTGCAGAGTCAGGGGAGGAACTTAACTCAGGCCTTTAAAAAAAAAACTGCTAACAAGGCACATGTCTAGTCCTGTGAAATCCCCTCTTTTAGAACGAGCTCCCCTGCCACCACCTTCCGTCTACATTATTGATTCCATATAAATAGCAAGTCTCTAAGCCATAGGCATGATGAATCAATAAGTATCTGTAGACAGAGTCTATGAACTGGATGGCCTGGGAAGAAACTGGCTATTCTTCAAGAAGAAGAAAAAGCAAGCTCTTTTCAACAGGCAAAATACAAGTAGAGAAACTGTCAGGAGAACCATTCAGGGATGTGCAATGAAGAGTATTTTTGCTCAAGGATCTGTAGTGTATAGTATTTTCAGATATCTCTACTTGCTGAACTGGTATATTTTAAGGACTGGTATATTTTAAGGCTCCTAGCAGACTCCTTGGCACTTGTTTCTGAAGGAAACCAGGTTAATAAAAGCTGTTGATTGATAGAAAAAAGTATCTCATTGCTATTCAAAGTCAGAAACTGCAAAAAAAAATCACAAGGACTCTGTAAGCCCATTTTACAAAAATTATCAGGTAGTGAAAGTGTCTTAAGTAATCCACACCTTCAAGGGAAACCTATTAAAAACTAAGATATAGAGAAAGAAATTATAATTGTACAGTTTTGGGGTTTTTGTTTTTTTTACAGAATGACATTGCTTCATACATGTTATTTTACTCTCTATTTCTACAGCATCTCATACATTGCACCTAGAGACCCTGTCAAGCTGAGATGAACGCGAAAGGCCAGCCCGTGCCTCCCCCTGCTCTTCCAAAGAATAAGCTGGGTTATCATGTGTGTCCAGGCAGCTGCTGTGGTGCCAATACAGAAAGCACAGGATGAAGGCACCACCTTCAAGTCAGGCAAACTTCAACTTCCCTCACCAGATCCAGATCCTGCAGTTCCACCTCTGCCACGTTACCCACCATCCTGGATACAGGGCATCTCACAGGACCCAGTGCGATGCAAAGACTGGAAACGAGGAAACCTCCAAGGTGTCAGTCACGGGCTGCTTCTGGCAAAGGGAGGGACTAAAAAAGGTGCCTGTACTCCTCTCATATAATTTTACCACTATACAGAAATGAGGGGAAAAATGAGAGGGGTGGACCCTAAGGTAGTAAGTTTTAAAATTCTAAGGAAAACAAAATGGTCAAATTTTGATTCAAAGATTGCTAATTAGAATTTACAAGGAAGCGCTTACTTAATGTATAAGCAAATTACCATTTGCACATAAAATGCTAGTTTCTGTATATTAACTCTACACATTTATATAGTTCCGTGTCTTTGATTTTTTTGGTATTTTAATATAGGATTTTCACCATAAAGGTCAATATTAGAAACTCAAAACTTCAAGTCTCAGATCACTTTGAAAAGTTTGAAGTTGATTTGAATAACTGGAAGAGCAGTAGTTCAGGAGGTAGTTACCATCTATTGGCTAGTTAACTCTTTCAAAGGCCTGAGTATGAAGCTGAAAGTCATGTATGGTACATGTAGTACAGCACATATGTCTTACACTGCCTAATAACATGTCATAAATGACAACAGAAGAGTTGGTCATTGATAAATATTCATAACCTTTTTTCAAGGTGAGATCAAGCTGCTATGGAGAACTAACTGATTATCCATAGTTTCTTAGACATACTCATACTGACTCACAGGCAGTATTTTTACTGCTTTAGTTCTTATATCCACATCAGAAAAAAAAAAACAGATGAGTGCTAAACAACTGCTCTGGTCTATAGCACTGATGTATGTTCTGAAAGGAGCCAAGCACAACCTTCCAGAGCGTGGGGAAGACTGTCACAAAACAAGAACTGCCTTCCCCTCTGACTCATCATCTTAAGAAACTGAGCAGTAAGGGATGCACTGTAGGATTTGACAGAACACCATCCATGAGATACCTTGTCTGATCGCATGCACAAATCTAGCGGGAGTTTTATCTTCGCTGGGGTCACAAGTCAATGAAATCTTGAGAATAATCTTAGCACATATCCTCCAGGTGCTTCTGCAGTTAGCAGAGCATTGTAGAAGGAAATAAAAAGATAGGGAGATCAGAAACTGCATATGCAGCCAGAAAGAGCTAACCTTTCCAGGCTCCTGTGGGACAGCCCTGCTACAGCAGCTATTCCTTTATGTCAAAGTACTGCACTGCCTACAAGTTGAATTACACCTGGGAGCTCCTTCTGAGGAGCAAAACCCACAACACTGAAGAAAATCTGGGCACTGTGACTTATCTGTTATTTCACACGGAATTACTCCAATATTTATGATTAGTGACTGCTCTTCATTTGGATGATTAGTTTTGTAAATAGGCTGCATAATATGGAAATTAGCCAATTACTTCTGATATGCTATATCACCTCTTCAAGGCAGAGGCATGCTCAGTCACAGTTCCTTCCCACACGGGCATTTTTAGGGTCTAATAACACACATATTACATGAACATGAATGAACAGACACCAAATTTGTCACTAGCATGAGTCAGGCTCAGACCATTAAAAACAATGTACAGCAGCCTCTGCAAACCTGCAAAAACACTATTAGAGTTTAATCCCTGCTTATTTTTGTCCGGTATTATATATATATGCATATATAACTATGTATACAATCACAGGCACGTAAGAAAGTGCAGAAGGAGTCTAAACTTAAACACATCAATACAACTTATTTTATTCACTTTCTGAATCTATCATTTATTATTTTGCTATAGCATCTACAAGAAAGCAATGTTTCCTCCGTGCTTTACAAAAGCGCACAGAAATGCTTTTGCACTTGTCACCACTGCCAGGATATCTGCAGCTTTGACATCTAATCTCATCAGTCATTCCTGTACAATCAATGCAGAGGCAGAGAGAGAAGCACTCCCAGAAGGTAATACAGCCCACCAGTGTTGGTCACCTGTTTTGGGACAGGCAGAATTATCCTCGGCTCATGGTCTTCTCTTGAGTTTACAAGGAGAATAGATGACTCATTACAGCTAACTTTGGGCAAGGAAGACTGGATCTGAGGGACCTGGGCTTGATCTGTGATGAAACAAACCCCGAAAAGGCAGGGTTATATCAGCAGAGACGTGAATTTGCTCTTCACTTAGTCTCTGGTCGGTCATTTCTTTTGGGAGCTTGACCCCATGAGAATGCAGTGTTGCGACAATACTGAACCATGTCTAAGGGGTCACTGCTATCTATATGACCATTTATGCGCCAGGGGTATGTGCCACTGAGAGGACTCAGGATTTAAAATACAACAGTATTTAGTAGACAATTCACTTATTTAAGAGACACAGAAAGGGTCCCAAATGTTGAAATCTCATGTTTCCCATCTCAACTCTTTAATTATTCTTTCTAAGCACAAAACTAATTTTTTCATAAAGTACAAAAGAAATAGCAAATATAAAAACTTAATTAAAACTGTTGAGATTTCTGCCTGCAGATAATCACAGTTATGAGAAATTGAATGATATTTTATAACTTAAAACTACTTTTCTACAGGATACAATGACTATATTTAGGATGAGCCATAATTTGGTCATTTCTAATTATTTTTTAGTGTCAGTCATAATGCTGTTTAAGTGTAGACTATTGTATTCCTAGCACCAAACAGAAGAGCAAATTACATTAAACTCACTCCCACAGATCCGTTCAGGCAGTAGAACAGATTTTATTGGAAAGCTTCTCTCGGTAGCCAAAATCAGGCTGAAAAGTGAGTTTATTTTTACTTTTTTGTTTGTTTGTTTTACATTCTACTGATGTTTAACTCAGGAGTAAATTCTCATGGTGATTTTAAATGTGAGTTCTTCACAGGAATTACTGTATATAGAGGTTAAATAACAATAATTAGATTGAGTTATGTGTGAAGGGAGAGATGAGAACTAAACTTGAGGAAGGAATTTGTTTAAACAAACTCATTATTTTTAGAAGCACTTTCAGCATTTGCTGTCAATAGTACCCAACCAATTACCATTCCATATTTCAAAAAGAGAAACACTAATAAAGAGGATAAAATTTGGCCTATCATGAAATAAAACACATGAACTAGAAATAATAAGAGTATGATTTAAAAAGATCATTTGCACATTCCCTCCAGACTATTGTAATTGAGTTTTCCTCTAACTTTCTTCTATAAACTCAAAATTTAAACAGACATAAATCATTAATATTCTATTAAAGGCAATCTTAATCCAAAATAATCAAAAAAAATGTGTTTTGCTATGTCCAAAAATAGCTGACTGACTCTGAACATTTCTTTGGCACTTTTATAACTAAAGAACATCTGTTCTAGAATATGGCATTTTTACAGGCAATAATATGCACTGGTCCTTCTGGTATTTATTTTTTGAAAGAAAATTAAAAATGACACCTAAGAATTTTTTTTTCATTTTCTCTAAAATCTAGGGTTTATTTTAGGTTTGTAAAGTGCACTGTACCTATTTAACCTTTGACAGATGAATACATCAGTATTTTCCCTCTGCCTAAACTGTTTTCAGAGTAAATCCAGGGAAAAGAAAAAAAAAAAATGACAGTAATGCAATGGAAAGAGGATAGGAAATATGACCTTACATCACTTAGCAGAAAACCAAATATCCAAGTTTTACAATGCAAAACAAAAACTGGATAGTCAAGAAAGACATGAGATAAGACTGGTTAGCACTG
>JAUBNY010000160.1:565194-599758 GCA_032275445.1 Crypturellus soui | reverse complement strand
CTTCATATGCACAGTGTGCCACAGGGTGACAAGATGGCACAGTATTACCCTTCCTCCTTCCTTCTAAGCTTATATATTCTCTCAGATATAGTTATATTTGCTCTTAATATCTCTGGCAGATGTTCTAGGGTGAATGATGCAATTAAGAATCCAAATTTCCCATTTCCTCTAGATGCCTTATTTTCTCAATATTCACTCATTCAAAATATATTTACTTTTCACTCTATGGTGCCTAGCATTTAGCACACCTTCTGGGTTCCGTTTCACAAAGCTGCGGCAGTTAATCTGACACATGCCACTGCATCTGAAATAGATAAAAGTTTTGCCCTTGTAGTCTATTAGCAGTAAATGTACATAGTGTGAGCAAATCAAGCAAAGGTTTGAATAAAAATTTAACCTTAAAATCCTTGCATTTTGTTGCTCAGAACTACGATATCATCTGGTTTCTTTCTAATTTATATTTGGATTTTCTTAGCTGGACAGCTCACTGAATGAATCTGATGCTGTTTTCAGTCTTTTCTATGAGTCACTCTTTTCACTGAGGCTTAAATGATCTGTCCTTGCTCCCCTCTCTTATATATAGACCTACCCCATGCAACTCAGACAGCCTCCTGTGAGCCCCAGCTCTCATCCTGCACCTATTCCTGGAGCACAGACTCAGCTGAACCAGTTTGAATAACTCGGACCTGAAAAATCCCTTGGAACAATGTGCACATGATCAGTGATGGTCTTAAGAGAAACTTTTTCAGGTATAGCCTTTCTGCAGCTCTGCATCTCCCCGAATATCCTACGCATTCAGCTTTATGCTTCAGTCATTCAAGGACACTTGATATTGAAGCCAGAAGCACTTTGCAAAAGGAATCCTAAGTCTATTGCAGTTACTTGAGAACAATTTGAGTACAAGAGTTATACAAATCTATGGGGAAAAAAAGAACAAGACAGACTTGGCAGCTCCTGCCTCAGCCTCCTCATTGCTACAGAGAGAATTCTTGCTCTGCCTTCTGTAAAAGAAGACTATACAAACCAGGCTGCTTTTTTTTTATGATTTTCCTACCTTCTGTCATAACTCCGAAACCAGTCTACCTTCTCCATTAGATACTCCATAGCTTCATTCCTGTCTATGTGAAGTGAGTTTTTCTTGGTCACAGTCATCTCTTTTTCAAAGAGTATTTCCATTCTTTAATTCAGGTAAGAATCCACATTACATACTTTGGGAAATCTGAGATGTAGTTCAGATCTGAGGTGCCTTAATTCCCATTCTGTGAAATAAAGGAGTTCTGAAGGGTGTTTCAGAGCACCCAAGTGAGATGCCTATGCCAGGTGTTGTAAAAAATCCCTTGAGTCTTCAGTTATGCTTGAGAAGCGCCCAGTATTTTGTAAAGTTCCCAGAAAAAAAACAAAAAGCATTTTAAAATGCTGAAAAGATTCACAACAAGCTATTTCATCAGTGATGACTTTACATTTCTCTCTTTCCTCCAAGTCCCCCATATCTTTGCATGCATATGCCTATATCTGCATGCATAGAGGCAGGCAGTCCTGGGGCTGTTGGCTTGTGCAGCTTGGGCTCAGACTTTGCCTCCCCTGATTTTCAGAACAGATACGACCTATTCATGAATCTCCGCTACAATGATGATTGTCTCAGGAAGCATTAAAATGCTGAAACTGCCCTCCCCCTGCAGCCACAGAGGTAATTAAAAGCTTTGGTTCAGGAAGAAACCTTATAAATCATAACCCAAAAGCACCTACAGGACCATTCCCCTTTCTACTATTTCCCAAAAGGGCTGTCTTTTTCAGAACATGTCTTTGGCACTCCACAAAGGGGCAAGGGGCTGGGGAAGGTGCACAGGCGCTTGTAGCAACCCCATCAGCACAGCGTGCTGCAGCACCCGGCTTCATGAGGGAGGCATCCAAGCCATTAACGAATGCTCCTCTTCCTTCTTCTCTTCTAACATTGATCTCTTTCCTTTTCTACTTTAAGGAAAGGCTGATTTGAGACATTATCAATGACATCATACATATTTAGGCAAATGATATAGTGTGTATATAGTATAACCGTCAGCCTAGAGAAATAATATTTTCAGTCTGGAAATGCAAACAACATGAATTCCAATAATAATTAATATTAATTCAATTTAATGTTCCATATGAATTTATCATGAAATAAGATAAGGAAACAATAGGAACAATTCTGATCATCATTTTCAAGAAAGTGGTGCCATTAAAACAGGACTAATTAAATGAGGACAACTACCTAGGGGTCTGAAAATCTTTTCATATTATTTTTATGGGTTTATTCAAAATTGTGTCATCCTGACATAAGTACCTTCTTTTCTAATGTTTAAGAATGAAGGAGTCTAATTGAATGTATTATTCAAACACATAACAAACTAACAGCAAAAATTTTAAACCAAAAATTATGAAATTGGAAAATCAGATCTTATTCCAAAATCAGAGACCTGCCAATATGTTTAGTCATGCTGAGAAGAAGCAATGACAGGACAAACACAGCACCATGCTTTATCAGGTCTAACATCTTATAAATATTTTTGAACAAAAACAAGGGAAAGGTCAATCTTCCAAAATGGATATCAGCTAAAGAATTTAATATTATTGACTGGTGAGCTAATTCAGTATGGGAAAATAACATTACTAATAATTGAAAGCACTGAAAAATGTTAAAAATCTGGCATTTCTACCTGTAAACTAAGAATATAGCTTTTACAGGATTATAATCTTTTACATCATCACAATGTTCACTGCAAAATAAATTCTGAATGTATAAGGAAGAGGTCATTTTATTGGAACAGGTCCTTTTATGAATACATTTGGATTACAGGATCAGGGCAAAATAAAGAATATTTATGCATTTCTTTTTTATTTGTCCAAGAAAAACCTCAAGAAACTATAATTCTTGACAAACAAATATTTTTAATTGATCAGCATATAGGAAAATGCTTGGTGTCCTATTGTAACTCTCCATCTTTTCTCTCCATGGCTGCTTCCAGACAGCAAGTTTAGTGGTGGCAATGGCAATAGGTGTGCGAAATACCAAGCCAGCCACTTACTCTGATGGAGCAAGGCAGAGGATAGGCAGGACTCTGCTCTTCTCTTGGTTTTACACGTCCCACTGAACCATCGTGGCTAAGGGGCATCTTGGCAATAGAAGAGAATATATATTTTTTATAGCCTGGCAGAAGGCCAAAAAGTTATCTACTGAATGCTAACAGATAATGTATTAACATCTTAGATTGCAGTGGCAGATACTGATATGAAAGTGTTTGACTGACTGTGTTTCAAATTATCTTCAAGCAAATGGCAATTTTGGGATCAGGTTCTGATCCTGATATAACTGAAACTTTCAATTAATGCTGAAGCTAGATAACAACATCTAATAGCTTTCTTACCCATGCCTGGTAAAATGACTATCATATTCCTTTGTTTCTATATTTAAACATTAATTACACCCAGAATTAAGTTTGTGAAAGCTGCAGACAAAGCGTTCTCGTTGAAGAGAATCTATCTCTGGGACAAACTTTTGCAAGAGATAAGATTATCCATGTTGAAACACATGCAGCAAGTATGACAAAAGGTTTTGAAAAACAGAACTGGCAGAACAACAGGAGCAGAATGGATCTAATATTTTAATAGACCCCACAGAGTTCTGCGAGCCTCACCTGGTACCTCCTAAAGTATCCCCACACCTTTCTCTGCTTGTTTGCAACTTCCTTCATCTCAGTGTTAGATGATTTTCTCCTACCAGTCAAGAACTTGGAAATGGGCAGACTGACTTGTACGCACCTTGAGCATCCAGCAGATAGATGTTGGACAGATAAAATTTACCCATGGGATTTTACATAATGTTATGGTAAAGACACTTAAAAAAAACCTCAAATTGATGAAGCAGTAGTACTGGTGCTGCAAACCTTTTATATTAGAGCACGTTTGGAAGTGGGAGATTCATTTTCGATGCCTGCTTCAGCTCAGAGAGGTTCAAAATGCATTTCTTCCTCCCAGGAGGACTCCTTCAAGGATGAAGTCAAATCAGAGGGAGTCTATAGTTATCTAGTAGTTAAACTAAAAAAAAAAACTAAAGTAGTTGGAAGGAAAGATTTCCTTGATTTGGTTTCTGTTTCTCTCTGCACAAAGAACTAATTATTGTTTTTAACATTCTAAAAAAATTCTAAAAAAAATTCTAAAGAAAAAAAGACAAAGGTACTAGCAAAACTTCAGCAGAACTTTGAATCCAAAGTCATTATTATATAAACTGTACAAAAGCATATCTTAAAACAGAGAAAGCTCAGTAGTACAGAACAAAGCTGAACAGATATAAAAGAACTTGTAAACAAATCTGCCCTCTGTGAGCATATGGGATGGTCTCTTCCAGGCAAGGCTGCCCTCAGACCAGAAACCCCAGGCACTTCACCTCTGGCTTCTTAAGACCCCCTTTCCTTCCATCACTTCCTAAGCTCGGCTTTTTCTCTGATCATTGATCTTCACAGCAGTTTCTCCGTCTTTGCTCTTGCTGTAGGCTTCTTGCAAGATGGTCTCTCTCCCTTTCTACCTGAGCAAACATGCCCTCAGGAGGCTTTCTCCCAGCCCGCTCAAGATGGTTTCATTTGGACTGCAGTAGCAGTCAGCATGAGGCAAACAATCATTCTTCCACTCTGCTGCTTCAGATTTAAAATATCCAGCAAACAGCAAATCAGGAAGACAAATAATCAGAACTATTCATCAGCCCTGAGAAGCTTCTGCACTTAGGTATCATCTTTATTAAACTTCTAAGGTACATTTATCCATGCTTGTAAGGTACAAGAGATACTTCTGATGATAAGGTTTTGCCCAGGGAGTACAAACTGGCACTAGATGTTAAAAAATATCTGTGCTGAACATGGAAGCACATGCATAATAATAGGGGTGCCCATAAGTGACTAGATGAATGTCAGTCAGAGGGTAACGATAATAAGGTAAGTTTGGCTAGGAGAAAATTCAAACGATCAACTATTTTAAAGCCCAGTTCACTCCCCTGACAGTTTTCAAATCATTCCACAAGGTGCACTGCTGCTCTGGTGTCGCGAAAGAGCAATAGGATGGCAGAACTAAGGCATTAAGCCACCTAAGCAGCTCTTCCAGGGAGTTTTGCCCCTTGTGCATCAAGCATGTAGGAGGGCTCAGAGGGAATACACACAAGCCATTACCATTCCTTTTAACAAAGTGCTGTATTAACTGTCCTCAGAACAAATCAATTCCACAGTCCAGAGGGTCAGATAGAGCTGACCTTATCTCTTACAGGTTTCTTGAAATAATGAGTCCTTCAAAGACGCTTGTAAGATAGGTATTATTTTAACTATATATAGATTAAAATCAGATGCCTAGAGTCGGTAATTATAATTAAACTGCAATTCTAACTCAGTTCCTTGAAGATTTAATTTTTTGGGGCAGTTCATCAGGCCTTCCAGGACTGTCCTGCACATCTTATGTGCACTCTTTTCACAAAACAAAATAAATCTTGTGATCAGAGAGAAAAAATCAACCAGTACTGAAGGTCCAACCAAGTGAAAAAACACCTCATAGCCACTTGAAAACAGGAGCATATTACAGCTACAGCGAGGTTTCTAGGTTCATACCCCCATCCCCACCCCCAGACTCCAGGTGCAGGTGCCTCACTGGCTACGTCCCAGGACACAGCACCGATCTCAGCCGTGTTCCTGCCCCAGCGAGGCAGCTGAGAAAGGCAGATGTACGAAGCAAGGGCTAGGTAAGGGGAAAGAGTAGTAATCTGGCTCTGACCTGTTCTGCTCTTATTTCAGTATGTCTGGAGGGAAAGGCACAAACTGGCCTTATTTATTTCAATGGGGTGGTAATATCAAATACAATCTTTTAAACAGCAGATTTAGATACTAACTCTATCACTGAAAGTAGAAATTTGAGTAGAATTTGAGTGAAATTTCACCACTGTTCATCTGTTCCTTATTCAGATCCTCTTCCTGCAGCAGAGCCTTAGTTGCTCTTTTTTTCATCTGGGCTTCAGAACAGCTGCTCCTCTCTAAGGAGGAACCAAGATTCATTTTCTGCTTATGAATAGTAAGACATTTCCACAAACTTCTATCTAATTTAGTGCAAATGCACTAT
Organism: Crypturellus soui; assembly: GCA_032275445.1. NCBI lineage: Eukaryota > Metazoa > Chordata > Aves > Tinamiformes > Tinamidae > Crypturellus > Crypturellus soui. The sequence goes on along the minus strand of JAUBNY010000160.1, from coordinate 593,629 downwards.
GCAGATATAGAGAAGCAGCAATTCCACACCAATAAAAGCAAACAGCGTTTTTCAAGACTAAATCTTACATCCAGGCCTCCTAGCAGCCATACTCTTGTGGTCTGACATTTGTTATAAAACCTTACACATTAACTGCAATTTCATGAAAACTTTTGTACAGTGTGGCAGGTTAATAAGGAGGATGATTATAATTAAAAAAAAAAGAGTTTTAACTATGTGATCAGTATCAGCTGAATAATTTCATCTTCTGAGTCTCTGCTTATTTAAAAAATAAAAATAGATTATCAAGTTTCATCTAAGTCCAAAATTGACAAAAATTGTCAATTGCTTTATTTATCCACCTGGAACAACTTCTGGTTGAGTAATATTTTTTTATGGAAAACAGACATCCATGATTAGCAGTTATTTTTGTAAAACTGTCTAGGGATTTAAAATTCAATAAAATATTTGTTGTTTGGATCACTGGCACTATGAAAGCCAAAAAAAAAAAAAAAAAAGTCAAAAACAAAAATTGGCAAACAACAACAAAAAAAAATATAATCACAAAAAGCTCAAAAAAATCCTAATTCTGAGAGAGTGTTTAGTTATAGGGTAAGAACTGCATCTCACGCTGGCCCCTTGTCTAAAAAAGATTGCCTATACCTGACTGTCAGTGTATTTTCTTTCTCTGTTCTTTATATCTGAAACCTTAAAAATGGGTTGTGATACAATGTACGCCAAATCAATTCATGTTCCCTATGATAGAAATAGCAAACAAGCAATGATGCTGAACTGATGCCTGCCTGCCATCTCTTTCAGTGAACACTATATATTTGCAAAGGCTTATTTGTTTTCCAAGGGCCAGCGAGGAGGAGCAAGATCAGTCTGATAATAAAATGCCCTTATGGATTTCTTGAAGTAAAAATCTTTCAGTTAGAGCCACCCTTGAGGTAGATCAGTCTTTAGATGCATAACCTTGCAACATCCTTTTGGAGACTGATATTCCATTCTTTATTTGCCTCCTTGTACACAGCTACTGCAGCACAACTGTATCTAGTTCTGCAGGCTGATTCACAGACACACACACCTAGGAGAGACACAATCGCCATCACACCGGAGCCCCCCCAAAACGCTCGAAAAGCAAAATTCCTTTTCCTTTTTAGAAGACAGGATAAAAAGAATACAAACGGGCACACACACACGAACAACACAAGCCAACTCACAAGGGAGAAAAAGTGAGCTCTGCATTTTGTTTTAGGCACTACAAGTGTTTAATCTCTTTTAGTAATTAGATTTTCAGTCCAGTTGATGAATCTGTAACGATCAGCCAAGGAAACAGAAGTGCCTCCTTCTTAACGGAAAGAGAGATGGACTTGCTGAACACCCATCTGACACTAAAAAGAGTTAATCTAAAATTCCAGATGGCAACCTTGGTGGCTGCAGCCTTCAACCTGGACCTCAGAGTCTGGTCCCACGTGCCTTGCCCAGACCTTTGCTTTTCTTGCTACTGACCTGGAATTTCTCATCTGTGACATATCCCTGAAATAACTGCAACAAACCTAGAGATGGTCCTGTCAAAATCAGATGTTTATACCCCTGTTGAAATCTGTCTGAAGAGCAGCATGCTCATTAAGCAATTTTTCACACATTAATGATCATTCCTTTTTTTTTTTTTCTTTCACAATAGCCTTCAGGAAAAGAAAAAGAAGAGAGAAAAAGAAAGGAAAGGCATGGGTGTAAGAATTGGTGCAACTGACGCATAGTATGACTAAGTCAATAGGAAAGTAAAGATTTTTTTAAAAAATGTGGATTATTGATCTATGCAATTGTAAGGGCTCCTTCAAAGTCATTAGAATTTATCATGTCAATATGCTGATAGGAATTTCTGTAAATGAAGATTAATGATTCAAGGGATAATTATCACTGAAGAAACTCTCACTTTTCTCAGTACTTGGAAACTGTATTCAAAGGTGAAGAGTGTCACATTCTTGACCGCACCTTAGCTCCTTTTAGTAGTGTAGAGGGGAGATTTTCTTTGGCACAATGAGAAGTTCATCTCCCAGTGTGATTTGTGCCTTAAAAATCCCCTCCTATATGATGAGTGAGTGCAACTGCTCGGCAGATCTGCTAAAACCACAAACCAAAATCCTCCTTCATATTTTTTATTTCTAAAATAACCTGAGCATGTACAGTAGCTGCTTTTCGAAATTAAACACCCAAGTCATGCTTCTTCTTTTTATTGTTCCCTGCAAGGCTTCTTCATATATTTTTGCTAAAGGCCAGAATAGTTATAATTTAAAGCAAAAGAAGAACCAAAGGTTTTGTTAACCTGTAAGAACGTAAAGCAGTCCCTAGAGCTAGAAAGTTGGTTTTACAGTGGGGCTTGTATGCATATTTTTAATCTAAGACTATCAAATTTAATACTTTTCAAGTTATTTCTGCTCTAAGGCTGGAGCTCAAAATGCCAAGTAATGTCTAGATAATAAATAGTATAGCTCTGCTGGGATTTCCTCTGCATGAATACATCTGGAAAGCTAAAATTGGTGGGGATCATTTGATTCTCAATTATGAAGCATTAATTCCCTCAAAAGTTCTTGGGATTATCATTTTTCATGAAATGAAAAATTAGCGACAGGTTTTAGTCATCAGCCTTTTAAAAAATGAGGCAAGCAGCTTAGCCAAACTGAAATTGGAGTGAGACCCACACAGGTTGGCCAGCCTCTGTGGGTGGGATCAAAATGATTCAGGTATGGGCTTTTTGATTTTTAAGGAAAGATAATTAAAGACAGAAGAATTCTGAATCTCTGCAGATATAATTCTGGCTCTTTTCCAGCAGACGACCAAAGCGGCAAGCCACAGCACAAACCTGTACCTCAGTTCCGAGGGGTAACAGGCTGAGCAAAGGGTGTCAGCACAGTTCCGATCTGGCAGTATGTCAAACTTTGGTGGCTTTCAGCATCCCATTGGAACCCATTTTGTCTGCAGCCAGACTGCAACTCACAAGAGATTCTGTGGAAAGAACCCTTGCATCCTGAAGTCTCTAATCAGTGAGGTATCTCAAAGAAAAATATCTCTGCACAGCAGAAAAAATATCTAGTAGATAGACATACAAAATAGCTGCTCAGAAAATCCTATCATCAGAGGGAACATTATAAAATGTAAATTAACATAGGGAGATGGACGGACTTGTTTTATTAGCATCATTCCCTAATATTTAACTCCTTAGCTCTCAATAATGTTCATGTCCTGCACCTAGTTTATTCAATTAATACTGCTTATTTAGATCCAAAAGAGGAGAATGAGCAGTCATCAGACACTAGATGATGAGGAGTGAATTTCAAAATCAAATTATAGTGTACATCACATTTTAAGTTATATTTGTCTATGAGAAGACATTAATTCAAGAATCTGGGGAATTTGCTCTTTGCATTACAGGCCCACAGCCACATACACACACACACACAAAAGAAAATAGAAAAGGAGAGCTTTCTACAAGCTTCTAGAAACTGTCAAGCCGTGTGTGTATGCATTTTAGGGGCTGGAACAGCCAGCAGGAAACAAATCCCACCTTGTCAAAGTTACTAAAGCTGCTGGTCCAGTGCTAAGAATAAAGCACTGGCATGAACAAAGTGACAGAAACACCAGAAAGCAAGGGACTTTTTTCAGTGGTAAAACAGCAACCGTATTCAGTACACATTCCTCACAAAGGCACCCTTTCAAGATTAATTCCAGGAATTCATCTGCAGCACATATATGTGCCATTTGATGCATCTCTTTTTACAAGAGGCATTTTTTTATTATTTGCTTTTTTCAACATTACCATCCTCTTTTACTGTCATCTTTACCAGCATTTCAACTGCACAAGCATTAAAAAATTACCAAGAAGATGCTAAAACCAGACAGTACCAAAAACTGGACCAAAATACTTAAATTCTTGGGAAGTTAAAAAAATATTGTTCACTGAAAACTCTCCTCCTTTGACACTGATTTGTGGACAAATAGCAGGAATCACAAATAAACGTAAGGAAAAATTGATCCCATAAACTGGTTACTTCTGAATTTGGTGATGTGAGATACATATACAACAATATAGCAAAACAGAGCAGAATCCTTACCTTTGTGGTGATTCGCACCCGATGCTAATTTCCCCCACAGTGTTACAACAAATATTATTATTAGCAGTTTTCCTTTTGTTGCTTTCTGTAAATATCTCTTATTCATCCTGAAAATAAAAATATAGAAAAATAAGTATTTCTTTTAAAATCTTTTTTTTCCTTAATTTTAAGGGAATACAATGTTTTTGAAAAGTACCTGCTGACACCCCCTAAACCTTGATTTCTGCTTAGCTCCAAGTGATGTATCATACAGCATCACTGTCACCTCTTTCCCTGGCCTATCTGCATTCCTCCACACTCTAAATTAGAACCTAGAGTATTTAATATATCCATGCATCAGGTTTCTACTGGGGCGCAAGCAACGTCCATACCCACAGCAGCCTGCAAAGAAACGCAGCAACAAAAAAGGTTGTCGGAGTGGAAGCATCCGTGCAGGTACACACTAGGGTTGCTGCTCCACTAGTGCATCCAGGACCAGCCATGGTCAATGTGGTCCTCCTTGACTCCATGCAGTAGAGTTTTTAGCTTTGAGGATTGCAGCCCTTTTTTGGATTCTGGCCACAGGACAGAATGAGATGATGGATTTGAATAGACCTCTAGCACATGTACTAACCAATCCCTAAGCAAGATCCTGCTACGGAGATATGAGTCATGTGGAAATGACCTCAAACAGAACAGATTCGCAAGTCCCTCTCCTACCCATCCACAGGGTGATGAAAAGACTTGATTTACTGCTTCAAGGGAAATTGCACACAGCTCTCATCTTGTTCAGTGATGTTTTCACTGTGTCACCAAACCACCATGAAGGTAACGTGGATTATTTCTTAGTAACCTCCTCCAAAGACAAAATGCCTCTCTACTTGCCCAAAAGATAAGTTCAGGAACAGAGGCTCTAGTGGTTAAGGATTACAGTTCTGCAGAGGGTGACAAGAGGTAATATATATAATTCTCTATAGAAGTGCCCTAGGGAGCTGGCTAAGAAACCGTTCTGCACGATGGTCACATTTCTGCTGATAGGTCAATAGGATAGAGATTACTATTCCAAATCACTTACACTAAAAAAGCTGTAAACTTGATCATTTGAAAAAAATTATTGCTATTTTACAATGCCTGAAGCTAGGCTACCTTCTCCAACGCAGAAAAGAAATGGTGGGAAATTTACACATTTTGCTCCTATTATATTCATAAGAAGCCAGAAATAATTAAAAGAGTACCTTTTTTTCTCTCTTTTGCTTGATTCATGTATGACACTATCAGGGGCAACCACTAACTCTGCATAAAGGCAGTCTGTGTTATAAATGCAGAATAAACCAGTAGTCTGTACCAAATCTCTTTTCATTCCTTCAGAGCAATTCCTTTCCTTTGAGCAAAATATTTTCTAAGACGCCCTGGTGAGGCAGTCCTCTCTCACCCATCCAAGACTCATGACGCTTGCCCCAAAATTGTCCATTTCGCTGTGCAGGAGATGGATGTGAGCTTGTTAAACACTGGTGAGATTCCACTCCAGGCTGTGTGCAATGAAACACTGTGACTCAAATTAGCAGCCTACTGAGGAGTGTTCTAAATCCCACAATATTTGACTTTAGAGCAAACAGAATTCAGTATACTTTGACAGAAGTGTTTTCCAGAGGTTCATATATCACAGTTATCAGGGAAAAAATAGAGAGGAGTAAGCAAGTGCTATAACTGGGCTAGTGGATGTGTCCCTGAAAGTCTGACTGATTAATAATCACCGCAGAGGTCACAGCGCTCTATGAACCATATCGAGTCGTGCCTTCTTGCACTATGATTCCAGTTCCTTTAGTGTAAACTGTATATTCATCACCAACCCCAGGGTTATGAAGTACTCAAAGCTAAAAGGAAGTATGTTATTTGTCATTGCAAATAAGAACAACACCAAAAAACTGAAGTGCACATTCAGCATATGTTGTTTCACTGCCATCTCTGTGAGCAGGATATGAATTAACTCTTTCACTCCCAGATCCTTTTAATACACCTGTTTTAATGCTGTTGCTAAGTCATTTCTCATTAAAAAGCAGTCTTTCTTCCTTACGTACCCATCACTACTCAAATCCCAGGGGGACCTGCACCATTAAGCAAAGTGGGCTCTAACGCAGTTCCTTGCTCCACTCTCTGCTGCTGCCAGATTCATTTGCTCTGCCACGAGACTGGCTGCAAACCGAAAGCAGAAAATGCAAATATGCAAGGAAAGCAGGAGCACAGAGGAAAAGGCAACCTATCTGCTCGTGAACAGCAGCCCCTCTGTGAGGAGGCAGAGGGAGGAGAGACCCCTGCCCGCAGCCCGGCAGCAGGGAGCCTCTGCAGCGAGTACGCTGCAGTACTCTGCAGGAAAGGATGGGTTTCAGCTTCAGCACAGCAAATCCAGGATCATTGCTGCTGCCAGGTTTTCCAGCCCTGAAAAAATCTTTTTTTTCTTCACCCATTGCAGTATTCTGCATTACTTATTCATTGAATTTACCTTTAGAAGAACATAAATCATAACTTTGTCTCCTAGGTGTCCCCTAATAGGCACAATTGGGCCCGCTAACAGAAAAGTCAGTGCAAGCAGCAGTTCTAGGCTGGGCCTGAGAGGCCATCAGCCTCAGCACAAAAACGACCTCTCCGTGGTTAGACAGCATGCAGCAGCGGGAACTAGAGAAAAATGGGAGATGATGGCAAAATGTCAAGGCCAGCACAGCGCTAGCCCCGAGGTGGTGCATGTTGGCTGTTCACCACACTCGGTCCAGGCTCAGATGGGCAGCACAGGGACACAGAGCAGGTATGAAGCTCCTCAAGATATGGAGATTGCTTCTGGCAGTGCTGATACATGAGCAGAAGCCACAGTGCAGCATCACAGACATGGAAATAAAAAATGACAGATTTGTGGTTTGAGAGACTTAAGGGTGTGAAGCAGATTCCTGTCAAAAGCAAAGCAGGCAACCAGCTAGATTGAGAACCACAGCCCCAACAAGAAGTGGCCGTAAATGCCAAAAAACACGGAGGTTTCGAGACACCAGCCTCCAAGTGTGTGCATTAGCATCCAGACTACCAAACTGTGCTGCTGATAATTTTCTGTGAATTTCCAAAGCCGCCCTAGAGGTAGCACTCAGAAGGCACTGCAACCCCGAAGCATTTGACCTCAGCTTTGAAACATAACTATTAGCCTACTGCAACCCTGATCCATGCCAGGTAAGTGGATCCAGGAAATTTAGTTCATTACCAGTGCTCCTCTGTGTCAGATTGTTATTACACTAACATAACAGGTTGGGTTAAATAGAAGAAATGAGGTCTGAAATGAGGTCTGCTTTTCCTAGAGGTGATGCAGAGCAGCACAGACTGACTGTGGCTATTAACCTGAATGGCTTTCCCTGTGAGACATCTTCCTGCCTACCTTTTTTCAAAACCTTTCCATCAGTATGATCCTTAAGGCCTTCAAAATGCCACATAAGACCGAAACTGAGAACAACCGTGCTATAGGACATGTTTACATCTGAAAATAAAGTTTAAACTTTATGCCTAATTTTATGCTTCTGCTTCTAACCCACAAATATTGGAAATCAACTAAGCAAATTCTCACCATTTTCACTCAAACAAGTGAATGAGAGACGGTTATGTTTGAGTTTGTGTGGAGACGCAAGGAAAAAGAAAGGTAGCTTTTTTTGTGGATTTGGGCACACATTCAAAATGAAACCAAAGACGTGACACCAGCAAAATCCAAGCAGCCGGCAGCTGAGACGACTTCACTGCGACCGCCTCTTCACTTCTACCATCACACGGTGAATAACTTCTTGGGCTTTGGTGCTTTCACTCCAGAATATTCCTTTCTACTAATGCGTACTCCACGAGCTCATCACAGGCTACACCGCTTTCGAGATTAGAGACAAAAATAGCTTAAAAAAGAACCCACAGGATTTGTTCTCAGGGTGAAAATGCGTGTGACGCTGCAGAGCAGCTTCGCAGATGGAGCGTCAGCAGAAATGCTTCTCGCTGTCCCCAGCGGCTCGTGGAAAGCCTCACTTTCCTGTTTCAGGTGGAGCACAAGCACACGTCATCTTTACTGCTGAGGAAAAGAAAAGATTGTACAAAAAAAATAGCTTTCATGCTTCCTTTTAAGGGCTTAAATATAAATAAAACTCTCATTGGTTTCCAGGGGTCTAAATAGCTATTTTTCTTGGTTTCTCCTTTTCTTTCTTAACATCAGCCTCAGGGAAGCTTTTTAGAATTCATTCATTCCTACTTTACATATTTACAAAGTTTAGAAACTTGCCTTCTGCAAACATCTATACCCCATTCATGCACATATTCACAATGAGAAGTATATGCCTATTTCTTTGCTGAATCCTTATTAAATGTTTAGGAAACAGAAATATTTCTGATACAAAACTAGCTTCAGATTCTTTATTTTCTTTCTGCCACTGATACTTTATTTTCTACTTCAGAGAAATGCTAAATGAGTAGTAGCAATCGCTTCTGACCCCAAGCTCCTTGTACAGAAATAATGCAACTATTTAAATTATATTCTGTGCTGTGTTGAATCTTACATTATGTATTAGTTGTCTTAGATTTTACATCCCAGGCATTGCAGTTATTTGCAGTTTTATTTAGCCCTTCCTGTGTAAGCTAATGCAGATTTAGAAGTGCTGCTGTGGTGGATAAGGTCACTTTGTAAAGGTAACACCTATGTGACCCTTATGTGTTTGCATATATATAAATTCCCTCTATGACATTCCTGTCATGTTTGCTCAGTGAACAAGTAATTTGCCGCACTCATTACTTCAGGTATGAGGTAGCTTGTGAAAATCAATCTTCTTTCTGCTTCATACATCACAGCCTGTAACAGACACAAAGTGCCTTCTGGTTCTGAAACGAAGATAGGGGAATACAGTCCCTTTCTCAGGAGCTGCTTTGTTCCATCTAGATTGGTAAGCAAAGAAAGAAAATAGGCATTTAGCCTGGTAATACACAAGTCTTGCATAGGGGAAAATCTTTAAAAAAATCTTGATATAGCAATGCAAAAGTGGTAGAGTTTTCTTTTTGCAAAAGTTGTCATTTGCCAGTTTGAATTCTCTAATAGCAGAATAAGTATCATTAGGAAACTGAGATGTGCTATTGAGAAATGTCAGAAATAATTAACGGATTGTTAACAGATCGATACAAGTAATATCATCAGTGCTAGTGGGCATGGGATGCAGAATTTTATGTTATTATTACAAAGACCTGTAAAAGGTTACTGTATGAAGACTCAAGACATTGAGACAGATGAATTCTTTCTCAAGACTGTACCTAAGCATATGATTAACATGCAAAATTCACCTTTTACTGGAATCAGTGTGGCATCAGCAAGGCATCAGCATATACTTAAAAGTTAAGCACATACTTTCCTAAGCAGAGATCAATGTAATATGAGTTTTCTCAAAAAAACTATTACAGAGTGAGCTTTTTTAAGACAAGGCAGTTTCAAAAAAGGAAAATATCTCAAATATCTAAAAAAAATTAAGGAACACAATTTACAAAAATATGCAGGAAATAAAACCCTTTCTCTTTATATGCTGCAGACAGAAGAACATGCAGGTAATTGCATATGCCTGCAGTTATCTCACGCTGCTGAATACAAAATCTATGTATTATTGTTCCAAAAATCTGATAAGCAGGACTTTGAAATTACCAACAGTGTAAAATGCTTTCAGCACCTAGCTGCATAAGGCCTCACAGCTAAAACCCAAAGTGTTTTACTGTTTCTAGGGAAAAGTTTTTTTTTCTTCCAAAGGGGCATTTATGGATGCTCTGATATTACCTTGAAAACTCAGAGGATACTGATGAATGGCTTTCCCTCTAAACCACTATCAATGTTAATCTCCCTTGCTTCCAGATTAACATCAATTCTTTGTAGACACAATTGACTGCAATTTTCACCTTCATTAATTTTCAGATACAACACCTAACTCAAAGCTATATAAAGAAAACAAAAATACACACAGAAAGAGTAAACAAGAAGTGTACTATCCTCCTAGTGAGCTTCAGCTCAAACAATACAGACATTTAACAGTGTTTATATAAAATTTCAGTTCATCAGCATTGGCAAAAAACGTGTTCATCTCATGAATATTGATGCTCATACATCATCAAATGCAGAGAAAGAAAATGTGTTCTGTACTTTTATGAATTTATGAAAAGTTAAGTATAAATTAATAGTGATTATTTAGTATCAACTTGAACATATTTTTTGCGTGTGTGTGCTTTTACTCGCCTAACATACATCACTATAAACTATTTTAAAATATAAAATATTCTAACATATTTCATTTGCTCAGTGGTGTTATAAACACTTGTAATTTCACAATAAAGAATTCAGTGTGAGAAGGAGCTTAGGCTCCAATTCACATAAATTTCTCTGATATTCTTATGCCACTTTAAACTCTCTTTCTCCATTCCTGTGCTTAACGGGCTTTTGGGGGTACTGTCTATTCACTTAATCAGCGCAGCAGTAGTATTTGCTCATACCTTACAAGTGATCCTTTTGCAGATGGTTATTTGACTTTCTTCATTCGCATCTTACTAACCTACCAAAAGTTTAACAGAAAAAAAATAGGATAAGAGTTCAATGGGCTCTGAACAAAATGTCTCAATGAGACCTGAATCACTAAGTATACTGTGATTTCATAAATGCCATTACAGTGGCAGAGATAAGCTTCCTAATCTATCAAGGCAGAGGGAATATCAATTATTAGTGGTGAGTGGCAAGTGAAGTGCCCATATTTAAAGCAAGGGCAAAAATGATCTGCAAAAGCTTAAGCCCCTTAGTGTGACCTCTTTGGTTTGTAAGACTTTAGAGCAATCTTTGAAGAAAAAGATGAATTAAAGACAGAGAAGTAAATAGAACATGGGATAAAATGTAGCACAGTTTTTTCAATGACAGATTGTGCCAGACTAAGTTGACAGCTTTTTTGGTAAGAAAATTGATTTTCTAGACAAGGAAATGAAGTAGATATAATTTGTCTGGATTTAGATAAAGCTTTTCCTACAGTGCCACTCCAGAATTTATACATTAAGTTGGAGACTCTGTGGATTACTACAAGATTGAAAGGTGGATCCGGGTGTGTTAACAGCAAGTAATACTGAAAGGGTGTATCAGAGATTAATAACATTTCTGCAACAAGTTGGGAATTCATCATTTGAAATGATTGTGGTAAAGAGCAGCCTGCTTATACTATTTGATCACTAGGGACACATCAGTAGGAATGCGATATGAGGTAGCTGTGAAAAGGCAAATCCTGGAATGAGTAGACGATGTACTTCTAATAAAGATAGGAAAGAATTATTGTGCAGTTTCTTAAGTTATCAGCTATATTATCTGTACATTCTGGTCAATCCCATTCATGAATGAGAAACTGAACCTGGAAAGCATGGGGATGGTCTTCTGTGATGAGGAGAGGAATGCACCCTACCACAGCAGCATAGGGAAAAAAAACTGGCTTGCGGAGCAAAACTAATGTCAATGTTGGTGTCCCTTTTTCATAAATTAGTGCAGGAACTGCTGTTTTTTTTTTCAAGAAGAAAGCAGCAAAGCATTCTTTTTCCAATACATTAGCATATTTTTTCCAAGCTATGCCATTGACCTTAAAAAAACAAAAGTGCCACCATTTCTGTCTTTGACATCCAAGGTACAACATCCCCAAACTCCACATTAATAGTCTGAATTCACCATGTTGTGTTTCATTAAAAAATGTTGCATATGGATCTCAAGCCAGAACTTCATAACTATTTGTGAGTCCAGTTAGCTCTTCTGTGCTGCCATTTTCCTCTGGAATTACTTTATTTAATGCTTGCCTTCTATCTACAGCCATACCAGCTCTGTAGCTGAATTCACTGAATCAGGACTTTGCTGATGAACATCTGATTAAGATGAATATCCTTCCTCTTAGTCTTCAGTGTCTTCAAAACATAAGCCACTCTGCATCCTAACATAATGACCCCAGACATCCCAGTCCTGATGCTGGTGGACCATTCAACGCTGAAATTGTTCTGTAATATACTTCAATGAATTACAGTCATGCTGGTAAACACCAGCTATGGTACTATGATGGACACTCCTTTGCTCGCGCCTTTTTCCATCAGTCTTACTTTAAACTGAAAATCCTCCTATTGTGATAATAGATTGATTTTAACATTGACATCGTGGAAACATGGAAACTAGCAAACAGCAAAACTATCCAGATATAAAGAAGGCTTGTTTTCCTCGGGGGGGGGGGCGGGAATGGAAAAAAACAAAAACTATGTGCTTCAAAGATTTAATTAAGCCTTTTCGTATGTTTAAAAGAATCAGAAAGAATTCAGTCCAAAATTCAAATTTTTTTTAAGTATGCAAATTGATAGAATTTAAGTTTTTGTTATTACTAAATCATTTTGAAATTACTATCATCCTAAGCAGAATGTCTTTCAAGGAATAGAGGAGAACTAATTTGGGGAATCTCACACATATGTGAGACTGTAGATGCATTGCTCTGGTTATATTACATGTTCTTGCCAGATTGAATAGCATGTCCATATGAACTGCTTAGATTACTAGTATTACAGTCTTAGTATTGAATATCCCAACTGAAGATTAAATTTTGTTTCTGATAAGAAACACTGACAGATCTCTGTGGATGATCAGTTCCCCTCTGCTATTTTCATGACAATTATATCTGGCAGTAGACAGTTGCACTCCTGGCAAATAATAGGCATGTCTGAACCCAACTATGCTTTATGCCTGGTTCCTACACATTTTGGGCCACACTTTAAGGTAAGGTTTCAATCGTAAATCAAAAATAGCAGGTTGCTCAAATCACAGAAAAATATAAAGCCAGCATTTGCAGTGACTGGAATAGCCCTACGAGCACACATAATGAACTAGGAAGACACCAGAGTTGCTCATGAAAAGCAAACCTAATTGCTACACTTGGAACACCTTCTGCCTTTTAATGTCAAGACCTAACAACTTAGCTTCACCATCACTACCACAAGCAGTGCTTTTAGGGAAAACAGAGCTGAACAAAGGTGGATGAGGCCCCTCCAAGACATTGCATGGTGGATTTAATACATGATGAAAATATCCATTCTGGAGTCAATACATAGGGAAAGAGCTGTTTAAGCCTGAGAGATGGTACAAAGCAAGCCAGGCTGCATAAAAAAAAAACTTTTACAGAGCCTTTTACTCAACAGAGCTATATCCACATGGGCCACAAGAAAAATGCATTTTCAAGTCTCTTTTCAAATTTCAAAAATTTTCTTTTGAAGAGTACCAGCAACTCTATAAGATATACTAAATTTCACCAGGGAATTGTATCACCAGAAACAGTGTACTCACTTTGGCAGATATCACAACAGCCTTGCAATGCCCTTCGAATTACAGTCACTAACTTGCACTTCACAGATTGTTCTTCCTTAAAGCCTCTACCCATCTTCCTGCTACATGATACATAACTTAGGGTTTGTGAGTATAACACAACAGCAAAAGGTATGTGAATGATAACACAAATCAAAAAATATAATAATGTGTTTCTCTGGTTCCCTGGATCACAGACTCTTAGGAGCATATCTATGATCCAGACTACACTTTTGAAACCAGTTGTGTCCAGTTACTAAGCTTTGGTTCACATCATGGGACAAATTCCAGAGCACAAGAATGAAATTCCTTTTGGATGAAAATAAACCTGAAGATGAGCTCCCAACACATCCCAGCCACTCAAGAGTGTTCAGTTCTGAAAGCAAGATTGGAGCTAGTCCAAAGTAACCTTCTTCTCAACCAAATGAATATACTCTGCATGAACAGTTTGGATCCCTAGAAGCACTTCCATAGGGACAAACTATTTACTAATGCAGACACTACTCTGCAGTCACACGAGGAAGGAGATAATTATTTTCAATATTTTATAGCTGGAAAGCTGCCCTTTAGATAGCAATTAAACTCAAAAGCATTTTCAGCACACATTAAAGGCAGATGAAAAGGACTTGTGTGTTCTCCAATGAGTTAAAAGGGAAACCTAAATCTTCTGATCTTCGTTTTAGGGTCAGTATCCCTAACATGACACCTCAGCAAAGGGAGAGGCAACTTGTTTGCCAAAATCAAGGAGCAGCTACTTGCAGCACATCCCCCTAACTTAGAACATGAAGTACAGAATAAATAACTTCAAATTACTCAGTGAATTGTTCCTTTTTGTAGCACAGCAAATCCCTTGTCTTTCAATACAGAAAATTAAAGACAAGAGCTTTGCTGTCCTTTTTCACACTGAGCACTGCCTAATTTACAAGCAATTCTATTGTCAAAGGAAGGTACAATTCATTGTAAAACTGGCAGAAAGTGGATACCTCTCTGGCTCTGCGCCTACTGTTCCCAGGCATTGCATTACTGACAGTTTTTCCCTGAGTGTGGCATCTACCAAAAGTCAGGTTTCAGGAGGTGAGAGTGGAGACACTTTGCTGAACAATAGAGAACCACAAGCCAGGAGTGACATGGAGGCAACTTCCCCCATATGAATGTAGGGGGAAAAAAGATGCAGATGCCCTGGAGATGTCCCAGTGCAGGGGCTGGCTGCAGGGCTCAAGTCAGGGCTGACACGACTGTAGTCCTGACCACCACAGCACCCTACAGGCAGGACTTGAGGTGAGGGCTGAGCCCAAGTGCATTGCATACTTTTTTTTCCCAAAAGAAGCTTATATTTAATGATTTTTTTATTCCAATCTAGCAATGCAACCTTTAATTGGAAATGTATCAGACTAAATCTGACCCTAGATTTTTGTTGTGGTTGTTTCTTAAAACAGCTTTGGCTGAGAAAATCCTCAGATGTTCTTAGGATTATACCTCATTTACACCAAGATTAACTAGTTCTAACAATCTTCATTTGCATTCTTATTCAGGCTCAGATAAAAAAAATATTATTTGCTTTCACTTGTATTTTGCTATCAAAGAGGGTTATGTCATTATATTTTCATAATGATTGCACTAATAAGGCTAATGTTAGACACAAGGACTCTAAGCATTCAGTTTCAAAAAAAAGGGAGCTATATCCAGCATCTGTAGTATTTATAATTAAATAGAGCTATTTTTGATTTTTTCAGTCTTAATTGTATAATAGTTAATTGATACTGTCTAGGAACTAAGCCAAGTAAAGCCTATTTGGTGTCACTCTTTAGAGCGGTAACACTCTAAATTTGGTACCGCACAAGTGACTATTAGAATTCTTTCACTGCCGTCTACATAAAGGATTTCCTGTTTCTGCTATACAAAGAGAGAACATTTTTCTCCAAATGCACAAGACTTGAAGAGTGTCTTTTAATAAGAATGGCAAGTAGCTAGTATGACACAGGAAGAGCCATAATTGAAAAACAGCAGCAAATTACCCAAATTTCTAAAGCTAAAGGTAAGATAGAAAGACTTAGAAGGGTGCTGCTGTAAAATCAAGGTTTAATTTTAATAAGGGAAGGGTTTAACTTATCAGAACAGAGACAGGGATAATATTTATAGATATTATGTAGAAAGAAATGATGTAATAATATTTTCATACCATTTTAGTCATGGCACAGTTATAGATATTGCACTGCTTTCACTGCCACAGGAAATGATTATGTTTTCCAGGCTTGTAGGAAACTGTATGCATGATATTAGCATCAGCAGTTCATTATATGTTGTTATAATTCTGAGAAATTACTGCAGTTTTCATAACTTCAAGAGAACCAAAGCACCATCTGAGTCAATCTGTGCTATTCCCTTCTGTGACAATTAATCCTTTCTGTTTTATTGCAACATCTATGCACCTTCCATTTTCCACTGTCCATACCCGTAAAACGTAAAAACTGTTCTTACAACACTGATGCAAGAAAGGATGCTTGCTTTTTGTATATTTTCTTGCATAATTTCCAGCTATGATTGATAACAACAGGTCTTCATTTCAGTAACCTATTGCACAGGGAAGCAAATGCAGCTTTCCCTCAGTGATTTCTAGATTCCTTTGATATTCAGTGTTTCTCTGAAACCTCTAAGAACCCAGTAAATAGATAAGAGCTGCAATTTTAATAATCCCTTGTAGCTTCAGACAAAAACATGATTTGTAAACGCTGCAAAACCACAGGATTTTTCATAAATTGTTTTAAATTCTTAAGATTTGAGAAAGATGAACCTAAATATCTGGAGTCATATTTGGTATACTTGTAAATAATCAGTGGAGTTTATATTTTTATGTTATGCTTCTTTATTCAAATTATCTACAGATGCTGCATGGAAATTTATTCTGAATTGCTATATTAATTATGATAAATTCACTTACATCATTGTCGTTCATGTCTAATTAACCTGAGTGCCCAGCTGGGAATAGAAAGAAATTGTATGAAACAAGCCACAAATCCTGGAACGGGGAATTTTTTCCTCATTTCCTTGCGTACTTTGAAATTTCACAGAGAACCATGAAATTGATATTTCAAGATCAAGACATGCTAGCCCACAAGTGAATTAAAAATTGCAGTATGAACTAAAAAAAAACCACTAAACAGCAAAATCCATACCTTAAATGAAAATCCATTAAGATAAGTGGAATAATGAAAATAAAATAAATGTATCTTTATAAATCAGGACTATCAGCAATTTTGAAAATAACAAGCAAGATGATTTATTTACTAGAAAGATTTTACATCTTTCTAGCAAGTAAGTTCACAAACCTGTTGACTGCAATGTGAGTGCTGTAACCACTTGAAATGTAATTGTGAATGTTTGTTACCTGAAACAGAATTTTGACCAAGCTTCCTTTTCTAATTTGAATAAAGCTGTTTCATAAAATGCCTAAGGTTGGAAGGGACCTCTAGAGGTCATCTAGTCCAACCCCCCTGCACACGCAGGGCCACCTAGAGCCCATGGCACAGGGCTGCATCCAAGCGGGTCTTGAGGATCTCCAGAGAAGGAGACTCCACAATCTCTCTGGGCAGCCTGTTCTTCCACTTTCATTTCTGGAATTCTTTTTGAAGTTATTCATTGCAGCATATCAAAAATATACATTCCATCTCATACTTCAATTCCCGAACTGCCAAACTGAGATCAGTCTTTCTCTGAATGGTTATGCTTGATACAAAACAGAAAAAGTATCAAGTGAAAAATCTTTGGAGCACAACTTCATAGCATGTACAAATTCCTTCAGGTAAAAGAGAAATTTAAACCCAGGTGACCTGTGCCTTGAAGAATTTATGTATCAGAACAGCTGCTGCTTATCTTTTTTTTTGAGAATGAAGATTAGGCTTTTGATTTGCTATTTTATATTCTTTGCAAAACAAAATTGTTTTGGGTCAAATGTTTGTTCTCACTGGAAAGAAAATGTATTTCATCAGCAACAAAAAAAAGAAAAGAAACATTTTTATTTATATTTTATCAAGTGAAAATCATTTTTCAGCAAAAGGACATTTCAGGATAATTTCTTGAGCTTCCACAGACCCTGCCCTTTTTAGCCTTTTCCCCAATATACATCCACGTCTGCATCTTCCCCAGCATTTGGTAGTAGCATGGCAGTGTACTAGTGTGTCTGTGCCAATGAATTACCTTAGGGACTTCAGCAATCGGACATGGTATTCCAACACAGCACCAGGATCACTTAGTCCCATGAAAACACTGTGAAGTCTATTGGGAGAAAAAGTCCTCAAGAAAAGGCTAATGGAAGCAAAAGCAACAGACTCTAGGAGTTGAGGCTGATATGGACTGATAACAACCTGAAACCACTTCAGCATTCCAACATTTAAGTATTCTGGTACAACCAAAGTTCTGAATAATTTAAGTATTTATCTCCAACTGTAGTAATAGGAAAAAATAAGATTTAAAAAGTGCCCATAGGACAAAGATCCTGCATAGTCCAACTCAATTTAGTGTAACAGTTTAATGAATAAACCCTGAAACTCTCTTGTTCTCCATGGCAGGTTCTGTGTTCTTGCTATACCACTCTATTCACAGGGTTTATGTGATCAACAACCTAGTAGTATGTTGTCAGTCATAAAAATCAAAAAAGCTAAAAATGTATTTAGAGTATCATCTAAACGTCACAAACTCAGTATTATTTTTCAAATTGCATGATTCCTTAAAAAGGTTATCATGTCTCTGATCTCTAGTGCATCCTTGATTCTTTTGTCATGGTCAGCTCTTGGTCACAATGATGAGTTAGAGCAGTTTTATAAGTTCTCTGGTTGAGGATTTTCAGGTTGAAGAGATTATTAAATATTCATCAGAATGAATATTTAATTCTGGAAAAGGTTTGTATCCAAGTGCAAGCTGAGTGATGCAGCCAAAGGACTAAAGAATCATTCCCTGATACAGAGACTATTTAATATATATGAAGTTCCATTAGAAGGTACTGTGGGAGCATCATCTCAGAAGACCCTCTGTTCTAGCGGTTAGGACACTGACTTCAGGTAAAATACTCAGCTCAACTCTGCCTTCCGCAAGAGAAAGTAAAAACTGTATGCTGCAGCCATTAGCGATGACATAATCATGAAGAAGTGAACACAAATCCCCTCAAGTAGAAGAAAAAACTGCTTCTGAGTAAGTGCAGAGAACCTAATCCCCATAGTCCTACCAGGAATCTTCATGTTTAATCTGTCTTGCAGGCTCCTTTTATCTGCCCAGCTTCTATTTTTTCAGCACTTATGGGTTCCAGTGTCTACAGATCAGTGGGAGTATGTCCACTGTGGCTGAGAATGGAACAGGGGGGATATACCTATTCCATGAATGTATTAGATGCTGCAGAAAGAAGCCAGTGGATGAGCCCAAGTACTTAGGCTTGGATGTAGCTGTTAATTTTTGACCAGCCTGCTATAATCTGGATAACCAAATCTACATTTTATCCTTCTGAATCTAGCTGCTGTAAAGGTGATTTCCCCTATTTTCACAGTATTTTATGGTACCTTTAGAAATATAAATTATTTGTCAATAGCTAAAGCAACTTAAAAGCACACAGCATACTTCAGGTACTGAAAAGGGTACTGGAGTTCTACTATAAAAAATAGTATGAAAAAAATAGTATGAAAATCTAATTACATGTTCAGTAATGCAAATGAAGAAATCAAAGTATCAGAATGATCAGAAATGTTTCAGACTGGCATTCCTATAAGTACTATTTTGCCATCAATAGAGACATCAATAAAAAACAACTGCCTACCTCATAATTCATCAGGAAAAGAATCATCTAGCTATGTTTCCTCAAAAAAGCACACCAGACCAAAATGCCATTGTAATCCAAGAATCAAGGAGATAATTCATCTATTTACGAACTTATGATGTAGCTGACATGGTGCGCTGATTTTAAAATCCACTCAATATGCCTGAAAACTCTGATTCTTGAAAAATGCTCAAAGTGATTACAGAAAGTACTTAAGCTCATAAAGCCCACTATATTTAAAAAGAGAAACAATTTTAAAAGTTACTGTATTTCTTATGTGAAAGGAAAGAGCCACAGTAAGTTTTTCTTTTTAATAAAGCTTTTACAGAAGTGATCCAGGTAAGCAAAGTCAAGTGATTAGCCTTACTTAAGGAATATGAGACATGCATATCTACCTACTCTTAAATATATCCACTGCTTCAAAACAATTCCGGTGGCCCAGAATTTACGAATCGTAACCAGAAGAGTGTGGAATGTTGATCCTCCTTTCCTCATAGACCTGAGCAGGAAGGTGGGGGCTGCGCTGCGCAGGAAGCAAAGGGGATGAAGCAAATCAAATGTTTTCACAGTCCTGCATAGTCCTCATGAACCAGATATTCCTTTTGGATCAGCTGACATGCTCTAACGTGTCTGATGGCCTGTAAAATTCTGCTGTCTTTCATGTTTTAATTTTAACTGCATATATAGACTTCCGCAAGGCAAATACTGGAACTTCACAATAATTGGCAAAGTCCATTTAGTCTCCTGTACTTTTTTTCCCCAAAAAAAAGTACTTACTATTAGAAGAAAAATACTAGGAGAGTATGGCTTCCTGCATTCCAGCATATGGAAGCAGTCACTTCCAACAGATCTAAAACTTTAGCATGTCTTCACTTATGTACATTGTTGCCATATTTGTAAGAATAGTATTTCATCAATAAGCTTTCAGTTGGGTCTACTTATGTGGCATTTGGCTTAACTGAAGTGAACTGCTAACCACAGAGCAAATCCAAAATCATTGAATGAGGCAGCAAAGTCTATTGGTGATTATGGGTAAAAAATCACTTTCAATGAAAAAAAAAAAAGATAATCTCTAGAAAACAAAAGACATTATCACTGGATATTTTTAGCTCAGTCAGCACACTTGACTATGATATGCAATAACATTTTGACTGCAAAGAGTACCACTCTCTCCCAAGTAAGTCAAGGTCAGGAATTTACTCTCAGTGTCACAACAAAATTTGTCAAGCCAAAAGAAAGTAAAAACTGTAACTGTGGCCTTATCTGGTACTGTAGAAACTGCCCAAGCATATTTCCAGGACTAAGCATCCAGAAGAAAAGCTGAGTTTAACAACAGCTTTCTCCACCTCCTGCCGCGAGGGACATAAGACTACAGCTACAAGGGTCAAGCCACTGAAAAGGATCAGCAGCTTAGAAGTGGCAAGAACACCTTGAGGCAAACTGGTTCAGAACATTTAAGGACATGTCATTGAGATGAGCTATGTACAAGTAACCTTTGGCCGATCAAATCACAGCAATGAAACATTACCCAGGAAAGAAAAGTTTGGAAAAGGCGGTCTGCATGCACACAGTTAGAAAGGCAACAGCAGCCTCAGCCACTCTTTGCACTGTTCTCTTAGTAGAGAGCCAGCTTGACTTCAGCAATGTAAAGTAGGATTCACCTCTTCCAACTCCAAACTTTGAAGATTAGATAACTAAGCCCTACATTTCACTTGTAGTTGATGAAGGGAACCTGACAGCTTCAAGAACCGGTTCACTGCATCTGAAGACAGGGATCTACCTAAGGGCTGCTGAATCATCCCTGCAGAGGCTGTTTTTTCTCCATTGACTCTAAAGGGATTTAGATACTAGCATCAACAGACACATCTGCTTTATAGATTCCTAAAGCTAGATGAGATGAGAACCATTCACAGAATCCCTTTTTTACCCATCTTTACCCATCAAGAATGTATTAACCAATTGCGATCTTCTCCTTTCACAGCTATGTACTCCTGGTCAGTGCAGCAGCCACAAACTACACACTTCTCCCAGCTACCAGAGTATTTTTGCCTGAGAGTATTACACTCACTGGATTCTTCTGCCATACCCAGAGCTTTCCACAGAAATATTCTTGATGATACCACCTCTGGAAGTTGAATATGTCATTGAGGCTGAGCACCATTTGCCAGAACATCTAAAGACTCTGGGTCTAAAGACTACTGCCATCTCCTCAAAATATATTCTGTATTTGCCATCTTTTCCTTATTACTTTAAGGAACAGCAATTATATTTGTCACAGGGAAAGCTGTGATTTCATTATTCCAAGAGCTGGAGCACTTGGTCTCTTTTGCCTCTGTGGTGATCACAGTCTCTGTAAGATCATGGAACAGCCAAAGTTTGTACAGTTTTTGCTGTCCTCTCTTTAAAACCAGAAAAGCAGTCTTTATAAGAGGGAAGATTATTTACAGTCTTACAGCTACATTCTACTGCATTTTAAAGATGGAGAAAAAAATTGCTTTTCTAATCAGAACTTAAGTCCTGTTGTTTAAATTTCCTCACTAAAAGCTTATTTCAATTAGAGTGTTTAAGGACTATCCAGAGTTTTATTTTTAACTGATAACCAGACGGGGTTTTGTCTGAGGTTTTGTTATTTAGATAGATTTTCCGATTTTGTTCCTAATAGGTATGGCAGGCATTTTATCCTGCTACTACTCTATTTTAGCATATTTAATTGCCAAGTTCACACAAAACCAGCCCACTGCTTTTCTGAAGCAGATGGTGGAAACTGTTTCTAAAACAGTAGTGAGACTTCTTTTCCAAAATGCTTGCATAGCTTTATAAGGTCTATTCTCTTTTCAGAAAATGCCCATTATAGATCAGCTCATAAGCATGTATCTTCCATGCAGTTAGGGTCTAAATATGCAAAGTGTCAAGCACAATAGCCCACATCCTACACTAGAACAACCTTTTCTATATAAAACTGAGGAGACATCCCTGCATCTGTGAAATGGGGACTACATCTTCAGTATCTGGCAAAGGTGAGGTCCTAATAAACAGCCTTATTTTGTGCCTTATTATTTATGCTTTCTTTATATGTACATTCTGTTACTAGGGAATTTATAGCAGGGAAAAAATAACAGGGAATATATACTCAGAAAAGCATGGAACAAAAACTCAGTTTTGGAGGAATCTTTTCTGGCTGCTAAGCTAAACATATAGCTTAAGAAAAAGTCCATTAAGTCATTGGTCTTTGAAAGGAGCATGAATTATATTCTGTACATTTTATATAATATTTGCATATATTTGCAGTTCCATTGTATAAAAGAACACTCAAAAGTCTCTATTATGGGGAAAAGGCCAGTTCAATAGACTGTTTCTTACATCTTCTTCAACCTATCAGCTACTTCCCATTTCATAAGTTTCTATCTCAGTGCAAGACAAGATTAACAACATAGGCTGTATATGTAGTATCTCATCTGTATATGATACCATCTTCTTATGAAGAGTCTTCCTGTGTATATACAAATTCACACATAACTGGTCTCACTGAAATTTCTGAGATTTCAGGATCTGTGTAAGTTATACACAGGCTTAAATTCTGGAAGTTCAAACATGCCATCAGATTTGTTTAATTAGGCACTATGTGCTTTCCAGTAATGAGGGTACAATTGGTATATACAACATTCATCAGAAAAGAGAGAAAACGGCTGAAGAACAAACATCTCAAACTCAAAAATCTGAATAACACTGAAATGCAAATTATTGCTTTTCAAGATTTTCTTTTATATTTTTAAAAATTTTCAAATCAAAACCTAAAACATTTTCTTTAAAAAACACCCATGTTTTTTACCATTATCACTTTGAATTAAAAATGTTTGTTATTCAGGTACCTACAGAAATGATTTTTTTTTTACTGTAAATCAGTTTCAATCTTTAAATCAGTCCTACTGCAAAATGAGAAGTTACCTACAACAGTGGCCTAAAATAAGGAATTTACACAAACTATTCTTTATAGTTTGGCAAGTGGGAAGTATGAAAAAAAGCAGTCATTGATTATCAAAACTCAGAAAAACAGATGTGAATATCTCCAAGCACTGTGTGAAGTTCAAATATAGATTTGAACACAACACCACTGCCTTGCCAACAATTAATAAATGTAAATCAGTATTTTAGAGTAACTTTTAGGTTAAAAGAAAGAGTCTAACAAACCCTCGCCAGCACCTAGGGATGTGACTTGTAGCATCCCATCTGCCCCGATGTGATCACAGAGCTCAGCCCCCGCCACCCACCTGCGCACGAGGAGCCCTGACCTCGGCTCCTCTACCTCCTATATCTACCTCCAAAACTCTGCTTACCTCAAAGGGCTTGACTCATATACTTTAAAAGATAAAGTGCTAAACACACTTGTTTCACATAAATGCACCTTAATATCCACACTGGTACAAACACATCACTCATTTTCAATGAGTTTTCAATATTTTTGATGCTGCCGGTCAATGGCTTTTGCATTGCACCTGGCACAATAGGATACTCTAATCAGTTGCTGCTCAGACCAATAAACAAGAACTTTAACAAATATTATCCAAGTGCCATGAAATCCTACTATCAATTGAACAATCTAATTAACAGGAAATGTTCTTCATTTGTATAGTGAAGGCATTATTCCTTACACAGTTATGCATAGACGAAGAGGGAACATGAATAAAATGTATTATGTTATGGAAAGATAATGTACCATTAAAGAGATCAGCTATTATGTTTCCTAATTTTCAATAGTGTATTTAAAAGAGAGAGAGAGGGAAAGTAGGGCAAAAGGAAGACTGAAAGAAATGTACCATTCTTATTAAAATGTGTGCATAAGATGTAGTATGTATACTCCTTCACGATTTAATCTGATTAACAAAAAGCAATAATTTTCTGCTCAGTGCTACTTGTGAAAGAAGAAGTTTTGGTCTTATATGTGTTATCCTTAGATGGATTTTGTATAAAATGCTATTCAGTCTGATGATAGCTAACCAGTTATTAAAGCCTTGCATAATTTTACGACACAAAGCAAGTCTTATCACATATTTCACATCTAGATTATATTGTAAAAAAAAGGTTGTATCCAGTCATAGCTGATTTTGACTGACTGGAACTAAACACTATGGGAATAAAATGCACATTGTGTCTCAAATGGAAGAAAAAGGACTATCTCTTTAAAATGATTTGCTGATATGACTTAAAACAATATATTTAATCTTCACCTTTTTTATTTAAATATCTTTCAACCAAGAATTTAAAAAATACAATTTAAAAAAGATTTTGTAAAGTATAATGAGACACTCTGTCAGATGGGAAGCCAAATTAAAAGTACAATTCACACTGTTATAGCAGCATTGCCACCATGGAGCCACTAATCTTTTGCACAATACTCACAGTAAAAAGTACTCCAGTCTCTGTAGGGCACGTGATTATAGACTTGCAGGGAGACTGGGATTTAAATTATTCATCAATGTGGATTTCCTTTTGCAGAAAAATTACTGTGACACATAAATAACAAAACTGTTAATTCTTGCCCTTTTGCAAATGAAATGCCTGGTAATAGCATCAGTTATATTTTACTAAAAGTTACAATAGCAATATACTGTCAAACAAAAAGCTGCATATTAAAGTAACGCTAGACAGAAGATCTGTGCAGCCAATTAAATGTTCAGAATGCATTAAATTTTATAAATGTCAATGGCTGTGTGTAAGCCTGTCAGAGGAGCTGGTCAATGCCAGATGGTGGCCACAACTTACATGTCAGGAGAAGAATGCCATCCTAGCCACAGCAAGGCTTTACATACCAACATCCAGAGGGAAAAGAATATCAAAATAATTTGCCAGAAAGAAAAGAGTTGCAATCTTAAAAACTGTCAGGTATGCATTTCAAGTGAAATGATATGTGCTTTCATCTGCCTGTTAACCAGAGAACATGACGAGCTCATTATTTACAAAGTCAAACTCCACTGTCATCTAAGCAGTATCATTAAACCTTCACGCACGTGGTGCCTCCGCCACGGGGCAGAGGAGGGAGCCTGGCAGTGCTTCCAGCAG
This sequence comes from Crypturellus soui, assembly GCA_032275445.1. Taxonomy (NCBI): domain Eukaryota; kingdom Metazoa; phylum Chordata; class Aves; order Tinamiformes; family Tinamidae; genus Crypturellus; species Crypturellus soui. The sequence goes on along the minus strand of JAUBNY010000160.1, from coordinate 568,314 downwards.
CAGCAATGCTGCAGACTGGTTTCTGCCACATCAGTGGAAGCTGGCCCAGAATTTCCAAGCCACAGAGTGGATTTTAATACCTATGTAAAATATGGAAGGCTTTGGTATCTAGGAGGGGTTCATTTGATCAATAAACCAATCTGTTTTTTCAGTAACAGCACTCATCTAATTCACCTTCCCTTTTACTCAGAGCCAGAATTAATGCAAAATAGCACCTACATGGAAATCAGTCCTGTCTTCTAGACATTTTATCACAAGTTGTAGCACTAATATGTACAGCTTCAGGGTTATTTCACTTGGGTCTCAGGTGTGAAGTTCAGCATCTTCATTCATCAGGATGTTTGAACTGGAAATTTTGATTCTGAAATTAGGAAAGTACCAATTCTAAATAAGATCTATAGAAACTAGTTTCACCTGATCAGTGTTACAGGACTCCTACTCCAATTAATCTAACTGCATACTTCTCATGATTTCAGCAATTTACATGCATGTGAATACAGCAAACACATTTGGCTTCTGATGGACAAAACCCCAAATGGTGATGGTGACCAGTATTCCTTCTGTTTGCTTGGTTTTTGCAAGCTCCCAGAGGAGCTCCAAAGTTTCAAAGGTAGGGAAACATGCAAGGATGAAAGCATAAAAAAATTTATCTCCATAAGGTCAGTTCTAAACATATTCTTTCTCTTTTAAATGGGACATATTTCTAAATAGATATGTGTGTATGATTCATGTAATTTAAGAACAATACAGCTGAAGCAGTATTGAAAGAAAGATAATTACCCTTCTCACAGCCTCACTTGTCTTTCTGGAATTAGCATCCCGGTCCTTGGGAAAGACTTATACTTTTCATGTAACAGAGTAGACAGCCTAAACATAGCTCCATGCCCCTGCAGCTGTGCTGCTCCCGTTACTCCAGCTACTTCATTTAACAGGAGATTAAGTATCTCTGCATTGCACAGAGGAGTCTAAAGGCCATGTCCCTTGGTAACTTTCAAAGAGAGTCCAAGAACTGAGGAAATTCTTTGCAGATAAAATACAGCTGTCACATTATAAACTTCCCAGTTTCTCTATTCCCTTCCTTTCCTCAAAGGGAGGAGAGGCCTGGGCATGGATAATTGCATTGTCCTCTCAGCATAATTACACAGCTTTGTCACTGTTTCACACATAATTAAGTATTAAGCTATTATCCCATAAGTAAACAATACGTACATGGTATCTCTGCAATGTGCAAGAAAGCATTGTCTTATACACACTCTATTAGCTCTAGAAAATTTCTAAATGAATGCTGAACCTGAACTTAACACTATGCTGTCAGATATTATTGGATAAATGAATTTGTTTGCTCTTCAGTACAATGAGCCATTAAAAACATTATTTGCACCATGCTAAAAGCATTCATTATTGAATGGATTCATATGCAGTGAACAGATGTGTCTAAATACCTTAATCACAGAAAACAAAATCCTGGCTTCAAATTTCTGCTGTTTGGAAACTTGTGTCATCACAACATGTCTGTCAGTCACCCTAAAACTGCTAAGTAAGAGTAGCAACATATTTGATGTATTTTCCATTAGTGCTACATGGCAGAGCAAGGCTTTTCATAAGAATGTCCTCTATGTTCTTCTGTAAATTTTCAGATAATTTAACTTTAGAACAGCCTGGTCTATCCCACTATCCTATACTGAAAAATCAGCAGCAGAATGTTTCCCTCATACAGCAAACCTGCAATGTAGAATTACTAGCTCCTATGTTATACCAAAGCCTCTGCATAAAATAACTAGGAATGTCCTATTTTGTAGGAAGAAGCTTAATCCATTTTGAAAACTGTACTTGTCCTTCACAATATCTTATAGTTGTGAATTATGTAATTTAACTTGAACAGTAGGAAAAAACATTTCCATTGTTTGCCTTAATCTGTTTGTTAAATTAAGATGGTGATCCCTAGTTGCAGTAAAAAGAAAGAGTGGCCATTTATGAGTCATTGATAATTATCAACCTACTACTCATCTATTTCTTTTCTGAATTAAAGAGTTCTAATTTCCATTTCCAATTTTCCTTTTTTTAAAAGGGCAGCTGCTTGATGCCTCTTGTCCACATTTGATTAAATTCTCCGTACACTTTTTTGTTCTGCTACATCCTTTCTGAGATAGAAAGAATTAAGTACTCAAAACAACTTGTGCAACATGTAATTATACTAGTGTAATGAAGTTTGAGTGTGAGAGTTTGTTCTCAAAATTTTACCACTAAATTTCCAACATGTAATTCTCATTTTTCTTGTTCAGCATTGAGGTGTCATTTGGTGCAGTGTCTACGGTGCCTCTAATATTGCTAACCCAAATAGTAATAGTAATGGTAATTTTGAGATCATTATTCCGCTTGTGTATTTAAGACCATTTCCTCTACCTGCATCACTTGGTATTTATTGACATTGAATTTCATTTACTGCTTTATTACCCAGTTACTCGATATTGTACCTTCAGCATGTCATCACAATCTGTTTTAAAAACTGGGCAGTATTTGCTCTGTCTGCAAACTCTGACACAACAATGCTCATCTATTTTTTCATATAATGTATAAGGTTATGAAATTGAAATTTATGAATATGCTGGATGATACTCTCTCAACCCTCACTTTTACAGGACTTCATGTGTAACCACGCACATGTTTACCTACTCACTATCATAATGGACACCAAATAGCTTATGCAAATGTCAGATTTCCTAACAATTTCCTGCAATTCAGAAGATTATCCTTGGACCCCATGTTAAAAGTTAGTATTCCATTTTCCACCTTCTATTCATTCAAAATTGTATGTTGCATACTGCAATTAGTAGCTCAGGAACTTCACATTTAAATTCCTTAGAACACTTGGATGAAAGCCACTGGATCATGGTGTTTTGTTAATGTTCTTTTTATTCACTTGATCCAAAACCTGTTTTATTGGTGCTTTAATTTGAGACAGTTCCTCAGACCTATCATCCATAAACAATGGAGTAGGAATCTTCCTGACCTTCTCTGTAGTGAACATAAATGCATATAATTAATTCAGATTTTCTGCAATGGCCTTATTACACTCAGTGACTTTGATGTGCTATCTTTCTCAGAGATTTTCTGGCAGAC